>JAUJPP010000005.1:36272673-36830783 GCA_030562195.1 Nipponacmea schrenckii
TTTACAGGTTAATATATCAGTGGCGTTGTTACAAATCTAAGTGGAGGCCAGAATTGGCAGTGAATGATGCTACTAATACGCATTTGAAGACCCACATTGACACGGGAATCCGACCTCATACACTATTTAATTTGACTTGGTGGTATTGTGTTTTTGCGACGTATCTATTTCAGATTTCTGTACAGGAATCTAATATTTCTCTCTTCTAGTCTTATTTCGTCTTTTGAAAGTCTTCGCAGTAGTATTAAATATCATCTAAAAACGAAAAGCTGTCGAAACTGAAATTTAAAAAACAAAACCTCAAAGTAATCCGATCTGCTGAAAATATGTTGTCTTATTTATTTCGAATACGGGTTTGTTATCTCCTTTTCTTACAACCTTATGATGTTTCAGAATTATAATTATTTTTTTTTTTTGTCAAATTAGATTTGATATTTTTTCAAAGTGTCAAATGAATTTGTTAGAAATGAAATATGTTGTATCGTGTTAACGTCTGTATTCTTCATGTTACAATTATCATTGTGCTATTTTATGTATATTTTTAATTGTAGATCTAATACCTGTATTTCTCATATTGAATTTTGAATTATAACACATTATAACAAATAGTGTGATTATTTTATTGTTAATTCTCAATTTAAATATTAATATATTTTGGTAAATAAATAGTTGACATTATTTAAATTTTCAACAGATTTATGTTCAAATAATGAATTGAGATGCTAAAACAATAATACTAAAATAAATGCTGTTCGACGTGGGCCGTTTTCCTGCGTATTTTTTTATTGTTTTTTGAATAGAACTAATTAGAATTTGTAGATGTTCAGCGGATTTTTTTTTTTTTCTTGTGATTCTTGAACATTAAATTAAAGGAGCCCAGGCTTTATTTGCTTCGGACAATCATCCGACAGCCTCAAACTCATGAAATCTTTTGGTTAGCTAATCAGAAATAGTCTACAGAGCTTACCTTTGAAATTTGAGCCTTCAAATCCATGTGTATCCATAATTATCCGTGTTTGAAAAATCATAATGTCCTAAGAAATTACGAACGTCCCGCCATATTGGAAAACGGTTCGTCTTGATAATCAAAGAGTTATCCTTCCCGTCGTGCAATAGCGGTCATCTATATAAATAGACAACAACGCATTTTTCAAATGTAGACTTTGTCAACAGGACACACAATTTTCAGACTGAGTGGAGACCAGCCGCGTACAGCACGGAAAAAAAATGAAAAGTGAAATTTTTTGTTTCAGGTATATTTCAAGGTATTTTGCGATTTTCTTAGAGCTTGAGTATTTCTGAGGACTGTTTAAATGTAACAAAGGCCCAAAACGACCCCTAAAAATCAAGCCTGGGCCTCTTTAATTATCATTCCAAGTTCTCGTTCCACATCTTAAGTCACTTCAACAATAAAATGAATATAACGTTACTTTTTTCAGCAGATAATATGTTGTGAATAGTGCCTGCGTTGGTGATATCAAAATTATCATCTCTGTTAACATAAATTTACAGAATAATTCATACTGGAGACAGACAGACAGACAGACAGACAGTTTCATTACATTACATTACATTACAATAGGTCATCAAATTTTATGATGTTAAGATTGCAATGTTCTAACTGACTGGGCTACAGCCCGCACTCCAAAAAGAATTAACCAGAACTAATATACCTCATCACAACTCGATCAATTTACATTTATTCCATTTGTGCCCTGGTGTGTGAATTTTATCCTCGAAAAGTTTTCTTATAGAAATAAAACGAAGACGTAAGATAAACAATTGGTTGGTAGAAAAGCGATAATATCAATAAACGATTCTAATAAACAAAGACTAGACACAAATAAGTTTTCTTACGAAACTTTCACTATAAACGACCTTGTTTTCAAACTTGTAACAAGCATGTTCTTACAAGCATGCACTATACTTCCGAGTCAAATTTGACAAAAGGTGGCGTATTGTGTAAGATGTGTCATCATTGATTGAAACAATTTCTGGAAACAAGGCACAGACATGATAATCATTGTCTTACTATTCCGGCTTGAAAACTCTTTTTGAACTAAGACATGTGTTCACCCCTACATTACTTTGCGAAAAAATACTCGATAACCGACTAGCACTAGTTCATTTCAATTTTTAATTGATATTTTAATTGATATTGCAATTGTCTCTGTCTGTATCGTGTTAGATTGTTAATTGCTTTATTCATCATGGTTCAATTACATTTATGAACATGCCAACAATTTAATTTGTATCAATAATGTTATCTTTTATAGGTTATCTCTACAATACATGGAATTCCAGAAGTCTGGGAAATAGCCGTCTCGCCATATTGTGTATTCCCGTTAGTGCAATGCTGGAATATTAGCTTTAGTCAGGCGATGAACTATGTTTTATTAGTGCTTCACCATACGTCCACTCAGTGTTTGAATATATTGCATCTGTGTTTGCATCCTATTGTTCTGCATCTGGTTGAACTAATGACGACTGGCGTTGCCATGCAATGTGTTACCACATCCAAGTGCTTAGTTAATTCATCTATACACAAGCGCCCTCGTCTGGTGCGAAAAACAAATGCCTCTGTATACAATAAAGATAAGGTATGAAACACAAGAATTGGGGAGTTCTTAAACTAAACTTGCTAAAAGGCTATAATGTCAGCGTATTCAGTTCTACATAACTTGTATTAAAGTGATAATAGGTTTTAGGGTAAAAATAAAATTTTAGTTCTCAAGAAAGGTCAATATGAGTATATATTCATCAGCAAACTTACCCGGTGGCATAAAGTAACAGAATCTCTTAAAATCTTGAAAACTCGCAAAACTAAGTCATTTTTGAAAAAACGTTTAATCAATTTATTAAGCGTTTTTCAATAATCAAATACATCTTTATGGATAATTACTTAGTTTTTATGAATGTTTATTTATTTTTTATGTTATTTATGGTAAATACCGGACTGATGAGCTCTTACTGACCAAATTTAAAATTTTCAAATTATATGTTGATTCTTAGACCTATTATCCCTTTAACATAGATATCCAAGCAATTCCGAAGAGTACATAGTTTCTATTTATGCAGAGAAACAGAAAACCGTCAACAAGCTTGCAGCGTGTCATCGGTGTCACTTCCGGATAAACTGATTGAGAACTTTCCATTTCCCGATTCTCAAGTGTCATACCTTGTATATATTGTATACATTGGATTTTTATTTTTCACCGGACGAGGACGACTTTGATCTAATTATTGTCTTTTTATTTTTTTAAATAATAATGATTTTGTATTGGTGGCATAAACATACAATTAGTATGGAGCCTGTTTCAATAATTACTTAGAGAAGATTCAAACGCCCGTATCCATCTACACGACAAAATAGATTTCGTTTTCGAACCTAGAGGGTGCTTTTGCACAGTGACAATAAACTAGGAAACTGATAGCTATCTTATCTGGGATAAAGTTATGTTTATTTCGTTATGAAACCAATATTTGGAAGATATCCAGTGATTATCTCTTTTAGAATAACCCAATTTAACTAGCAGATTGATCTCAATATTGTTGAGATTCAAGAGAACTTAATCAGAAAGTTTGGAATCTAGTCAATTGCCAGACAAGTGGGCGAAATCTAGGTTAATTCTTCTTTTCGTCCCCAATTTTCATGTGAAAATTTGATTTTCTGATAACACTACTTATTCCAAAATAGTAGGCCTGGAGAGATTAACTGTAATGTAAAATTCAGAGTATACTGGTAAGTTGTTGTATCCGTTACTTGCGATGCATGTCTGTTTTTCTCGAAAGTCAATGATTTTTGTTGTGAGAAGCGGCGTGGGGGGGGGGGGGATTCCTTAAGCTAGTCAGCACATTTAAGCTTTTACATGCATAGTCATCGTATCACAATGACCTATGTGGTATGAGCTTGGTCTACCTCGATGAAGTATGACGAATGGTGGTGTGGTTTGGACATGGTGATAAATGTTGTCCTAATATCGATACACTATGATATGATGGTGGCGTTCTTTTCCATATTTAGAGAACATTATAACTAAAATTACCCAAAATAATCGGTTTATGTACAATTTTCTATACAAAAGGCCATAGGACAAACAATTCATATCCACAAGAGAGGTACTTCGAATATTTAAATAAATCAATAAATGCATTTAAAAAAATGATATAACTTTGATTAAAACCTATCCAGATAATTGTGAAAACGTTAAATCAGTTCAGTTAGTATGAAATTTGGTCTGGCCGTTTTCAAATAATCTCTTCGAATCTCAGACGAGTTGGCTTACTTTCATTTTCCCCCGTTAACCACAAAAATCGATTAAAGCCCTCTTTTAAATTCTTAGCATGGATTAATATTATCGCTGGAAGATGGTTAGTTATTAAATAGGGGTATTATATTTTATACCCCACTCTCACTTCAATGCTTCTTTTATCTTCGTTTTAACTTGGCTTTTATTTAATATGGACATTAAACAAAATTGATATAAGTCTTCAAATTCAACTCGCTTTAGAGCCATGAATCTTCATTACGCTTCAGTTCTTTCCCTATTGCATATTGATGGAAACAAGTTAGACTCTCGACCAAAATGGAAGCTGAGATTTTAATGGTCTATCATTTTGCCGACCACGTCAGTGTCTCTAGTTTATAATAGCTTATAAAGAAAATGTAGTGAGGCATGAACTTCACTTTTTAGAACCATTTCTCAAACTTCGACCTTTTCAGGAACGTCTAAGAAAAATGATTACACTTTTCATCACCCAAGACTAATTTGAATCTAACATGTACGTCACTGAATGGTTTCATAAGAAATACGACTTTAGGTTAACTATAAAAGATGATATTAGCGTACTGGGTATGTCGCTTATCTAGAATAGATTGATAAACGAGCACAGAAAACCAATACAAACTAGACTTCTATATATCAATTATTGTGGATATTGGAAAACAGAAATCAATCTCGTATCCCGCAGTTAACGAAGTCGTTACACGCCATTTTTTAAGACAGTTTTTAATTTTATCTTGTGCCCTGTAGTTTACCAAGTTTTTTTAAATAGTTCCTATCGACTGGTTTATGGATCTGGATTTACATGCTAACAAGCCAGGGGGTCCAGGGTTCAATCCTGATGATACACTCAGAGTTTTCAAACTTGTTTCCCCTGTTATAGGGATGCAGGTCGGAGGGGCTAACATGGAAAAATCCGAGGCCACAGGTGCACCTTTATGATTCAAGAACAGTTGAAAAAATAAGTAGTCTATCAACAGTTTCTCATCTTCGTAAGAATTCAGCAAAGTAGCAAGTAAAAAACCCTTTTCTTTTGTTGCTCTTTCCAGATTCTCTGGTTAATGGAATAATAAACATCATGTTCAGTTTTAATTACAAGCTCCCTCAAACCACCCGATTCGCCTTTTGTTAGCTGCTCCTAGCACGGAATCGTTAGTGTCTATTAACGCTAGTAGCAATAACAAAGGCGCCTTTCCCCCTGTGGAGGTAAATGTTAGTTGCTACCAACAGCTAACAAAGGCATTATAATAATCTCATGCACACTGCAGGCAACAGAGGCTAACAATTATACTGCTGCAACTAACACTTTTTATATACAGGATCAACTTCTATAGCCCTTCTATAGCTTCTACCAGACCTAATTTTGGCCCAGATATAGCTACCACCAGATCTACCTCTGTCGCGGATATAAATACTGGACCTATGTCTAATCATGATTTAGTTACTACCAGACCACTATAAAAACAGACTTACTTCTAGACTTTACTAGACTACCAGACCTAATGGTAGCCCTAATATAGCTAGCTACTACCAGATCTATTATAGCTACTACCTTGCCTACTATAGCTACTACCATGCCTACTATATCTATTACCAGAACAACTATAGCTACTGCCGATGCCTACTATAGCTACTACCAGGCTTACTATATCTACTACCGGAAAAACTATAGCTACTGCCATGCCTACTATAGCTACTACCAGGCCTACTATCGGCACTACCAGGTCTACTATAGCTTCTACCAGGCCTACTATAGCTACTACCATGCTTACTATAGCTACTACCAGGTCTACTATAGCTACTACCAGGCCTACTATAGCTACTACCAGGCCTACTATAGCTACTACCAGAACTACATTTTGACTCCGAGTTCATGAAGCGTCAAACGTCGACTCAACATTATCAAGAGCTACCCCTAAATGTCTATAAGCAAACCAAAAGACCCCAAAACACCGAAGTTGTTGGCATCGTTTGTGGTGCAGCTTCTGCTATCAGAGGCATGTTTCCATGGCGGTTGACAAGATCATAAACTCGACTGAAGACTAAAACTGGACTGTAGAGATGTGACAATTACATTTAAACTACTTGCTAATAATAATAAAACATTAAATAATAGTAACAAAATACGATACCAATGATGTACTAATCGTCCTATATGCTACAGACTAGACAGACATATTATGCATATCATCAATTCCATCGTCTACCGGGGTTTTGAAACAATTCATGAAAAAATAAAGTATAGACAATACTGCTGTTCTAGCAAAATTTTCCTAATTCCATTAATTCCATTTAAGAAGCCTGACAAGGTTAGAAAAGAAATGAGCAATTCTTTATCATCTCTGCTGCTGTTGACGTTCGCTTGATCTTGGTTATTTTATAATATTATGTAATTCAATATAACGATAAAGAACATATATATTAAGATGTATTTATCGAATTTTAAATCATTCAAAAAAAAATTCACCAGCCTCTATGGAAGATAAAATACGGATCTGAATTCTGATTGGACTTTAAACTGTATCTGT
This sequence comes from Nipponacmea schrenckii, assembly GCA_030562195.1. Taxonomy (NCBI): domain Eukaryota; kingdom Metazoa; phylum Mollusca; class Gastropoda; family Lottiidae; genus Nipponacmea; species Nipponacmea schrenckii. The sequence goes on from JAUJPP010000005.1 coordinate 36,279,485, forward strand.
TAACCCCACGCGGAAGCAACTGAAGAATATGTCTGTTGATTTTGGCTCCAATTCAACCCAACCACCGTCTTTTAAGAATAAAAAAATCAATTTGATTGAAGTTTCATGAAACAACAGAATTTTAATTAAATTTCCACCATCCATCTTAGTATTGAATTTTACAGACAGAATTTCGTTACATGGTGTTGTTTTTATCAAAAAGCCAATTATATTCACATAGTCTTGTTATGTTTACAAAACTGTTCATCAGACAAAGAGCAATGTATATGTTACTGCAATTAAATTTTCCGTTCACGATCGTGATTTTCAAACTTGAATTTGGGAATTGTAGACATCATTAAAATCAAAGACTTAATAGGATTTTCAGTTTCTTTTGAACAATTTAAATCCTATGTTCAAATAGCTTCCCTTTTTTTATTCGAAGGGATTATCCTGTAGAATCATTTATTTTTTTTATTGCACAACAATATACTCACCTATATTATTGGTATAGGCCGCTAAATGTTTGAACGATGAACTCTAGCCTATTTATATTATGGATCCCCCGACAGTTAAATTTGTTTGTTTCTGTTTTGGCAAAAGTATCCCTTCCCAACACTGTTCGCCTTCTTCAAGCCGAGTTCAGTATGGCGAAAAGCTGCATTCCATTTGCAATCTACCACGCTGTAGGTAATTATATTAGGTGTAATTTTGTTTAAAACAAACCTAGTATAGGAACGAATATAATCTAAAAAAGTGTCCCAATCACGCATTCTCCTTCATACCTTAAATAATATTTGTCTTCAAATCCATCACAACCCACGTTATTAATTTAATTTGAAAAAACATTCTGCCTCTCCAGGCTAAAGTCTGGAATCTATATTTCAATAAACAATACATCTATTTTATAATTGATTGCTTTCCGATTGTTAGACCGTAACATCGTTACAATTTTAACACGGAAACCCCAAGACACATTTTGAAAGTACTTTAGATTGAAGTTAGACATGAAGATAGATTGTTGATATCAGAGAAAGGGGGGGGGAGGGTGATCATCGATGTAGTATGTTGCAACAAGACAGAGGCGAACCCGCTGCATATTCTAGTCTAATTGACTACGAACTAATTCGTCCAATACCCATAATCAGCCCTCTCTTTATTTTAGTCTGGAGAAAAATACCGTTGATTATGTGTCTCATTAATGTGCTCATTCTTGATAGGATACAACAATTGTGAACATGTACAATTATTTTGTTTGCAAAAACGTAGAAAAACGATTTCTTCATTTCCAGGGTAACTGTGTTATTGCCTTCAAATATGGATATGGCTGTAATAAAATGCTATGAATGGTCAGTGAAACTAAGTATTTATTAAATTATCAAAGCATTAATAAAGGGAGGATTTGAACGTCAAGCGTTTATAAAGGCTAAATATATAGGACAAATTTTGTTGTTGCTTTAAATTCCGGTCTCCTATGTTATTTATTGTCAACAATAAACCTGCATCAAATGAGACCTAAGGGTACAATAGCTACACAATGTGGAACAACAAGTTAATTACCTATATAGCTCTATAAATAAAACATTTTCTTCATTCTCCTCACTTTCCAGACCAAGCAATTAGAAACTTTATTTAATTTGTTCTGAAAAAGTTTTTATACATAATCGTATGATGTCCTCAATTTATTGCTTGCCAGTGGCTGTTGCTGTTAATAGAAGTAACGTATATATATATTTACTTATCATAAATATTACCTTATTGTTCAGCACTTGATTGAGATAATGAAAACAGGCAACACCATGCAGTGGCCAACGAGGAAAATCTGTCCTTACAGTAGTATTCATATCTTTTCGTCACACAACTGTTGATATCATTACCATAAAAGTCTCTTTGATGCAATGTTTTGGCCTAAAGAACATACTATAACACGCCTAGATAATAGACAGACAGGCCCCTTTTTGATTTTATAAAGATGTAAATAAATATCCGAAATCTTAATTTGTGTTTGGATTTTTAGATCATTACAGCTTTCAAGGTTCAAATATTGATATCATAGTCGTAAGAAAAAGTTTAAAATAAGATTACACTAGTTTTGAAATAAGGCCAGTTTTTAAAGTTTATTACCAGGAAAAAAGCCAAAAAACTACATATTGTCAGACGCTCGGAGACAGGACTCCACCACTATTTTTGTTTTAATTGACATTAAGAAACAATCCTCCTTTACTATAACTCAGTGGTCATTGCTTTAGCTAACAGATAAAAAAGAAAGTAATTTTTGTGACATATTTTAAACTGAAGATTTAAACAATCGATCTCAATTACAATGCATAATGTATCTCCGACTTAATACGCCTTAGTTATGCATGTCGTTTGCCAACTAGAGAATAACATTGGCGCCTCGTCTGCTAATCAAATGATCACACTTTCCATTAAATTGAAGAAGCGATGAAGATAATTATTCCCGTAAGTAAAACTATAAGAGACGTCTGAAGAAATATTTTCATAGGAATAATATTCAACCATTGTCGCCATAACGAGTTTCCGTCCTGTGGTATCATATTGAACTTAAAACGACATGTAGTGAAATGAACTTTTCAGTTTTTGGTTTAAATCCCGCCAATCACCAAATCACCAGTCCGTTTCACTTACACAGCCTGTTTATAGGGAGCATATTGCCACATTTAAAGATACATTTTAAAGCCACACGCATCGACCTCTCTAACGTGTACATGGGTATATAATCTTTGAGAAGATTTTATATTTGGTTTAGATGTTACTTACGCTGCAAGATAAGCATCGTTCAAGCATATACAGTCCTTATGATTGTTAAGCTGTCAAAAGACCTCGAAGCCAGAAATGTCTACAAAACTATTATTAGTTTCAAACTCTCGATTGAAGTGTATTTTGATTGCCTATCGACTCATTTATTTCGCCATGTTCATGATGTTTACCAAACATTGACCATGTGTACTTTGAGTGTAAATTACCAAAAGAGGTAAAAGCAGAAAGGTTATCAAAACGAAAACATTGATTATTTTTCACTTTACATGTTCACAGACTTATACTACATTCCGAAGGTAGTCAAGGGTTGGATGACGATTCGGAACATCTTATTTCCGACTACCTACAATGAAAATGTACACTTGATTTTATTTGGAACTTTCTGACACTGTCATTATCACTACAATTCTTTTCGCAATCCTAAGCGAAAAAAAGCCTTTAGTCCACAATGGTGATGAAATTCGTTATATTCGCCATTTCTTAAACAAAATCTCATTTGCTGAGGGCCTTCGTCATATTTGCAGTTGAATGATTACATGAAAATTGTTCTGTCAAATTATACAGTTTTATGTCTTTGCATTTGTCTACACGATATTCGAGTTCCAAATCAATGGTCAGAATATCAGTTCTGTTACCAGAAGGATATTTCAGAACTGTATCAAATTAAAGGGATTGACACGTGATATGAACTGTTTATTTTCAGGTCGACTAAATCTAGCGACTAATAACATACTTTCACAGGCTTACATTCGTTAAAATCCCATTGTTCTCAGATTTTGCCTTGCTTTAATGGATTTTAAATGAAAATTGAGGACACTACCTTGCATCTCAACAAGAAAACATTTCTTGAAGACTCTTGCTAGAACATATGTCAACAGCGCCTTTGTTGACATTACTTACACTCGAATACAACAGCGCATTGGTAGACATTTCTTACACTAGAATACAACAGCGCATTAGTAGACATTTCTTACACTCGAATTCAACAGCGCATCAGTAGACACTTCTTACACTCGAATACAACAGCGCCTTAGTAGACACTTCTTACACTCGAATTCAACAGCGCCTTAGTAGACACTTCTTACACTCGAATTCAACAGTAGACATTATACACAACATCACAACGTAGGCATTACCCTTGAAAAAAAGAAAGGAATTGACAGTGTTCAAAGCAGTATCGTAAAACTGTGAACATGCATTCGTTTACAATGTTATTTACTGGTCAATTTATAGGCTGAAACAAGACCATTAATAAAATGGCGTGTTCCAAAAATTGCAAATCGATTTCATGAGCAATATTCGTCTAGCACGAAACCTTCAAAACAATCCGTTTTCACAATATGAAAACTGCTTTAGTTTCTGACTAGTCTATTATACAAATGTGAAGAAGAATGAACAAAAAATTATCCAATTCGGAAGTATTTTATCTTTCTCACGTATTTCACAGAATACCATTATAAACTAGTCTGGAGAAAATGCTCTGAAATTTGTAATTTGCCACGAAAACCATTTTTTTTCCTTCACCATTAATATGCTATTCAGTCTTGCATGATAATGTGAAAATGATCGTTGTGCAACGTGGTAATATATTTTCTTTAGTAAACAGACATGAACTATCCAATCATTTAATAAGCCTGATTTTATACAGACGTTTTCAAAGATTTCTCATTTTCTGTCTCTGATTCAGTATAGAAAAACTTACCCAGATCAGATTTAGCTTTACTTCAAATTTCAACATGAAAGTGATTCGACATTTACTTAGAGCAACAAATATGTTGCGACATCGTATTGTTTTTGGAGATTATAAAATTATATGCAATGACGGTCAAAACTTTTAGAGAATTGACCACCTACATAAACTGTATGATTAAGTTTCGGAGACCTTAAGCTTCCCATGATTATCGTTTCACATAAACAGGAACCATAACAATTTCTATGAGTTTTATATTCAGTCTATAAGACAATCCCTAGCGTCATATTGGCATGAATAAAAAACGACTGGAGACATGATATTAACTAGCCTGTGAAGTGGTCATTATGAAAATATTGACAATAAGTTGTATGCAATATCCCTTCTTGAGCATTTATCTCAATTACCACAGGCGTTGATTTGACATTTTATTACCATCCCCGCAGCTTCAATACTTTATATTCATCAGAAATTGAAGAGAGAAAAAAAGTTGATGTTTTGATCGTCTCTATCGCGCCTTGATGGCAATTACTAAGGATATTATTTTCTGGAAAACACGCTTCAATAAGCTTCTACAAATAGTAATAGGAATGCTAGAACAATCTCCATGTAATTCCAACAAAAATAAAGTTTAAAATAGGGTTTAGATGATTCAATACTAGAACGAAGAGAAAATTTGTCTCACTCTAAAGTTAAATATATCATCAAGAAAGGTGACCGTTGTTTCCTCTTTAAACACGACTTCACTTAAAAAAAAGCAAACTCAGAAGTATCTATCACGTTCAATATTCAAAAAGACATAATTTATCAGTAGACGGCAACACAACAGTACACTAGCCTATAGTTCTCTTGTTAGGGGTGTGTACAAAACGAAGACCCAAACACCTAAGATCTAAAAAAGGAAGACGCCTCGAGGTAAAAAACGAAGACCTAAAAGGTCGACAAGGCATAGGAATATTCCATTGACATTTCACTCCAAGGTTAAGTATGTCCATACGCCAATTTCCCCAGAAAATGAGCAAAATCCATCACCCCTCCCTTCCCTATAGGGTGAAACATAAATACGGACGTAAAAAAAGGTACAAAAGGAAGACCCCACGAGGTAAAAAACGAAGACCCTGTGAAAAAAATCCGACAAGGCATTTACTCGAAGTTTAAGCATGTCAATAGGCCAATTTTCCCAGAAAATTAGCAAAATCCATCATTTTTTTACACGGTCTTCGTTTTTTACCTCTCGGGGTCTTTCTTTTTTTAGGTCTTCGTTTTTTACCTTGTGGGGTCTTCCTTTTTTAGGTCTTAGGTCTAAGGTCTTTGTTTTGTACACACACACCCCTCTTGTTAGAAATGAATGATATCGCACCGTTTCTAAATGAACAGGATAGTTCCCTGGCAACACCCCGGAGTATTAGTACCTCAGGGAATACCAACAAGCTCTACAGTGCGAACCCGAATAGCCTACCCAAAAAGGTGTTAATTAAATATAACTGTTAACCTTTGGTTCTATACATAGTTGAGGAATGGTAAGTTGGTAAGCTTGAGCATGTTTGATGGTCTAAAGCATGTTTGCTGGTAGTACGAAACATCTGCCTCTATTCAATTCATAGTTCTTATGCACTAGTCGACAACTGTCAAATAACTCTCAGAGGATGGGGTGGAGGCAGATCTCTTCGTCTGGATTGGTGCAGAAATGTTAAAACTGTACTGTGGAAGGTTTCGAACCCGGGAGTTGTATATCTAACAATTTTCAAACATGAAAAGCACCATGCTTCAAATAGAATTTTGAATTACTTTCTCTCTGTCCAGTTTAGATAATCTCTAATGTTAAAGACGACTGCCTGTAAGAAAGGACTCTTTAGAAAAAATTACTATTTAATAACCAATGCGGAAATTTGTAAAAAAGATAAATAAATCATTATATTATTTATGGTTATATTATAGAATTTGATGTTATAAAAAGTGATAAATGCTACATTTCATTTCGAAGGCTTTACAATCATACATAATTTCATTTAATTTCCGTGCCAGAAAAGTTCATTTAGCCGAAAACTGGTTCAAGAAGGAATATATAGGAAAATTATGATTAGAAGATGTTAGAATAATATCATAATAAAAGATAGCTAAGACATGTAATAGCATCCTTTGATCCAAGATTAATTAAACCAAATAAATCCAGTGATTGTTCAGGTTCTCTCAGATTGCACAAACAATTGCTATAAATCTAATACATGTAGTTGAAAATCTAGTTCCGATCAGAATCCAAATGTAGTTTAATTTTTAACTATTTTTGAAATTTAAATAGTGTTGTTTTTGGGGTTTTTTTTGTAACGTCTAAATGTCAACATGTCGGCTCAGTGGAGGGAAGTTTCGTGAATGAACAAAAAAAAAATAGTTTGTGGATCAACTGTTAGATCTACATATAAATATACATAACCATTATTGTTACTGTCATTCACATGGTTTGGGGAAATGTTGCCGACTTAGTTTACCTTTTGGACAATCTAAACCGTCATCAATATTATTAGATAAGCGAATATATATATAATATATACAATTTGATGATGATGATAGATGAAGCCCTGTGTCAAACTTAGTTACTAGGGTACACGTTATACGTTGTAATATAGTGCTGCGTTAAGCTGAATCATAACTCCTGTGAGTTGGAAATTTAAAATTCTGTCTCGCAGTGTGATTTCATCTGATTCAGTTGTTTTATTAGAATTTAAAGGAATCCCCTTATTAAAAACTTGATGAATTTAAAATCAGTATATTTGTCTGTTGTTTTGATTCCAAAATGACTTGGGCCTACTGTTGAGATAAATTCAATTCGAAAGAGCTTTGTAAGTCGACAGTCAAAGGATCATTTTATGTCTTTACATTAAAAATCAATGTTGTTTTTTAGTAATTTCTGGAGCAAATCAAGTTCTTCTGGAAGTAACATTATGGTCGGACCGGTTTCCACTGACTCAAAGACTGTATTGTTCGTTTTGGGTATAATAAAGCATGTCCTGTCTAGTGAACGATCAAGATACAATTCAGGACAAAGTCTGCAAGCATTTTCTCTTATTATTTCATTTTAGATGCCTAAACCTTCAACAATGAGTTAAGAAATGATGTCAGAATAAGATCAAATGGATAACTAGGGTGGAAAACATAGTCATTGTTCTATGTTAACTAAAGCCTGCAATTATAATTATAGATCTAAAAACTTCAAAACATTTATAAGTGAACATATCTAGGGAAAATATCAAAAATTAAAATGAAATGGACTATTCAATATCATGCAAAACTTTACATATAAATAGATTGATGTCAGATTATTGCACGATGAAGTAATTAGGCAAAAGTGTAGAGCGAAAATACTTACTAACAGGTCAAAATTCAGTATTTTCGTAACGAATTCAAGGCTTATCAACGTATGTCCGCCATTCTGAACTAATCGGTCGGTCTGGTAACGTCATTATTCCAAGAGATGGAAGTGAATGAAATTAAATTGTGGTGCGCGAGTTAGCGGAGTGTCAGATATGTCCCATAGCCGAACTGGTCTCCCCTATATATAAATTCCATTGATATTTTCATCGGCTTGCTTTCCAGGCATTGCCAAAGTTTGTATTTCAATATTATTAGGCCACGTTTCTCTCGTTTCGGGAATTGAGTTGGCTATTGAATATTATATATTCATATTATTTAATTAGTCTTAAGAATTGCATTAAAATTTGTCTTGTTCAGTTTTTATCTGATTTTGATTCATCTTGGTATGTATGATAAGATCTTGGTCAAGTTCGCATTTCACAGCAATAGGATGAATGGTTTCGGAGTTATTGCCCTTGACTCAGTGTGAGTACAAACTGACTTTTAGGCAATATAGAAGGTACTGTTTTCTTCTTCTTGGTGACACTGTCTTTTTATACATACGAGATCTCGGTCAGATTTTTAAATGGTAAAAACCGGATCAACGCTTTCGGAGTAATTGTCATTAAATTTAGTTTTTGGACAAAATAGAAGTTCTATTTTTTATCAGAAACTGGTATGTATATATTGATAAGATCTTTCTTAAGTTCAAATTTAATGATATTCGAATGAACAGTTTTGATTTTGGGGAAGTTATGGATTTGTAGAAATGAAAATGGAGTTATCGCCCTAGTTCAATTTAATGGTTTGGGTATTAGTTTGAACGTTTTTAATGCCAGTTACACTAAAATATGGATGTGACGAAAATAGAAGGCTAATTCCGCTGTAATTGTAAAACTCTTTTCTTTGTAAAATGTATGGTGTTGTCTTTCTTTAGTAGAATGGTACAGAAAATAGTACGACTATTGTGACGTAAAACAGCATTTCGTTCTTTAATTCAGATTAATTAGAATTACCATATTCGCTTTCAGAATTATTGCTCTTGATTATAATAATTAATACAAACGAGTGCTTAATGAATGAGCTTATCCGTGCTTGCCTTTTTGTTTAAAATACCTCATGGAGGTAATACGCCTGACTTACATGCCTGGTGCCAGTTATATTTAGTGTATTGGTAAACATATAGGGCCTATGTTCATATAGTTGTAATGTTTGAAGAAAACTTCAACTTGACTTTCAAAAGCAACATAAGTTGATCTTATCAGAAATCAACCTACGTACGTGTATCTATAGCAGAAGTCAGCTAGTACAGGACAGTACAGTTATTTCGTTCAGAAGATAGGTAAGGAAGTCGAGAAGAGTAGGCCTACAGTACATTTTACAGGTTGTTCAATTCGCAAAGTATCGTTTATTTATTTGATCTTGGAGCGAGGAAAACACAAATGCACATGGAAATCAGTCCTGACTAAGAAAAAGATAATATTATAGTAGTGGTGTGTCTACAATGGGTAATATCCCGCAGAATTTTGGCTTGTTCGGCCTTACGTTCAATTGCTATATGTGGCCCCTTCCACCCATTTCTTTATAAAAAACGCAGTTTTGTTATAATCCGTTTGGTGAAACAATATCACAATTTTCACCTAGTATTTCTGTCCTTAGGAGCCTTTTTTAAAAAAAAAAAACAATGTATCATTTAGGGGGACATTTAGACTTGGGATGCACATTATCTCAATAAATCCTACACAGTCTGTAAAATTTGTTGCAAAGTAACCTTGTAATTGGGTTGTCTCCCTTTCTCATATTAATAATGCTTTAGTGTGAATAATCTGGCTTAACATATAAATGATATCTTAATGTTAATCCGATTATTACAGTTTATTGTCAGATTAAGTTAAGTGTTACCAGTGGTCAGTGTTTGGGACACTTTTCACGTAAGGTCTGTTCGAGTTCAATATCCGAAAAAAAAACAACACTTAATACAATTTTAAAATACACACTAATAATGTTGGTGCTCATCTGAAATGGGTTGTGGATTTCATTCGTCCACTTTTTGAAAGCCTTGTGAATTTTTAAGGGGGCATCTTTCCCAGAGAAAAAAAAAATCCTCTTGACTTCTTGTTGAAGGGTGCAAATATTCCTTGGAAGATCAATATCAAGTGACAGACGGGATTCTCGAGAATTCAGGTTGTTATACGAATAATCAGAGTCCATCTTACTAAACGTATGAAAGACGACATTATGAAAATTAACCAACAGGTCCAGATCGGTGTCTCTCATACCTTTATAAGCTGCCTGTAAATCTTTTTTCAGTCTTGTAATGACGTAAAATATGTAGATTACTGTAAATAAACGATGCTTCTTGACTGAAAAAAGTCAAAAACTTGTTAAGATAGTCCGTGAAAGAACAAATTCCACGAGGTCTGAGTAAGGATCGGTTGACCAACAGGATCCTTGTGAACCTTTGCAAAAAAAAAATTGTCGGTCCTTTGGTTTCTTGACTGACCTATATTTTGTCGTATTAGTTGTTCTTTGTGCTGATATAATATGTGTGTCAAGTCGGAGATCACACGATTCACTTTTGTTTCTGTAAAGGTGGGCTTATGTCGGCTTGCGACGCTCCTCGATTATGTCGGCATCTAGCTGGAACTGATAAAATCGGAGCGCTCAGGTCGGCTGCGAGGCTCTTCGGCGGATCTGGACGGATACAGCGGCAACTGGTTTTCGCTAATCGTAAGAGCGCTCATGTTGGCTGCGACTGTCTACGACTCGTTCATTTATCTACGGCCATGTGATACATTTCAACATAGCCCATGAAACTTCACGTTGTAAGTTTTGTGTGTTCATTTTTAACTTTTTTTAAAAAGTTTTGCAACGCTTCCTTGGCACTTCGACTACCTGTGGTCATATTTAAAACCCATATTTCAGTGTTGAGATGATTATTTCACTCAATTCTCATGAAAAACTCGTACAAATTAAGAACAACAACTTCATGAAATACTACACATGTAATCTATGAAAGATTAATTTAGAATTAATTAATTTCGAGCTCGTCAGACCATTCATCAGCCATCTTGACTTCTGCTTGACCTGAGATACTAACGCCACCAAGCAGGGACTAAAATAAGCGCGCGTTGATTGGCTAATATCTACAACTCAGTTGCGTCGCGGAGTAGGTTTGACTCGGGTCGCTACGATCGCTTACGATCGTCGGCAACTACCTGGAGCTCGTAGGCCAGAGTAGAACATGCGCGACTCACTGGATCTGGCTGAATCTCAGTTATCGACAGTCGCAAGGAGCTAGTTGCGTCGTAAGCCATCTCAGGTCGGCAGGAACTGTCAGCCTACCGTAGGCCGACAGTTGCAGCAACTGACTGGATCTGCCAGTTGCCGACAATCGAGGAGCGTCGCAAGCCGACATAAGCCCACCTCAAGAATTGTGTGTTATTTGGCTAGGACAGTACATTATTTATTATGCACATATGCAATGCATTCCATGATGGTTAATGTACATAATAGACCATAAAATTTGTTTCTCTTCAGAATTAGTTAACCTTGACTGAAACTATGCATTTTTATTTTGACAAAGATAAAACGCTCTAGTTAATGCCCAGTATTTCACTTCTAGTAGGCCCATATGCAATGCGCACACTCGTCATGACGTCATTTGATTGGATACGTTGAAAATGTCGGACGTGAGTCCTAATCTAGATCGGTGTGTGATTGTTCGATGACCTTGACATCTTCATAATTCCAGTCCACCCAGCTGTAGGCTACGGATAATCCGGGAAAGATCAATGCCAAGAGGTTTGGCCAAGAACCAGTTGGTAGAAAGGATACCTGTCAAGGCGGACTTGTGAACCTAAGTTTTTAACCAAAGTAATTTGTTATCCTTGTAAACCTAAGTTTTTAACCTAAGTTTTTTCCCACCTTGTTTTGCACATAGGCCTACATGTAACTACAATTGGTGATCCTGTACTTTATTAGGCCTAATTTCAATTCTATTCACACTTATTGTTTACGATTCGGTTTTAATGTTTTCATCGTTTGCGATGTAGGTCTATTTGCTTGTTTGCTCTAGATTGCGAAATCGGATCCGTAAAAAAAGAAGCCTACAAGAAAGAAAATATTCTTTATGCGACGTAATATGCCATCATTTTAGATGACGTAACTGGCGTGCTAGCACTTTACTTGTCTCGATTAAAATTATTCAAAATGATGTAATACAAAATCTTGGACTTTAATGTCGACATTTTCTTAGTTTACACCTTGTGCAACCTTATATCATTGTATTGTCGGTTACAACTTTATCACATTATAATGCATGTTGATAATCTTATGAATGACCTGCCCGAGGCACGTCGTGGATCACCAGCCACTGTACTTGTAGTTAACGATGTTTCTGGTCTATTCGTTTTCAAGCTTCGTTTGTTTATGGTAGGCCTATAGACCCATGACATATGACTGCGAGTTTGGTTGGAATGAAATGTATTCTTCAGCGGACTAGCACTTTAACTTAAGACATCATCAATTTATAATAGTTTGTAAGTCTCATGTGGCAGTGGCAAAGCCCTAATTTCGTACGTAATGATTATTACTTATTTTATTACCATAAAAATGTCTCATTTATGTTAAATTATGCATAAAAATAACATTTCAAACTTTTATAACAATTTAAAATATATTACTAATTGGGCTAGTAGATCGTTAGCCTACTGACTAATTATCTAATTAGAGCCTATAGGATTACTCTAATATATAGGCCTACCAGCGGATAAGAGCTATTTCTATATAAGAAAATAATTATCATATTCATTCATCTTTAATTAAACTGACCGCTAACTAGCCTATCATTTCTCTCCGTGGAGTTCCTTTCGGGTCAACCTGGTCGCTCTGGCCAGACTATGTCCTCGTGTTATTTATGGCGGCAATAGCCTTGTGAAGTTGACTGAGGTAACCCGGATCGATTGATATAACAGACGTCGAGACGTCAGCTGTGACGTCACACTTACTCCAGACACCCTTTGATATCAAAGTAACAGTAAAATTCATAAACTATCCCCCTTTATAGTTTCGTTTAAAATAATTTTCAAATCATAAAATGTAAAATACATATAATATAGACTAAAATTAAATCTGAATAGAGTGTGTTGAATTTAAATTCTTACAGCGCGTGCTTATAACATTTTAATCGTGTTACGCTATATAGTGGTAAACATGGTTAATATTCCGTAGGAGGATAACGGAACAGCCATATAGTAGTCTCGGCATATTTAAGTCTTGGGAGTGATAAATGTGAGACATTGTGTTTTTTCACAGACTTCCAGTATATTTTTCAATATTTACAGGGTTTTATAGATGATATACCACCTTTATGACGTAATATCGACATCTTATAAGGACCGTGGATAAATTGGGTCAGTTAACGGTGTGGGTAGTAAGCGACTGATTGAAAAGCTAAATATTTATGCTGAGGTCGAGTCCAGACGAACAGTTAGCGGTGTAGATGTGATCAGTACTACACATGTGGCGGTGCGGAGAATCCGCGACGTTTTCATGCATAGTTTAGGCGCATTCTTCATGGATGAAGGGGTCCCACAGACTCTAAACCCTCATCTACAGAGGGTTTTAAAGAGTTACCAAACAGCAGCAATACGCAGTTTAAGTGGACCCAGTGGATATCCTATAATAAGTGACCTGTCGAAAATGAGTGCCGGTGATTTAGAGGAATACCGTAAAGCAATGGTTAGTGTTAAAAAAATACCGACTGACAAGGGCATGGATTATGACCCATTTTTGGCCCCACCACCTTTCCCAATTCAACAGATGCCGGTGTTTACTCCCGTTGATACATCGAGAAGTGATAAGTCGGAGACTATTTTGGAAGGTGAAACCATTGCTTGTTTTATGGTGGGGGGAGAAAAGAGGTTGTGCCTCCCCCAAATTTTAAATACTGTTTTACGCGATTTTACATTACAACAAATAAATACTGTTTGTGATGAATTACATATTTTTTGTTCGAGGTGTAATCATGAACAATTAGAAACCTTGAAGTTAACAGCCATACTGCCCTTCACTGCGCCAAGTTGTGGACTAATAACCAAAACTGATGCTGAACGACTAACAAACGCTCTCCTTCATGGGAACCCAGAAAAATACTCGGATCCTCCTTCCCTGAACAGTTTTAAAGTGTATCATGAATGTTTTGGCAAGTGTAAGGGCATATTTCATCCCGAACTTTACATTGAACCAGACGCAAAGTGTATTCAGTGTGTAGACTGTAACGGGTTGTTCAATCCACCCAAATTTGTTTGTCACTCTCACAAAGCCCTTGAAAATAGAACCTGTCATTGGGGTTTTGATTCCGCAAATTGGAGAGCGTACCTTCTTTTAGCTAAACACCAAGAAGGGAGAGAAAAACTACTAGACGCAATAGAACATATGAAAGCCAGATTTGATCCAACTAACAAATTTAAACGAAAACAGGTGAGAATTTACTTATTTTCATTTAACCACAAAAAGCTTAATTCTAACAAACAACTCACAATGTCCTATACAACATAATAGTCAATGGACATATTTCTGTCAATTAATTTTATAGGGAACCGGTTTAAAACATGTTTTCAATATCATCATATAGCTTGGGTTTAATCAAGGAATTTAGGAGTCAATATCTCCTGGTTTTAAATCCATAATTTTTTTAATGATTACTGTAGCTGTAATTAAATTTTCATCAAGACAGTCTCTGAATCGAATTAAAAAAAGGCTTTATTTTTTGTGAGGATGCATCTTTTTATGTAGATTCTGAAAAATGCTATTCAGATAGGTATACGTTGATCTAGGGGCTGATACCTTTTTACAGTGTGATAATAATTTAAATTGATCATACAAAATTGAAAAATTGGTATGACAAAAAAGTACTGATCTTAATTAACAATCTTAATGGATATTTTTCCAAATATAACAAACTTTGTGAGAAGTTAATTAACATTAGAATTTGGTCCCTCCGATGTCTCAAGTGATCATACACTTTGGAACTGTGCATTTAATTTGTTAGTCAGAATTACTATACCCTTTGTCAACAAACAAAGTGGCATTTCTTTTGTGGTGCTTAATCTTAAAAGAAATTGTGCAAAGCACCACTTTAAAAATTTGTAGAACTTCTGGAGAATGGTTGTTGTAAATTTAAAAACATCCAAATCCATAAAATGTTTTTCCTGGAACCTAGAAAATATATTGCTAATTTTATGTTTTAATGCAATTTTGATCCGTTTGCAAAAATTTTATTTAAACTGTAGCTTGAACACCATGGAGTTTCAGAGGCAGTTTTAAATATAAGCAAAATTTAATTTTGACATTGATAGCTTTATAGAAGATATATTTTATTAATTGTAATAATAACTTACAAATGCTACATAGAGAGTCTTTTTGATTTAAAAATAAAAATATACAATGACTTGTGAAAGATTTACACTAGATGGCTTTCTACATTTTGCCACTTTTCATCCAAAATATTATTAAGTTTAATGTCATATTGACAGAACTTTTTTTGTGTGTTTTGACTTTTTTGTACTTCAGAAGGACATAATATAGAAATTGGCAGAACACCTTTCAAATTTTATTAAGATAAATAATTTTAAAAAACGAAACTGTTGTAGGCCTACCATATTAAATATTCTTCCATAATATATGAGGGTATGTTTTTAAAATATATATCTTTGCACAGGTTTATTTGAATTGAAAATCTACATTCATAAGGCTCATATTGGCGCATTTGAAATTAGTGGCAAATTTTCACTCCAAGTTATAAGGAAAATACACCAAAAGAGTAATATTTAATAATAAAAATTTTTTTGAAATATTATGAAGCTTTTATCAGCCAGGGTTTATAAAGCTAAATCACCAGCTCTGATAAACAAAATTATTTTTAATACCGGTACCGGTAACAGAATAAGAAAGTTTTAATTAGGACTGTAAGATAGATATAGTACGGTACCGGTATATAATATCTTATAAAGAGGTGGGATTGAATAAATTACATTAGGACTAATAGTGGGACTAATGGTAATGTTATCAGAGAATGTAGGCCTACTGGTATTCTTGTTTTTAAACTCTCTTTTAATTGTTTCATAATTGAATCTAGTTATAGCTTTAAGAGATCTTCATGTTTTTGAAAGTGTTTCATTTGAAAGCAAATCTAGGCACTGCACAAGGTATTTTTTATTTCCACAACAACAATCCAAGCATGTTCTTAGCCTAGACAGAAAAGTTGCTTGTTTTTTTGTCAAGATGTGAGGAGACCAGGTGATATGTTTTGTTAAAAATAACATTTGACCTCTCTAAAATGACATCAGACAACTGAGAATTGAATTTTCCTACACCTCATCTGTTATCAGAAGCCTACATGCGTAATTCTATCTCTCTGATCACAGAATGTCACAAAGTTCAGTCTACTGTAATTAGTGCCACCAATCTTCTCTCAAAATAGATTCCTGCTTGTCTTTTTCTGCGATCCTTTCAGAAAATGGAAACCTTCCATGCTGGTGAATTTAAATCGATATTTCTGTAATTTCACTTCTGCCTCTTACAGAGTTTTTTTTGATGAATGTTATTTTATTTCACATGTAATGTAGCATGTGTCTTGATGCTTTTAAAGTAGTTAGAAATATGATTGAAGGTAAAAAAGTTCTTAATGCGGGAACAAAATTTCCAATTAAAATTTGAATTTGTCCATAGTTTTCAAATGAAAATATACTTAAAATTAAATTAACTATGATATGATATAGAAGATTAATTAAAGTTGGGTTATGTTCTGAAATTTTTTTTTCAAATTTTGGTCTTAAAATTATGATTATTAATTTTGATTTAAGGTTAATTTCTTTAAAATAAAGGTTTGATAAAGTATTTCTTGTGTAATAAGAACAAGGTTGGGACTTATTTTCAACTAATGATGTAATTTTGTCTCGCCAACATACAGCAGAATATAAAAGGTCAAATGTGGCAGAAGAGTGAAAAAGCCTGTTGGAAATTAAAAAGACCTGATATATTTTTTCGTGTTACAATCATGGTCACCACTGACTTAGTTAATATAACAGTTTATTTTTTTTTACTTAATGCATTTTTTAGCATTATCTTAATGTTCTCTTTCGAGACTTTCTTTTATGGTAATAACTTCTTTGCTCCATGTATTAAAAGTTTCAAATTCAATAGTGAAGTTGAAGGTAATATTGAACAAAAAAAATTCATCTGAAATTTATTGTTACTACAGGGTAGTGAAAACATCAGTTGATAAGCTCATAAGATTTTCTGAGATATTTCTAATTAAAGGGAAAACAATCACAGTAGCATAGAAAGAAATTTAATATTAGAATTGCTTTTATTGTAAGTAATGAGGCCATAATTAAGCCTATGTACAATATCTGGTAGTTTTTATTAGGACAGTTGTACTAATCCTACTGGTTGTTCCAGTAAGGTGGTAGTTACACATGGAGTCAATTAACTTTCTCTATGTAACTTGTATCAGTTTTCTAACCTGGTATGTCTTTGGATATAGCAAGGTCAAATTCCTTGTACTCATAACAAATTCTTTTTGTTTTTTTTTTCTCCTGACCATCAGCCGTTTTATCAGCGAATTGGCTAAGAATCTAGATTTTGGCCAAAAATGTTATGCACTCTCAATAATAAACATGAGATACTAATGTTCCATGTTCTAAGGTAATAAATTGTAAGAAGCTGGTATTTGATGGATGAGTAAAATACAGATGTAATATTGTATACATATCATAAAATATAGTCTGATACTGATACAGATACATGTTGTTATACATTAGTGACTTCCTTTTGTGAATCATCCATTGACCAGCAAAGCACTAAATTGCCAGAGTTATCTGATTCTAAAATATAAATCTCCACACCTTTTCCAATAGCTTGCCTCCAATCAATTAGAGTTTTCCTAGAAGTATTCAGGTCTCTTATTCAAACTAACTATGAAACAAAGGGGTACGGTATATTAAAGTAACTTTCATAATGATAATTGCTTTTAGTAAATGATGTTATTTGTTATGCAGTACATTTGCTGTGAATAACTGTGTTTGTTTTCACAATTGAAAATATATTTATGTTCAATTGGAATAGTAGATAAAGATATCACAGATGTAGAAATTAATAGAAATGTCGTAAAAGAAGACAAAGAGTTAAATTTGATAAATTTTACATGAAGTTTTCATTTATGACATCTGAGAGAAATGTAAAATCAAAGTACATTTTAAATTGCAATCTAATTAATGATAAACCTCCAATTCTACCAATCATTGAGTTTTTTGTAAAATATTTTTGAAGTAAATTTGTTTGATGAAAATGAATTAATGCTCAAATGATTTGGTTTACCGCTTATTAAACAACATTTTTGATGTAGCCTACGCAATATTTTACAGAACTCTGTCATGGAATTTTTAATGATTATTCAAAGTGATGATAACCTGTCTACAGAATTTTTCAAGCTTCATTTCTTGTAGGCTTATATGTTTTTTCATAATTATATTATTTTTTTGAAGAAATTTTGGGTCAAATAATATAGATTGTTGTAATTCTTTTCAGTTAAGTTTAATTATCATATCTTGCAGCTCAATCATAAACTTAGAATTGCATATATTACACTTGATGAAGCAACATGTGTTTATGTGTGTATTATTGGGTTTGAAATGAAATACCTGTTTGTTCTGGGGCATAGGGAGGAACCATTCTAGGATTTGGCTTTCATTGCAATATCATTTGGAGAAGTGAACTGTAGATGTGAGTGTAAATGTTTGGTTTTCAGACATGCTGGAAGGAAGTCAAATGTGGTGTGTTGTACTTTAATATCAGAAGAAATAACCTCTAGGTGGATTTCTACTTCAGTAAATCAACAAAGCTCTTAGGGCTTGAAGTCTTTAATTTTGAATTCTACACAGAAACACTACAAGGCATCCTTGTAGATAATTAAATAAAATATGCCATCCTTTATAGAAAAAATCTTTTAAATAAGTTTAACATCCTGCTTTTGACTTGGTTAATAAATTCATTTACCAAGATAGGCAAATTCTTTCTGCTTTCTATTTGTAACTATCCAGAATATTACATAGCTTATAGCACATTCATAATGCACTGGGCTTTGGTTTCTTTTTCCATGCTAGTGCATGGAGGTTAATATTAGGAAAACAGTAAATGCCTCGAATATCATGGATGCCAAGAAAAGAGCTGGCTGACTGATTTTGGTAAAGGAAATTGTATTAGTTTTTGTTGAACTGCACAACCAGCAATCTCCTGTAGCTTACCAAAATATTGAATAGAAGTTAAAAACCAGAAAGTTGGAGTGTGTTTATATGAAGACCGGAAGTGTAGAACTAAGTGGAAGTTATTTTTGGTACAGCCATATTACCACAGACATAACTGTTCTGAATGTAATCATAGAACATTGCACTTATTGCTTCTTAAACAACACGGCCAACCGGTTTCTTATCAGTCTTAGAAATTATTATTTTCATATTCTCTATCTTTGTGCCAGTCTTACTTCCAATACTCTCTATATTTATCATGGCTTCTGTCTTCACAGTTTTTACTGATAGTTAATGTAGTGCTGGATATTTCCAGTCATACCATACCTGATATAATATGGTCTCATTACTAAATTTCTCAAAAATTACAGAACTCATGCTTGACTTTCCTAATGTGAAAAAATCATTAGCTGAGCTACCATTCTTTCACTAGTATATTAGTTTGAGTTTCATGGTGCGTTCTGGTTTGTACTTGGTTTATTTAGAACCAATTTCAACCTGAATATAAATACATATTCTGTAATAGGTTTGAATGTTTTATAACTTAATATGGTGCACATGAATGCATGAGATATTATTGAACCCATCACCATAATAGTAGTAATGTCCTTACCAGATAAATTTGTGACTTTATTTATCT
The DNA here is from genome assembly GCA_030562195.1 of Nipponacmea schrenckii. Classification (NCBI taxonomy): domain Eukaryota; kingdom Metazoa; phylum Mollusca; class Gastropoda; family Lottiidae; genus Nipponacmea; species Nipponacmea schrenckii. The sequence goes on from JAUJPP010000005.1 coordinate 36,299,232, forward strand.
TTGCTAAATTGTTAATCTTAAGGTTTTCTTCTTTATCTTGTGTTTGGTCTATTTAGTGGTTCAGCCCATGTATTAGATATGACACATAAATGTACATATAGTAGAGACACCAGTACTTGTCACCTCATATATAAAGTTTTTGACATGTGTCACAATTATATTACTGCTTTTAGGCCATTTTACTTCATACAGGGTTTGATACCAGCAGGCACGTACACATAGTGAATTGAATATGAATATTATAGACTGTATTATGGCTAGGGTAACATTATTAGAATGAACAGGCTCGAGTTGATTCCTATTCAGGTGGTAGAGTTCTATTCCATTATGGTTTTGTCATTATGAAAATCATTCAAACGTTGGAATGTATACAGTAACAGCTTAGACTTCAAATGAAGACTATTAGAATTTTATGCTAATTCTACATAATCACACACCATGTTGCGACAGTTGAAATCATTATCACTATCCATAGTTTAATTTTTTGTACCGGGTATGTTTAATGCAAAACAGCTCAATAAATACAACAAGCAACTTGCTTGCAATCGTGAAAATGAAGCTTTATCATTGATTGCTGCATAGTGTTTTATTAACCCTTATTTTCAGTGATTGCCAAATGAAGGCATGCACCTTGAAAATGAACCTTTATTATTGATGGCCGCATGCCACCTTGAAAATAAACCCTTATTGCTGCATGACAGCATCTGGTAGTATAATGATAAATATGGTGTGTTATAATTGCTTGTTTTCCCCACATTTACCTGTTGAGAAAAGTAAATATTAGCTATTGATAATGTGCAGACTATTATTCAATGTTCAAATAAATATAATTGAACAACCACAATAGGCCATTGAAAAACTATTATTTGAAAACTATTATGTAATTTAGATTTTGAAAGGCTCTCCAGACAGCCATATGAGACCACTATGAAGAGCGTTTTGATTTTCAAAGCAATTAACTCCATTTAGAAATTAATTTTGACTTTTGATGATTATATTTCTTTATTGATATTAATGAACATGTAAATTAGTGGTCCGCACAAGATCAATATATATTCATATTAAACAAACTTAGCTAGATGTTTTTGTATTTTTCTATTGCTTGGCATATGATTCAGTTGTTTTTAAACAATTTTGTTTGCAGTTGTAAGCACATTCAATGTGTTAAAACAGAAAATATAATTTTAAGTGTGCTTATCTTGCTAGGTAACAAGTACACATCCAGTTACAATAAGCTAAATTTATACAAGATGTCATTTAAAGAAATCTCATCGTCACTGTAATTAAGATTATCAAACAGTATGACAAGATTTTTTCAAAATGTGTGAACTTTAATGAAGCATGTATGAACTGGAGCCACCAGACATTTGAAAGGTGTATAAGTTAAGTCTAGGCAGACAGTGACAAATGATAAATGAATTGAAGAGGTTTAAGTGTGGAGAAAAGGCCATTTACACATTTTGAATGATGTTGAATAGGTTTTTAGTAATTATATTCTACTTGTGGCTACTTATACCTTACACAATACTTGGACTAATTAAAATACTAGTCAAACTAGCTGATTAACACTTCTCGGCCATGATACAGACAATTCAATCACTATAGACAATACTTAATGTTAATACTATTAGGCCATGTGAACTCAGACATCAGTGATGTTTTACATTATGAAACACAATATCACATGTCAAATATCATGCAATAAGCAGTGAATTTATGTGTTGAAGGCTGTTTGTTTTTAACCTGGATCCGAATAAAAAGGGTTTTATTTTCATTGAAAGATCAAAGAAATACATCAGCTTATAGGAAAATTCATATTTTATTAATAAAGCTTGATAAAGATAATGGAAATATCCTGGTCAAAACATCAAATAAATTCTAAGCTTTCTGTTGCCAAGCATACCATATTTATATTCAGTATAAGTGAAGTAAGGTAACTCTGAAATATTAAAGTTTATTTGGTTTTCTGCAATTGTGCAATTAAGATATTCAGATGGCTAAAAACTACATCCCTTTATCTGGTATAAACAACTAATTTTTACAGTATCTTAAGGACAACTGGTGGAAATTTCTATAGTAAATATAGGACAATGCCCACCTCAATAACTGTGCCATAAGTGTTTTAACAAAGCCTTTGGAATTAGATATTTATTGTCATTTGGTGGCATATATTACGTTTTCAAATGGTATTGATTTAGTTCAGGTCAATATTCCCCTATTTCCATCAACAAGGAATCAGTTAATGTGTCCTAATGTAGACAATCCCTATAGTTGAAAGAATTACCATCATTGTCTAACTGTTATAAGCTACTTTTAGTCATATTTACTGCTAAATCCATGGCCTTGACATTAACACTATGACTTTGATCTAGAAGGTTTAATGCAGAAGCTTTAACATTTTCTACATGTAGGTGAAACTTGTATTCTCTCTAAGGATATGCTGACACACCATGACACTTTTTGATCATTTTGAAATTTCATTACTCCCTCAAAACATAATGAAAAACAATGCAATAAATAGTTATTAAATCATATTAACTTAATATTGACTTGAAGCTGAAAATCATACCTAGATATATCTTTGCTTGAAGGTAACAAATAAATTACAGAATAATATGTACATGTATTAATACATTAATTTCACAAGCATTCATCTATGTACAAGTTATTCATGTACATACCTTAATCATGTAGTGATAGGCCTACATGTATCATAAACATGTATGCACCAATGCATTTGATATTTATCACTCACACCTAATTAAATAAGTATTTAACCTTCATACACTTATTTGCATTGTTCAATGAAAAATGATTTTTCAATCTGTTATGTTGCAACACAGCTTGCCCTGTCTTCATAAACACTGCTCAAAACCAGGTTTTTAATCCGGATCTTTAACTGTATTTAATCCAACCACTGTGGCAGTTCTAATGACCAGATGGTAGTGATTAAAAGTTTAATTATCATGTACAGGGCTATGGTGCCTTGGGAAACTTCTAATGAATTTGTGTTTTAACTCCTTCACCTGGACTTTGATTAGCTTGTATTGTTCAAATCTTCCTATATCAATGCATATCGATTTACAAGAAATATGTAACTATCAGTGAGAAACCAGTTGAAGTATGTTTATGACCATTCAGTACCATTTAGTATATATATTTATATACTAGACAGAATCACCTGAATAAACAAAACCATCGACCTGTGTTGCATAATATAATTTGGCAAAATTCCTTTCCTTAATATCATGATGTTAAATTATCATTCATGATATTTATTACTAACAATTTTCAACAGAGAAATATTTATTTTGTAATTAAAACTGTACATTTGTCTTTCTGAAATGGATGGTGTCCAAGACAGGAAAGGAATCACTGCACTCCTTTCATAGGCTACATAGCTAACCCTTGATTGTAATAGAAATTGGTAGGTGTTAAAATATTTCTAACCATTCAGCACAATACTTTTTCTCTTAATTTTTTTTATTTCCTAATAAAGAGTTAGAAAAAACTGTACTAATGGAAGACTGTTACTTCATCAAATTTTTATGTGAAATGTCTTTTAACTCATTTGAGTAATCACTTACACTGCTAGCAGAGACAAAATTACAGTTAAAAAATAAAGTATTTGTCTTAAGACATTGGTAAAAGCAATCAATAATCAGTGAAATCTACTAAAACTACTATCACTAAATACTAGCGTAGTGCTATGATGAAACTAATTACTTTGTGCACTTTTTTTTCTGTGCCAGTCTTAATTATGTAAGAAGGATAACTTGTATTTTCTCTACATTGAAACAAAGCTGAATTCCTGAAATTCTTCTTATATTAACAACCTTTATTTTTAAACCCACGCACATCTGTTTGACAACAGTTTTTGTTACTTTGCACTGCTGCATTAATTGTTTGTGAAGTGAATCTTACTTCTCTGAAAGCATACATTCTTTTTTGTAGGGTACAATGCACAAGACAGGTTTTAATCTTGTTTTAGACATCTTTCCATATAAATGATCCATGGCTATTGAATTTATTAAAGTCCATTTTGTTGATATTGACTTGTGACATAAACAATTATGGAAGATGTGATTTGTATAGAAAGAGGCACTACTAATGTGATCACATAGGGAAAATAGCCTGATAAATGAATATATCTATATTAGTCACTATTCAATAAAATTGGCAGTGATATTCTTGCTGTGAAAGCAAGAAATATGTAATATGTAATTTAATTCCTAATTTGAATCTAAAAGCTTTAGAGACACCTTAAAGACATTGGAGACTGAATTTATCAAATTAGAATTTAGAAAGACATGGAAATACATCTTTATGTCTGCAGGAAAATATTTAAAGATTTAAATATAAAAAAAACAGTTTATAATTCTAGTCTTGATGTCTGTAGTAGATGAGTCATATCACTCAGTCTCGTGGGATATTAGTACCAAAGTATTTTTTATTCTGACTATTTTATTGCTTGAACAGATGATATGTTCTAATGTGTAAATGAAGAGATTACTTGCAGACTAGAGATTAGCTTTTAACTTTTTTTACACTTCCCAAATGAATAATTAGAAAAACATCAATGGTAGTATTGGAATGTCCAAACAGCAAAATGGTGTATATCGGAGTACGATCGGAAATAAATAATGTTTTTTGTCATTTGGAATCTGATAATTAGAAATGTAAATATTAGATGAATTCAGGTGATAGCTATACAAGTGTTTACTGGTTTACTGTGTATTTTATAGTTTTATATCTTGCTATCTCAGTAGCAAAGATCTTCTCTGAAATTTACAGAAAATCATTGTTCCTATTTGAAAAATGCTTGCTAGAGAGGCCTACACAATATGGTACAGGAAGTGCAGGGCCCAATTTGATATTTCTACTTGGTTCTAACCTTTTAAAAAACAGTTGTCATTGCCTCATGTGTGTAAAGGCTTAGAATGACATTATTTTGATTGATCCGTATTAAGTTGTTGCCTTCAAAGGCTCACAGATTATCTAAGTAGGCACATTTTGTAGTCCTAACCTCAAAAAGAATGATGGTTTTATACCATACAAAAAGTGGATAAGTTGATAAATGCAGTTGTATGGTGACATCAGGTGTAAAGTTTAATCTCTATTGAAATCTGTATTTTAAATACATGGACCATTGTTGGATTAAAATTGAAAATTGCAAATGTACTTAATGAAGATATGTCTTTCTTTTATATCTTTCATCTATTTTGCTCTACATATTTCACTCCTATTGTTCTTTTATTATGATAGAAGAAATAGTATTTTGCTCTACATTTAGTTTGAAGTTACACAAACCATCCTGACCTCTTTTAGCCAAGGTAAAATTTGAAAGACATTTGTCAATATATCCGCTTAAGACTTTCATTGACGGAAAAATAGTTATTTTCAATGAACACAGGGTGTTTGTTGTTGAACTGTTGACAATGTTGTTTATTCCCAGTAAATATGTAAACAAAGTTTGGCTCTGACCAGTAGAAAACAGGTCAGTTTTGGTAGTGGACATTGCAGAACGTCCAGCCAAGTGTTTGCTCACCAAATTCAATACAACTGATAGTGCAATGATGTCACAGACATTTTGTAGTTGGCTTCTAAAGCATAACGAACACAATTGACACTGAAATGCAGTTATAACCATTGTATTTGGTTTTTATACAAAACCAACCAAACATAACCCTGGTCAACTCCTGTAATAAATTGTGAAATTCAGCCATGAAAATAAATAATTTATTACTTGTCCCTTTCTCATTAGAATTAGTACAAAACTCTCGAGTGATTTAGACAAAGTTAATGGAATTTTAAATTCTAGATTGAATTGATGATTTTTTAGGAGAATTCTGTTTTCTGTCAGATCCATGGGGAGAATTCCAAGGTATATTTTATCTCTAGGAGAAATCCCAGGAACAACTTGGCATTTCAGCAAATTACTTTTTTTAAACCTTCTCTTTTTTAACTTTTTTTTTCTAAATTGTACAGAGAATTAAGAAATACAGACATGTCTAGTATTCTATTTTTATACGCCCACATTATGATGTGGTTGACGATTTTTCGATGAATGGTTTTTTAGTTATTGCACCAAAACGCGTCAAAATTGGCTTGTGGACGCGATAGAGATCACAGTTTTTATCAGATTTGAATGAAACTAGCTGTGATCATTTATATTGATAAGATCTTGGACAAGTTCGAAATCTGCGATTTTTCGAAGAATACTTTTTGAGTTATTACAATTAAATTAGTCAAAACGTGTCAAAATTGGCTAGTGAATGCGATAGAGATTACAATTTCTATTTGATTTGAATGAAATTTGGAGTTATCATTTATATTGATTAAATCTTGGACAAATTTGATAGTGACGATTTTTGGGTGAACGTTTTTTGAGTAATTGGCCTTGAGTTAGTCAAATTGCGTCGAAATAGACTTGTGAACATGACAGAGACAACAGTTTTCATCTGATTTGAATGAAATTTGGTGTGTTCACTGAAGTTGATGTCATCTTGGTCAAGTTCGAAATTAACATTTCGACATACTGTTTTTGAGTTCTTGCACTTGACTTAGTCAAAACGGAGCTTGTGATTGCGATAGACAATACAGTTTTCATCTGATTTTAATGAAATTTGGTGTGAACATTTATATTGATGAGAACTTTGATTGGACCTAAATAATCTTACAGTTATTGCCTACAGAAAATATATTTTAAAGTGGGCGTAACTTGCTAGGCAACCGCTTGTAATTTGATTAAACACTATACTAGCGATAAAATCAACAGATACACATGCCAGGGCCTTATACTCGACTTAGATAAGATAAATATTTCAATTATTACAATGATCTGTAAGTCATTGACCATATAGATGACTGGAACACTAACATCATCTTAGTTATCCAAAATAAGGCCTTATGGTATCTAATGTAGAAAAAGTGTCTTTTTGGGCAAAAATTAGCTTTTATTTCCTACATCATAAGTTTATTGCTGAATACTTGATGTGTTCTACAAGGTCTGATTTCATAAGCTATTAATTGACATGGTGTGGTGTCTGATGCAGTATTATCCATACAGCATAAAATAAAAGAAACCCAATTGTCTCCATACATTGGACATTGTCCATTCCCATCATTATCCAGCCATCTTTGAATGTTTATAAATTTCCATTCTGCTCTACTTGGTAGTGGGTGTAATAATATAGGCTATAGGTATGGAATGTGTGAGTACTGAAGACTATTGGTGTATACATATATGTATAGACTGTATAAGATCAGCCAGTACTGATTATATATATCATATAAGTCTGTTACTAATCATACATACACACTATAGAAGGATATTATTGAAATGACTAGTACAAATTGCCCTTAGGTCATTCAGTACTTGTATGTTTTGTGGTTAACAATTAGGCTTTGACTGTGGTATATTTAACTATTTCTGTGGTGGTATGGGTCATATAGCACAAAAAGCTATACAAACCTATTCACCAAGTCAGACTTTTATGACTCTTGACACTAGTCTTTACCTCTTTTGACTTATATTATAGACACAAATATTAAGGATACAGCTACTTAAAAACAACAGTACAGTCATTTCATATGTCATGAGCTCATCTCAGGCTGTTTACTCATGGTTCATATCAACAATCCTCATAAGCATGCTAACCAAAAAAGAGTGTTAACTTTCCAGCAAGTAGTTTGAAAGTTACAAGCAAAGACAGCAAACTCTTTTTTAAAGACTGTATTCTCAAGTCAAGTCAAATCAAGTCAGAGTATGAATAATATCAGATCTTACATCAAGATACCAATCAGTTCAGTTAATCATGAACATCAAGAGATCATTTCCATGAGGTTGGATCTGAAACTGGTTATGGAATTAGACACTGTTTTATGGAACAACAATCACTGCAGTTAAGGTTTTATTGCAACGTTTCAACATGTTTCTGCTATCCTCTTCAGGCATATAAACTTCAAAGGTTCTTTGGTTGCCTTGAATGATAAAAAATACTTGTTCACAATGTTACACCTTAAGATCACATAAATGGGGTAATGTAAAAATGAGGTGTGGCATTTAAATTTGGAGGTAAAAATCTACTTCATAAAGTTTTTTTTCATCAATTGACCACATAGTATAGTTCATAGCTAAGGTAATATAGAAGTTTCGTTTGTGAGTTATTCAAGAAAACAGGAGGAGTTTATTGAAGTTTTGTTGGTCTATAGACTTTAGTGACTTGGCTAAACTTTGATATGACACCGCTATTTAGTTCTTGTTAATCTTTGAAAATAAAAACCTTATATATGTACTAGCAAATCAACAATACTGAATGGTAGGCACTACCACCATATTTATATATGTCTGATACTGCTAGTATTTTTACATGGTTGAGTGAAAATCTTAAAAGACTGACTTTTGAGGAAATGTGAAAGTTTCAAATGTTCTTTAATTGTGGATGAAGTAGATGAGAAATAGATGAAATGATCAAATCAACAGCCTCGCATGGAGTACGATTATTAAACATTTGTACCTGATTTAACTTGGGTGTCAACTTAATGGTCATTAGTTACATTGATGTACTCCTGATTTAAATGGTATATGGGTTGAATGGAGGTAAATAAGTACACCATCTGCTGTTTATTAATCAGTTCAGATATAGGATGTGCCATTGGGTCCAGGAAATCCAGTGAATTTGATGTAAACAATCAAATAAAAAACAGTTTTAGTTTTTTGGAGCTTTTCTCTTTGTATTTATACATGTTATCATGTTAATACATGCTTATATCTACATTATAATGGTCTATTCTTTTACTATGATAAAGGATGTAATATAAGCTTACTTCAAAAATGAAACTGGACATGGACATTTCAATGCATTGAATCATTTATATTTGATCAAGTCTGGAGGTTTTTTTTTTTACATAAAAATGATTTAATATTTAATTCAATTCATTAAAACAGTTGTAGAACAAGGAATGAATTGGTTGAAATAATAAGAGATAAATCATAAAAAAAAGCAGGTTATTTTTCAATATTAAAATGACAATATTTTTTTGTGGCAGAACAATTTTACAAAATATTAATGATACAAAAAATGTGGGATCAAATATTGAAATAGCAGTTTTATTTATCATTCTAAAGACATTCAAATTACAGGTATTTAGAAAGGAAGCCATTATTACAAACAGATAACTGCCAAGTATTGAACTTTAAATGTTACCAGCTACTCTATATGCCCCTGGATTAGGTGATGGCAGATTTTTCATCGCTAATGTTAGAAGTATATTATTTGGTGTTTTGGGTTTATTCTATTTTGTTTGAAGTCACTCAATTGTTAAAAATGTTAAAAAAACAGGTAGTGAGCAGTAACTGATATTAGTAGACAGTGAATCAGCAACGTCTAAAAGGATGAAACACCCTATCAGATTAACTATTATTTGGTATGATAGGCAAAGTTTAAACAATATAGATCATTGTTAACAAAATAAATGACTTGTACCTCATTTTCATTAAACTATCATGCCATTAATGACCATATAAAACAAGGCTGCTTGTAGTTACAGACCATTCATTGACCAGACATATTATAGATTGTCTGTTGACTGGCAGGCAAGTTTGATCAGTGACAATTAGTTGTTTTCAAGTAGCAGTTCTTTGGACTGGTATTCCCATCAGAAGCTGAGATAAATTTCAGGTGTAAACCCCCTAACGTAAACAACAATATATCATGAAATAAACTGATTAAATAATCATATAGATATTGTGTAATATTGCAATAACCTCTCAGGTGTGACATGAGAAATCTTTCAAATACCTGTTTGATCATTGAAGGAGAACCAAAAACACTTAATTTTTATGAATCATAAAAACGAAGGCTTCAAATATGTCAAACCCACTACTAAAAAAGGTGTGAAGTATATTTGAAATATGAAGGCTTTTTTTAACTTATAAGTTTATGTCAAATTCGCTTTGCTGGTATGCTACAACTTCTACTACTACTTTTATACTATAGGCTTCAACAACCCTAGTTATCGAGCTTCAGTGATCCTTTTCTCCAAAATCTCACCTTATTTTACCTCATTATTATTTGTGTTATTTGATGGCATGTTTTAAATACTTAAGAATAAGCTAATGGTGAAAATTTGGAAATTAAACCAAAAGTAATTCATCACAAAACCTAAACGGATTTCAATCACAGTATTAACAACAAAAAACTCATATAATGTTGAACACTGGCACAAAGGTTTAAATCACAAACCCTGTTTTTATAAAGCTAACAAACTAACCCTTGAAGGTGGTTGAGAGGATTATCTAAATGAACCCAATATTTGCTTTGATTTGATGTTGAAATATGACTTAAAGAACCTACTTAGACTGAGTATTGATGATAAGTCAACATAATTTATTAGATAATAATAGGTATATTGGTTGTCATATTTATTTTACCTGTATAGACCAATATCGATCGTCTCATTTCAAACTAATAGGATAGCTTTACTGCTTAATCGTTTTTCTCGTCTAATTACATTACGATACACAATTGATTTTATGGTTGGAGTGAAACGGCTAATTACGTAAAAGCAGTGGAACATGTCTCTCAAGTTGAAATCTTTCTAAAATATTCATTCTGTTTGTTTCCTGGATCAAAAGGGAATATCAAAGTACACTGTAGCAGAGAAGATGATTTATTTATTGGCTTGTTACCCTAGACAATCTCTCTGTATATTTTGATTGACTGAAAGCTGGTGAATTATGTACAATTATGTAGGCTACAAACTAAACAGATTATTTCCTTGAATGACATAAGGATTAGAAATTCTCAAGAAATTGACTTAATTTTTCTTTTTGGAGATGAGAACATTTAGTCATAGTGTTAGATTTGTAATATTACTGTCCCCAATGTTAAATATGCTATATTTTATGTGTAAATAATGGGTATCACCAAGAACAATCTAGAATGTGTGGATTTTAAAGTCAAATGGAAAAGATATAAAGTGTAACTAATTTAAGGTCCTGAAACTATTACATGCTGTAACATGTATACTACACCAAGACAATATTAATCTGGTTCTTTATAAAATGATAGACATCAGAATAATTTTGGCTAAGTAACATCAGAAAATCCAATCTGTGCTGTATCTGGACTTTCCCATACATAATGAAATGATTTGTGTTTTTTTGTCTTAAGATAATTAAAATCAGCCATAACCTTTGTCTGATTCCTTTCTAATCCATAAATATCTGCTGTCAAAGATAATAGAAGGTTATGAAAAAGATGCCCAGATAACTGGTTTCTAAATCAATGAAATTTAATTAATTTTATCAAAGAAATCCACTGTCTTGAAATGTCAATTAACTTCAATAAAGGTCTATGGGGTTTATGAAATCATGTAATGAGAAAAGTCATTTATCCTTTTGATATGATATGATGTTAATTTCTCATTGGTGACAACTCTATTCTTCCTGATCAGTTCCAACTTCTTTAACTTTATCTCAAGTTTTAAGGTTTTGAAGCAAGTTTTTGCCAAATTAATGAGATTGTCTTGCTTGTACCAATTTTCATTCCATGATCATTATGTGCCAGGGAAAAGGGCACATCTATATTTAACAAGAATAACAAGATTCTACCTCTCTCCTCTTTACAAGCCTCTGTCTCCGACTCCGATCTTTCCTGGATCCAATCTGCGCTTATTTACATGAGATATGAATCCTGAAATTCAAAACAATTGACATATATCCTGATTTCAACAACCACTAGCACTGCACGTGATATAGCACTAAAAATCATGCGATCTGGAGACATGTGATTTTATATGTCACTTTGACTTTTGTTGAACCATTAAATAATGGTTTCTTATGGTAAGGATATTTCTTTCAAAAAGGAAGTTTTAAATTTTTAACAGAATTCACTATCATCAATTATGGATGCTATTGTTGAGAACTAGTAGTATAATTAAATTGAAGTCTAAAATAACATGCATGTTAGTCAAAGGAGGTTTTTTTTTTATTTTGGATTAGCTTGTAGAAGATGACCTTTAAATGGAATGAAGTTTCTAGGATTATTACATAAAGCTTGTTTTCTAAGATACCATAAATTTCCTAATAACAGAAGTCTTATACATGTCTTATCATTTCTACACAGTCATGTTCTTGGCAAGGAAGAGAGATGTTTCTGCATATATCTAATGGCATCTTTACAAGAAAAGACATGCTTTAAGGTGTCTTTTGGAAGCCAAAGAATTTCATTTAACAGTAGTTCTAGTCTCCCACAAGATGTTTTCAATCTTTTTATGTAAAGTTCAAAATATAAATATGGGTTCTTTTCATCCGGCGATAAGAGGTAGTAGTAATGGACAGACATCTTGAATTAAGCCTGCTGGTTTTTATCTTCATATTGCTCTTTTCTCTGTGTCTTGTTATATATATATATATATATATTGCCTATATTCATTATGATGCAATCCATTAGAGCAGAAGTCTTCCAAGTAGAACTATATATCTAATATTCTGAAGGAAAGGTTGAACAAAATGATTGATTTTTATCACAACTTAAAAAAAGATCAAAGGTTAAACCTATGAGTATGTATGCCAATCTTCATGATGTCTCCAAAGAAGGCCACTTTCCTCACAACTCAAACCTTCAAATTATTTAACATTATTCTAGAAATGTAACCTTGAAATACCCAATTCTAATCATGACTGAAGGCTAAATTAGGCTTTAGTCTAACCTTCTAATATCTGATCATAAAGTATGATTCCAAGGTGATCACAGAGTCACACTTCTCTCTATTTATTCTACTGCCACATAATCCAGATTCATTGCAATCAGATTAAATACCATGTTAATAGTTGAGAAAGACAAATGAGATGTCTTTTGGCTATCTCTTCACAAGAAACTAAAACCCCCTTACACTACAAAATTTATCCGTTCTCAGAACGGTTCACAGAACGATACGGACAAATTTTGTGTAATGTAAACGATGGAGTGTTCTCAGAATGGTTCCAATTCTGGTCTATCTCAAAGAGGTGGTCTCTGAACAATTTTGGGACCGGACACGATAAATTGTTGTAGTGTAAACGCAAAGTGTTCCTAGAGCAGGTTACTGCCCAGGTGCATTGACCGACCTTCACCTTTTCCCATGTGATTTGGTTATCATCAGGAGCCATTTTTGTTTTCGTACTGGGTTACCTGGAAGTCTATATTTTTATTTTTGCTATGAAGAGTTCCTTTAGAATGTGTCTGAGAGTAGTCAACCGTGCAGATAATTATTTTGGAACCAGGCTTGATATATTGTTGGTGTAAACTGGGGGAAAATCTGTGATTTTAATGTGGTCTAGTGTAAACAGGCTTAAAATACAGTATCTGTATTGTTTAGTGGAAATGATAAGGTGGTGCCGAGTACTAAACCAAGTCAGTAGTAGTGTAATAATAGATCTCAGTCTGGCCACAAATATCTTGTTTATCTTTAACTCCACCCAGCTAATACGATGTGAACAACAACTCCATACCAATCTTCTGTCTAAACATGATAAGACTGCCATAGTAAACCACAATGCCTGTTAACCATCAACTCAACTGATCCACATTCTATTTCCCGTGAAATCGGGTTTCAAACATCAAATAGTATCTTGGGAGTTCCTTAATCTCTTTTCACCACTTGTTGACAACTTCTAAATATCAAATATGGTATCTATACTTAAAGTTTAACCTCCGTCCTGTGTGAATTTTATTTTAAGTATTGCAATTTTGAATTGAGTATGCAAGGTATTGTAAAGAGGTTTTCAAAACTTTTATATGATAAATATAGAGTATTTTCACAATCCTTTTGAATTGCAAAAAATAACAAAGCTTGCATTTACAGAAAACAATACAAGGATAAAAACGGAATGTGAAAAGAAACAAAGAGATATGTTAGTTGTCCATACCTGCAAGATGTTCCATGATAAGGAAGAATAATTCTGTCAGAATGTAGACAGTTCATCTTGATTTTTTATTACCAATCTTGTCACTCATTTGGACAGTGACTTCAGATAGATAATATGATGTTGATGGTATCAATGTAAACCGCCTTAAATGTTGTTATTTGAAGATTAGGGTGGTTGAAAGGTAACCAGTTATTATTCAACAGAAGGTGCTGGCACAGAGTTCAAGCAGTATTTACTATGGTTTTTAAGGCTAGTGTAAGTGAAAATTTTCGAAAGACCAAAAAATCAAGAAATAAGAGTAAGTTAAGGACTCTTGAAATATATCACAGCATAAATCAATGTGATTTATAATTCTGTGTGATATTTGACTGTGTAAGATTTAAATACAGGAATAATTGGTATAATCATAATAGTTTAAAAATCAAAAAACCCTGTTAAAGTGTGGATATTGTAAATAAGCTATGTAATGTTATTCATACACTCAAATATAGTAGGTAATATATCATGTACAGAAATCTCTCTCTCCAAAACTTAACATGATAAAATTTAGATTTTAAGAAATGCAGTGATCTGATTGAATAACAGATTTGAACTAAAAACCGAGTTTAGTGATTGACCAATCAAATGACTGGAACACTAAAAGTTAAGTTTTCCTAAATAAGGCCCTTGGTCAGAAGAAATTTCACAGTAAGATGTAAATAAGTGGTCTGATTGTGCCTAAAGGTTAATAGTATAGTACAAGTTGATTATCAAGGTATAGCAACTCTAGTTTATTAGTTAGATAACCCTGCCAGACCAAAAACACAGCTTTAACATCTAGCCACCTGCCAAAAGTTGGCTGATAACTTGTGCCCTCCAGGAATCTACTGATAACCTCCTTTTTTATATCACCATCTTTTCTCTTTAGATTTACTGTTTTTGTTGTCTTGAAAAAGGTAGCCTGTATCAAGATGTACCTATTAACATGATTAACTAAACTCAGGCTCTTTAATTAATCACTACCTGCCAGAGTCCAGATAATGAACAATTTTATAAAATGAAGGGCAATTCTGTTATCAATTAAAGGTTATTAGTGTATCTGACTTGTAAGTTTATGTCCCAAGTGTGGTATTGCTATCATGGTCACTTTAGTGCACTGGGCAGAAGGCACTGACTCTTTCTTAAGATCATAACTTTAGAATTTATTTTTAAAATTGAACTGACTATATTATGAACAACAATACTGAACGACTGACACTGTAGTTCAGATTCAATTTAGATGTATTTCTCCTCCTGGAGATTTAGAATGTTGTTTGTGAGCTAGTTGTGTAACAGAAAAGATGGAGGAAATTAAAGTCAGTTAAGAGATTTAATCAAATATCAATTTGCTTTGATTGTAATTGCATTAAGAAGAAATTATCATACATGAAAAAGCTTTTCAACCGTAAGTGTTGATAAGTCCATTTTACAAGAAAATATTGCTATTTAAATGATAAGTGCATAAATGTCCATAGTAATTTTGAAGAATATTTCAAGCATATGAAATAACAATACAGATTGGGATTAAAATGATCTTTCTCAAGTGCAGAACTATAAAAGGAGGAAATAAATATCTGCAAAACATTTAAAAAAAGAAACAGAATAAAAAAGAAAATATTATAATTGACAGACACTAGTGTCTTTGTTGTTATTTAAATCCACCCAAACATACCCCAGAGGCATTCCTCACTAGTGATTTTACAACACGACTGTATGGAGTTAAACCTTCGTTCTCAAGGTCAATGTTTTTTTCGTGAATTAATTTAAACCATTCATCATGCATCTGTTGTTTTTCTCGTCCGATCTTGAGCAATTTCCTGTTACGTTGTGTACTTGACTACATTCTTAAGTCTTGATCATCAGACATTTTAATTCTTGATTAATAGACCAACTCGACCAAAAATAGTCTGGAATAGGGCTGAAAATGGCCTTGATTGTCATATTTTATAGTTCAAATAGTAGTCTTGATAAGTCAGCATAGGATAGTCAGAGCTAAGGTGGATAGGAAAATAATTCAACCAGGCTACAACTACAAGAAGCCAATTGAGAGCATGAAACCATCCACAATGTCTGGTTGAAAGAGGCTAAAATTAGATTTTAATATTATGCTACCCCGCTCACTCTCTTTCTCATGCATTATATATCAAGCTTCTTTTTTACAGATAGGATTATTAGAAATTTTGATGAATGACTGGAAGTTAGAAGCTGACAAGTCTCGGAAGAGAATCTAACTTTTGCCTGTTTGTTTTACCTTTAGAATGTTAAAGATAATTTAATGATTGATGTTGTTTGAATATTTTCAAATGACTTAACTGTCTAGTTCACACACCTACTTTAGAAGTAGAAATAGCCTTAAAGAATAAGACTTGGAAGAGTCTATACAATAAATGGATAAAAAAAATTACTTAATATGCTGTTTGGATATTAACAAAACTTTTACTATTAGTTTTTCTGAGAAGTCCTAATATTTCCTCAGCATGTAGAAATTTCATTGGAAGAATATTTGAAAATAATTTCTTTGTCAATTTTGAATGAATTAATTAAGATATTGAAAAGCTTCTAATTTTCAAGTTGTTTCATTACCTGTTAATATGTACTAGCTATAGTTGCATTATGAATGGAAATGACTCAAATGGACAAAAAAAGAAAAAGTTCTTATCTGGATTCATTTATAGTTGACCTCAAGTTCTAACTCATGTCGCCTTATCAACTTTCTGATAAAGATGCCAGTCTCTTGTCTTATCATTCTGTTGTTTATGTTTTCTTAACCATGGTAATTCTGGATAAGTTCTGGTCATTTTACATAACGCAGACTGTATGTCTGGTTGTTTGATCAAATATATATACTAAACAAACTGACCAGTGGTGTGAGTGAGGTCAGATAAGATATATATAGACACTGATAATAATTGATTATTCTCATTTATATTGACTGTCTGTTGGGGGTTTCATGGTTATAAAGTCAAGGCATAAGAGTTCATCAGAGAGTTTAATTTTAATCAAAAACATCATCAATTCTGGTTTCTAGTAGGATATCATTAGTTGAAGTCTGAATCAGCTAGGGCAATTGTTAGTGAGGCATTTGAAGTCTTGAAATCAGTTAAAAGTAATTTGATAGTCCATCTTTAGATTAAGATAGTTGTTCAAATTAAGCAAGTTATCATTCTGTAAATAAATAGGCATCCCTATATGATATGAGAAACAAGTTCTTCCATGCTTTCTGACAGTTGTAGATTTGATATCTTTTTGTTGACCAAACAGTAAATTTAATTTAAATATACCTAAAAATGTTTTGGCTATCCTTTAAAATGATTTATGAAAATGGACACTATATTATGGTCAAACAATATGTGTATAACATGTTATGTAACTGATAAATTGATAAATTATAATTTAATGTGATACTAATCACTATAGACCACCAGTATTTATATTGACTCAAGCTTCCTCCTGTAAACTTGATTTATTTCTGTATCAACAGATCATAGTGAACAAATATTGTGTAACTATCTTGTTGATCAGATGTAAGCTTATGATTTAATAGTGATCACATAAAATCACTATGACAACCATTGTGATTTATATTGATCAACATCCTTTTGTATTTTAACATTGATATCTATTTTGATATCCATTTGATGTTAGGTATTGATCCATCTATTATTGATATCTATTTCATGTTAGGGTTTTGATCCATCTATTATTGATATCTATTTAATGTTAGGTATTGATCCATCTATTATTGATATCTATTTCATGTTAGGTTTTGATCCATCAAATTATTGAATATCTATTTAATGTTAGGTTTTAGTTTGATCAATCTATTATTGATATCTATTTCATGTTAGGTTTTGATCCATCTATTATTGATATCTATTTCATGTTAGGTTTTGATCCATCTATTATTGATATCTATTTCATGTTAGGTTTTGATCCATCTATTATTGATATCTATGTGATGTTAGGTTTTGATCCATCTATTATTGATATCTATGTGATGTTAAGGTTTGATCCATCTATTATTGATATCTATTTCATGTTAGGTTTTGATCCATCTATTATTGATATCTATTTCATGTTAGGTTTTGATTCATCTATTATTGATATCTATTTCATGTTAGGTTTTTGATCCATCTATTATTGATATCTATTTCATGTTAGGTTTTGATCCATCTATTATTGATATCTATTTCATGTTAGGTTTTGATCCATCTATTATATGATATCTATTTCATGTTAGGTTTTGATCCATCTATTATTGATATCTATTTCATGTTAGGTTTTGATCCATCTATTATTGATATCTATGTGATGTTAGGTTTTGATCCATCTATTATTGATATCTATGTGATGTTAAGGTTTGATCCATCTATTATTGATATTTATTTCATGTTAGGTTGTGATCCATCTATTATTGATATCTATGTTGTGTTAGGTTTTGATCCATCTATTATTGATATCTATTTCATGTTAGGTTTTGATCCATCTATTATAGATATCTATTTCATGTTAGGTTTTGATCCATCTATTATAGATATCTATTTCATGTTAGGTTTTGATCCATCTATTATAGATATCTATATCATGTTAGGTTTTGATCCATCTGTTATAGATATCTATTTCATGTTAGGTTTTGATCCATCTATTATAAATATTTATTTCATGTCAGGTTTTGATCCATCTATTATAGATATCTATTTCATGTTAGGTTTTGATCCATCTATTATTGATATCTATGTGATGTTAGCCAATTTCAAATATAATGGATTTATTCCGTTCAAGTATTTAAATGTGTTAATTGATTTGATTCACCATTTATTTATTTAAAATGAAAATCCAAAAAGTCACAAATTATATAAATATATTTGAACATCATTTGTTTGTTTCAGTCGATTCATTTATTTATTTATTTATCTGTTTGATTAAGTTACTGGTTTATTCAATTGATAATATTTTTTGATTTTGTTTATTATTTGATTTAATCTTTCCAATTCTGTATTTGTTTAAGCTGATTAGATCAGTCATTCTTTGATTTGTTTATTTTCATCAAAATTAGCATGATTTATTCATTTGATTCAAACTATATAGGATTTATTCATTTGAATTTTGATTTACCATGATTATATTTTTGCATTATTTACACAATTCAATTTATTTAGCTTTTTGTTTAATTCATAATTTACAATTTGATTTATCTAAATGAAATGTAATAAATGGTGTTTAACATTCTTACCTCCTGCACCTCATCTGGTCAGTGAAGACAGTTAAATTCATTCAGCTCTTTGATTTCTTCATTTGATTCATTTGATTCATTTGATAACCTTATAATATTCTATCAACAGCTTGTACAGTTGTAGATTATCCCTTCCTGTTGTTTAATATAGTTTTACTATTTATATTACAGAGTGTGGAAACAGACAGCGTTTTACAGAAGAGATTAAAAGGAGAAGTATGCTTATCACCAGGTGAAGTTTCTGCTTGGCAGGATGCTGGTATGCGAACTGTCTCAGCCTTCCAACCATGGGCTCCAAATGTTATTAGTGCTATTAAAGAAGGCAAATTATTGCCTGCTCCTGCAATCATGAGAGAGGGGTAAGTGTAGTTACTTGATTAAGGGTGTCACAATTAACTGTTTCAACAACACTGTTTAAACACTGTTTCATTTAATAGAGAACGTTAAAACTTTTTGTGGAATTGGTAAATGTGAAACCCTTATTCTTGATGTTTACTTATCCTTATAATTCTAGATATCTAGAATGATATCTACCCAAGATGACACTATCATCTCTTTTTATTTGAAGGTATGGCAATTTTCAAACTGGCATTTTTTTTTTTTTTTTTGTATATTGATCAAAATAGATACCTGTCAGATATACTGTGATTTAAAGTTCAAACAGCAAAAAATAGAAATGTCAAATAATTAGTACTACTCTTCTTTGTTGATGAACTGTCAAGATGATAGGTTTGTGCTTTAAGGTTTTAGAATTGTCAAGATGATAGGTTTGTGCTTTAAGGTTTTAGATTTGTTAAGATGATAGGTTTGTGCTTTAAGGTTTTAGATTTGCCTTGGTATTGATTTGGTTTAACATTGTTGACAAATCAGAGTTTTCCGAAACAACATAGTTAATTAAAAGAAACTTATTTTGTAGACATGCTCTATGATCTTCTCTTTAATATACAATTATAATTGAAACAGTTAGTAACAGAACAATGTTATTTGACATAAGCATGTTATATAATTTCTTCTATATCATGTCTGTTGCAATCTGCAAGTTCATTCATAATTAATATTCACCTCTGATGAATTGATAAAAAGATATTGAAAGAAGAATTGAATGAAGACAGTGTTTGAAATTTTCTTATCAGTTTGATTGTAATTGGGAGATGTGATGCTAGAATTCTAAAGATTGATATTATCGAATATTCTTGCACTGCGTAAAGCAATTTCCCATTTAATTCCCCAATGATCTTTTTTTTCATTTGACTGATTTCTTTTTACGTTTATTTAGCGTCTCGTGAGAGTGAGGTATATCAGTCGCAATCAGTGACGCCATCTTTGGAAACAATAAACTTTTAACACGCAGTTTAATCAGTAATAGTGATGGTTCTAGCGATTATTGGTATATCAAAGACGGAAAAGTCATGCATGCACATCATTTCCAACAAACGAATTATCAATATTTGATTTATTTATTATTTCAAATTATAGCCAAATAGAATATCATATTTATCTAATCAATTTACCAGGTTTGTCACGCAAGCCTTCACTTTATTATCTACTATTTATTACGTATTTCGACTTTGTCGAAAACGTATTGTAATCGTTCGGATTATTTTATTTTTTTTTTTTTTTTTTTTTTTGTAATTCTTGGATGAGTTTGCAGACAAACTGGTAAAAGGTGCAGAAATTCTAAATCTACAGTTGATCTTAGAATGATTTCTATTACCAAATAAAACAAAACCGGAAGTTCTATCTCTGACAGGAAGTGAGAACCGGAAGTTCAGGTTTTTTTGCTTTAGCAAGTTTATTTTCAGTTCGATTTTGACCGGATTTTCAGATTTGAAAACTTCAATGTATTTGTCAACTAACAATTATAGGTTTTATGCAATTAGGTTAAATATTTTACCCACGATTTGCAATTCAATATTCAAGGGTCATCGGCAAAAATTTCAGACCGTGATTTCTCCTTTAATATAAATGGTAAAATTTTGAAACTTGACCAGTTGATAGGCGATATGTTTATAATTTTTGAAAAAATGTGAAAAAAAAAATTCCACTTCCGGTTTAGCCTCAAATGACGTAATTACGTAACTTCCGGTCTATAACTGCTAGGTGAAAAGTGAAAACTGTTTTATAAATAACTTGTCAATAGTAATTGATTTGACCTAAATAATTAGGTCAAGCTGCCATATCGGCCGCCATTTTGAATTTTCGTTACAATTCTTAAATCCGAAATTCAGACACTACTGATAGACCGATTTTGATGAAATTTAGCACATAG
This sequence comes from Nipponacmea schrenckii, assembly GCA_030562195.1. Lineage (NCBI taxonomy): Eukaryota > Metazoa > Mollusca > Gastropoda > Lottiidae > Nipponacmea > Nipponacmea schrenckii. The sequence continues at coordinate 36,320,667 of JAUJPP010000005.1, forward strand.
ATACAATGGATCATTATCTACCTTTTCTTGGAGACCGATTTTCAAATTTCGTATTTTCTTTCGAATTATTTAAATTTCGATTTTTTCAAAATTAGGTCACTTTAACGGCTACGGAAGGTGTGACCCACTTAATCTATGACCTTGAAAATTAAGTCAAATAATATTCAATATATTGTCTACGAGTAGATATTTTTTAATTTGGCTTACTTAAAATATTCATAGAGATAAGTGTACTTAAATACAGCAAAAATTGATAATTTTCATATTTTCGCCATCATTAACCGTTACGGAAGGTGTGACCTAATTATTTTATGACTTTGAAAACTAGGTCAAATGATATTCAATATATTGTCTAGATGTAGGTAATTGCAAATTTAGCCTACATAATATTTTAAGGCTCTCGAAATACGTTCATAATTGTAAGCAATTCTAATTTTTATATTTGTCTCTCTGATCTATTATACATTAGAAAATCTTTGACTAAGTAAAAAATATTGTTGTTTCAATTTAAATAGTTCAGTCACTGTGGTGACATACTCAGGTCGCTTCCTGGTACTTGTTTGAACAAACTTACAAGAACATATTAAACTCGGGATGCACATTACAGACAGTGACAAAAGATTCCTGGTCAATGTTAATGGAAGAAGTTTAATTCACTACACAAATGCAAAGTGATTTCTTGGTGTCATGATAGCCCTTTCTTTCTCTTGTTTTTAAATTGACAGAAGTTATCTTAATAATTGGTTAAAGGATTGGAGTTTTTCTCGTTTTATGATGTATTTTTCGAAGTATGTTATCATAATCATTGTACATCATGAATGAATACATATGTGGCCAACAGAAGAAAAATGAAAACTTGTATGTTTCAGGTTAACTGGTATTTTACCACCTTATTTACATACTGGGCCACCTGTTTTATTACATCCAGAACGAGTTATTCCATACTCAGAATCAGAAAGGTAAGCATTCACCTTTTATACTACCATTTTCACATTGCCTTAGATGTTCTTTTTTTCAACTATTGGTGGTAATAAGTGTTGTCAGTGTTTCCAGTGAGACAAGTCATGCTTACGCTTCCAGGGTATCTAATGACAAAGTGACCTGTTTTCGAGACCATTTATCTTAATACCCTAGTGAGTTAAAAAGAAAAAAAATAAGTTAATATGCATACTTTTTGACAGAGTAAATAAAAAAAAATCTGAAAATAAATGAATTTGTGTACAAGAGATAGCGAATTTCAAAACAATACTTATTCTTTTTACATTTGGCACATACTTGTTCTTGACATTAATTTTAAATGCAGTCGTGTTGGTTGTAATCACAACCTTGTTGCATGCCGTCTATAAATACATTATCAAAATGATAATATGCCTTATTTACATGGTCAAGGTCATTGTAAATAGTTTAAAATATGGCATACAGTCAGAAGTTTCAGGGTTATATTAATATTACTGCTGAACATCATAAACCTCTGTTATCATTATTCTTGGCTCTTTACCTGAGTATATAATTTCTCTCAGACAATGCTTATCTTTAAATATATACCTATATCAGTGTGGTATCTGCATAGATTGTTTGTTTTTATTAACTTGTAAAAAGCCCTACCTATAGACAATAGATTGGCAATACCTGCAATTTACATGTCAAATGATATACTACTACCACACAACACCAGTCATAACATAAAATTAAGCCATGCAGTTTGCTCAGAGTAAAATTTGTTGTAGATGAAAGAAATAGCTAAATTGTTAATTGTTCCTCCTATAATTGTATCATGCGAATGACCAAATGCTTTTTCAACCACTCTTGATTTAATATCAGACCACTTTAATGTTGTCATAGCAGCTGATTTTTAGATTAAGGTTTTAAAAAGATAAAAATAAAATTGATGATAATGTTATGTCAACCTGACTGTAGATTATTTATAAGATATACAAATAGGCGTAGGTACTTCTTTTACTGACTGTAGATGATTGAACTTTTAATCCGGGTTCAGGTATTGTGACTTCAGCAATGATCCACAAGTAAGATCCACTTGCTTCAGAGAGGTTATTTTTCAAGACTGCATTTTCTTGTGTATTGATTTTTCTTCAAAAAATTATGTGAATATAAGTTTTATTCATGTTAATGACAGAACAGTTGGAAGTTTTTACAGCATGATTCATTTACAAGAGGCCTACATAATAATTTGAAAAGATAGTTTTGTCTCTTAAAACATATTTAGAAATAACAGAAGTGTGACAGACAGGAATGAGGGATGTTTTAAATGTCATCTTACAAAAGAAGAAAAGCCAGCTGCTCATAGAAACCTATTAATCTCAGTTTATTGACCATAGTCACATTGGTTATTACTTAAATACACCCAGTGTTATATTCACCTGACACAAGGTACTCTGTTGTCACTTTAAATGATTGAATCAGGGTGAATTTTTTACTGCCATAATCATTAGCCTAAAAGAAAATAATTTCAGGTTTTGTTGTGACATGCAGTTTACTAAGTCTCTATTGTGTCTGTTTAGATAGTTCTTATAGCTGATAATGTTAATTTATGTTATTATCATGGTACAGATACATGATTTTATGCTCTTCTTCACAATTAAATTTCATTTCTCTTAAGAGTAGAGTTTCACATTAAGAAATACTGTACCTACTACAAAATTGATTCAGTACTCCACTGTATATTTTTGGATAAAATAAACAGTAATTGAACCTTGCTGGACACTTTTATCTTTATTATTGCATACTCCCTTGCACTTTCTAAAAATTAAGTGAACTGCTAATGTTTATATTTACTCCACTCTCTCTTTAAATTTCTAACCTTTAAAATTGGCCTTTCATTTTATCCTTAGATAATATTTGTCAGCTTACTTATAAAGCTCTAATAACAATTCGCACTCCAACACAAAAGTACTATGGTCAAGTGAAATAACATATTATTAGTTCAGTCTTATAGACAGCCGGCTGTAGGTAATTATAATACAACCCGAACAATAGACTGGACAGAAATATTTCTCAAGTGGACACCTTGTCACCTCAACTTATCAAATTAACATTTTGGCTACATTTTTTCTTTTTAATTCATGAAATCAAAGCAAAGTGTAATTTTTTACAACTTTAATTTTATATAATGTAAGGGTCAGTGATTCCAAATACAAATCTAATACAAGCTTTTTAGAAGGATTGTGACAAGAGAGCACTTTTGATATAATTTATACTTGTCACAGAATGTACAAGAAATACCTAAGTACATGCCAAACAATGGAGAAAAGTTTTTTGTACCATTTCATCTTCATATACTTTTCCTTTGACTTATTGTTTGATGGTTTTTACCTTCTATTCTGAAAATCTTCACTTTTGTTTTTTCTTTTCTTTTCAGATATGAAAGACATTTTACACCTAACGTGTCTCTGGCACCACCAGTATCAAAACCAGATAAATCAGAAGAGGATGGCACTGAAGAGTGTTCTAAGAATAGTCCGAGTACAAAGAGTGTTGAGTCGTCAAGTCGAGCATCCACTAGTGGAACGACTAATAATAAAGACTATCGTGAATATGATCTTCCTACAGACACAGATGATTCATCTTTAGAACAATCATCACCTTCAGATGGTCAGTATTGATAAAGAACAATCTGAAATTCAAATGAAACCTGTAATCAAAACAATACTAGTTTCAAAGATGCAACTTTTCTGTCCCTGTTTTATAAACAATCAAATTATAATTGATGATTTTTGTGATACAAGACAAGATCAAATTGCTTCATTTACAAAGTGATAAAAGAAATGTTATTTATTATGTCAAAGAATAAGACAGAGTTTGTAATACTAGAGCATTGTGAAGAATGATAATTCAAAATATGGCTGAAATTGTTAAAATCTTGGGTTAATCACTCTAATCTTTCTCTCTTTATAGCTGGTGATGAGGTCACGTTTCCAGACATACCAGAAGTAGATAGCACCCTGGAAGCAGAAATTGAGATGATCAGGAGGGTTCTAGATGGTAAAATACCAAATACCAAAGAAGCTAAAGATAACTTTCTTCATGAGTATTCAAAATTACGTGTTCCACATGAAGAAATTTTAAACACAGTTAACCAGGCAAAGAAATCTTTAACAAGGGTAAGTTTTCTTTTTTTAAAATATGTATTTGTTCATAAAATGGAAAGCCTTTTAAATTATTCTTTGAAAAGCATTCTTTGAAATTGTTTTTTTTTTTAGTTATGTATAAATGTCATTAACCATTTACTTCAGAATATATTGATTTTTAAGAAATACATGTACAGTAAGAATATTATAATATTGTGATGAAATGTTATAGATACTTAATGCAACACATTATTTTTGTAGGAATTAAATGCCCAGAAAAATCGGTTTAAAGAGGAATTAGAGAAGAAGAAATTCCTGCAGAAAGAAAATAATCGAATTAGAATAGAAAGTGAATGTAGATTACAAGAGGCAGCAGAGGACAAAGAAAAATTAGTAGCAGAAGTGAGGAGGTTGAAAGAGCGTGAAGAATCAGGGGTGAGTAACTCACATTGTCTTCTAGATTCACATTGATACAGTTAGTCTATGATCCTAATTTGATACAAAGGATTTGTGCAAATATAAAAGTACAGTGAAACCCCTCTAAACCACCAGGCTGTCAGACCCGTGATAAATGCCAGTTTGGAGGCGTTGTAAGACATAAAAGCATAATTAATTAGATTAATGATAAATTAGCACGTGTCGTATTGATGCGCTCAACTGACTAACATCAATTAATTCGAAATCGGATGCGGTTTAGAGAAACCAGTTAGCTATAGATTAACTACTTTGGGACTTGATTTTGATGCCAGATTGAGGTTTAGATGGGATGGCAGTTTACTGGGGTTTATCTCGTATGTATTATATAGTGATTCTGTCAGGACTTTTCAAATATTCTGGTTTTTGGGGAAAGCTGGCTTATAGACGATTTGGTTTGGAGGGGTTAAATTAAATGTGTCCCTGATTTTAGTGGAAAATCATCCTCTGTAAAATCTTTGATTTATGAAAAACTTCACTAATATTTAATTTAAAAAAATAAAAGCTGTGTTTTCGGTGAAACACTTATATACAAAAATTGTGAATAATTGTAATTATTGGGAAGACACAAATATTTAACAGACTTATAATTACTTTATTTGCAATGTTATATTCAACAAGGCAAAAATGACATAAATTGAGAATATAAAGAGGTACAGATGTCACAATGTTTCATACTTTCATGTTGCGGGAATGTTACACAACAGTGAAGTTGTCAGATTAAAAACACTGGTTGGCTTCATGATATAAATTATACCTGTAGATGAGGAAATTTGATTTGACGCCTATATAGAGACATTGATGGGTCATACAATTTAAGGCACAGAGTTGATCAACCATTTAAATTTTTTGAACAAACATTTTTTGAATGGCAAAAATTTCTACAGTTTATTATTCAGAATAATAATTAAAAACCAGATGGAAGCCAAAGTATACAATTACAACAGAAGCCTACATCATATTTTCTCATTGACTTCAGAAACCAATCAAGGCAGCAATTAAATACATGTTATTTTTTCCATCAATTGTTCATTCAATTGTGTGTACTGACAGCTAAAGATATTGCTCTAAGTTGATTATGCAGGCAAACTTGCATGATAACTGAGGCTTTGTAGCTCAACATAAACTGAAATCAATACTGCATGCTATCAATCTGTCCAATCATTACCTTCAATCTGATATATGATACAACTTTGATGCTCAATAAAGATAGTTTATGGATCAGTACAAAAGCTGTGAAAATGACCTGAAAATTTTAAAAGTTTCATTATCTATTGTTTGGATAATTTTGTATCTCTTTTTTTACCTTGGTCAGTCCTGCTGTAGGAGAGTATTTTCTCTGACACCAAAAACTGTCCTTGAATGAGTATTTTCTAAAGTTATTCTGACATTGGAAAATTAAAGTCTGTTATAATATATGATTTTAGAATTTACCTGAAGGTAATATGTAACAAATTGTTTCTGAAAGTATTTGATCAAGCCAAGAAAATTGATCTAATGCATATGACTAATTGCATTTCTTTTGTAGAAAATTTTATGACCGATTATATCTGCACTGAAAAACTTAAAAAATGTATGAGAGAATAATTAAGTTCAATTTAAATTCAATTAGCGTATTGATGTTATATTTGCAATGATGAATAACAGTTCTTTCTGTAGACAGGAAAATGAATGGTTATAAGACTGTCTAAATTGATAGTAATCAATGTTAAAAAACACTACACCATATTTAGTCAACATGGCATTTTATATTCTCTACCGACATTTATTCTTTACATTTACATATTGCATACGGTTTATTATTCTCAACATGCCTATTAATGGATGGAAAATTTTGTTTGCGTGCTTCACTTCCACTTCGTTTAAAATTCCCTAGAAGATAATTGCTACAAATCCAAATAGATGTCTTCCATGCCTCAGATGACTGCCATAGAAAGTCGACATTATTAAAATTGATTTGTTTCTCAAAGTTAAAAAAAATTACTGTAACGTGCATGGCTTTCGTGAAGAATTAAGAATAAAATTGTGCTGTTTTTTATGTAAAATAAAGTGAGTTACAATTCGAGAACGTCATGACATTAATGTTAAATTGTCATTAGAATTGAGAGCTACACAAAACAAGACTTATTTTTCATTTAATTCGTATAGCGCCATATCTCTCAAGTACAATAAAAAAAAAAGACAGAGACATTTGTAAGATGAACGGATTTAAATGGCTGCAGAAAAGACGAAGTGTATTTACACTAAATATCAGTAGCAACAGGTTTGGACCATTTAAGAGAATAGAAGAACTCTGGCTGCATTGATTTTCATTTTAAAGCTGCATTAAGCCCCCTCAATCTTGTTTAGACATAGCAGCCTTTTAGAGAGAAATCTGTGGCTTCTATTTTATATTATCAATATTACTATATCAAGAGAGGCAGGGATGGTTTGTTTTGTCATGCTGATTTGGTAGTTCTTTTGAATCATGATATTGAATGCTGATACTCTCATTGTATCTGTATCTTGTGATATTCAGTCTTACCATTTAAAGGTAAATTGTTCATAAACATCTTGAATTTCTTAATTTCTCAATTAACCTGAGAATGTTCATAACAAGCAACCGTGGCTTGATTAAGCCAAACAGATCTGATTATAAAAGTGATTTTAATAAGCCTTCTATAAACTATGTGCACATATAAAAGCTAAATGTATATATTGTATAATATTATCCTAACATTAGCTTTGTCTAGTTTATAATTGCTAGATGACGAGATGGCAATATGAACCCACCGATTAAATAAGAGTGAATGTTTCTGGTAAACTTGGGTGCATTAAGAATATTGATAAATCACACTAAGAAGAATTTTTCCTTATACCTTTCACCTCATAACAATTTAATTAGTGTCTACTGTCTTCAGAAAGATATTATTTTAAGAGGGTTTCATTGATTTTGGTCTATGTAAGGTTTTGATTTAGACAGGTTAAGATGAAATTAAGTTTCTGAAATGGATCGAAGTTTAAACTTGGTTATTTCCTTTTAGAATTTAAATGTGTAGAAAATTGTTTCATGAATTTTCAGTTTTGATTCCAATGTTCTTTAATATTGTTTTATAAATATTCCAGATTTACATATTGGAATTCCAGAGAATATAGAAGAACTTGGTTGTTCTAGATTTTACACATTGAATAATATTTATTCATGAGAAAATCATTGCTAATAATTCTTTCAATATTTTTATTTTCTTTCACATTTTATAAATTATTCTATTAGTCTGGACCTAAACACTTGAAGCATTTCAGTGTGTTCTTCATCTGCATTACAATATTATGACAGAGTGTTAATATATTTGATGCATATAAATTGATGTATGAAGGGATGAGATCAAGCCGATTTGACATGTACAATGAGAATTATTTATCTAGTCATGCACTGGTTTCTGGGTGCAAGTATGGGTCAGGGGTAAGACCAAATTAGTATGATATCAGTTTGATAATAAATATACTTGAGTTGAAGCATTGAGGTAAACAATGCCTACTTGATGATATAACACTCAGTATTAGGTCATAGAGATAGGGTTGATATCAAACCATGTTATCAAACGATTTTCATACAATTATGTTCAATGGTACACACTATGAAATGTGGACTTGATGAGCACTTCACTACAGTTATGAACAAGGTCACAGTTATATGAGCATTACATATATCCAGTATCTTTTAGGGCTTAACAACTTTTGAAATGGTTTCAATTAAATATTTCTCTGTATTACTGGCTTTCAATAAGGTCTTTTCAGGTAGGCGATAAGATATGGGATTGTGCTCTGTCAGACAATAAATCTGATTCCATGGCCAGTGGACTAATAAGGCAGTTTTTGCTTCCCGGGTGACTTTCTCTGTATGTCAAACTAGCATTTTAAAGACTTCAGCACTAATACAGTATACAAATTGAAACACAGTAATCACCCCAATTTATCCTGTATTTTTATTATGGAGAGAGATTTCCATTGATTTTTATACATGAGGATGATGTTATAGAATCTAAATTAATGGACTTGACTAAAGTTCTGACACTACCCTGCTTCTGATTTCACCTCACACTCAAGGGTCAACTGTTTTTTGTGTCTGTCTAGAATACACAAGTGATTTATTGAGCATGGTCTGTCTGGTCATGTCTGTGACTTGTCAGATTTAACATTTTATTACTACTAATAACATCATTTCATTATACATGTTGCATATTACTTGTCAGACAACTTGGTTTTACGAACTAATACCACCCAGTACTTTAATATAAAACCATTTATCATAAACATATTTTTATTTATTTCAATTTGAAGTATACACATACAACTCACAACCTATTGAAACTAGATTTATGAGTCTTTTGGTGGTCTCGACCTGCTGAAATTTATTTCACTTATATTGTTTTGTTGGATCATTACACACAATCATAGATTATATAAATACAAATTTTATGGAAAAAGTTTTATGCAACATTTTGAAGTGCAGTAGGACAAGGGAACAAAAGTTTGAACACAACATAAAACTGTAGGCAATGGTTTTTCCATAAAGCTGCCTCTATACAGCAAATATAACAATTGCTAAATGCCATTTAAAGACATTAATTTTAAATTAGTTTTCTAAATTGTTTGCTTCCTTACAATTTTCTACATATAAGCAAGAAATCAAGAGAAGCCAGCTGAAATGAAAGTAATAAATGGTATATCAGTCATTGATTAAACAATATTTATATTTGTTTGTTTATTTAATGAAAAGTGTTCAATATCTTGACATTGTCTGGAAATTCTCAATAAAACCATTGATATTTATCTCATTGATTGTCAATACTAGGAGTTACATTGATTGTATCATATAGATCTTTGTTTATCTTATCTCTGTGTGTTTTTATTCTAGAAATATATTTTATAAAATTAGAATTTTAGTTTCTTTAAATAGTTTCTTGTATTGATGGTTACCGTAGTTTTTCTGTCTATATTTTGATTCTTTGCCAATGTGATTCAGTGATTCAGATGCTTGTTCACTGAAATGGTTAAGGCATCGAATAGATTGGATTGGGCAATAAATGTCCAAAATTGTCTTGTGCTGCTGTCCTGGCAAAATATCCATTATTCCCTAGTGCATTTTCTTGACTGTCTTCATTAGCCTCTATCAGATATGAAAGGTAGAAACTAAACCCCATTTTGTCTGTAAATGAAGGACAAGAAGTAAAAACTACCTTTAACTTCAATATACCTTAAATTGATTTAATAATTAAATTGAGTGAGTTTCTTATCCTTTAATTAATAATATTTTAGTGAGTATGATCCCTATTTTGCATGGGTGATGTTTGTGGGTCATTGTTATATATTTATACCAAGTCATTGTGGATCATTGTTGTATATTTATACCAAGTCATTGTGGATCATTGTTTTAATCTACTTGTCTTGTTCTGGGGGAATCAATAACATTGATTTATTTTATTTGAAAAATATTTTTAGAGCAACTTGTATTTTAGAAATTGAAAAAGTTGTATCAATATCAATGTTTGTGGTAAATTTTAAAATTCAATTAAACCCTGTAGGCGTGCACTGAATAAACCTTTCATGAATACTTTTCACTATTATTTTTCTTAAAATTCAAATATTTTGTTAAAAAAGACAAAAAAGGCTTCCATGGACAAACTGTAACAAAATATATTTTGAAAGGAAAGTTTTGTCTGAGCTATTTTCAGAATGGTTGGAGTTAAAACAAAAGCAAACATGTTGTTTAAAAGATTTTTCATCCCGTTTTAGCCTTTGATGTACTGCTACGGGAAGTTTCTTTTTTAACACCAGTGTATGATATTGTGAATGACTGGGTTTAAAAACTCATGACCACAGTGTATTTGGTGATTTTAAAAGGACATAGTATCACTTTTTGCCATTTTTAACTCAAAGGTGAAAAGTGACATATATTCTAACGTCAATCCTCTAGTCAAAATCTAGCTAACAAAATAATTAAAACGTTGTAGTCCACTAGCCACCTAAGATCACTCAACTGCTAGTTGGAGGCAAATAGTTTGCACCTCAATTGTATGCCCACTTCATTTCAATGACATATTTGAAGTACGATTTTGTCCCAAAATGTGTTTAAGTATGCACCAAATTAATTATGTGCATATAGTACTTTAACAGAGTTCCTTGATTTTAACCTTAAGTCTGCCTGTCCCTTATTTGTACAACCTGTCTCTCTGGCTTATATTTGTCAGCAACTGGTTACACACAGCAATCTGTTGCAAACACCTTTGCAATAAAAAAGTGTTTTTAATTAACGATTTAAATTCTTGTAAGTGTAACAGACTATTGAGCTCATTAAATTGAAGCATGGATGCAGAACACTCATGGCACCATGGTTGACTTTTAATCTGAATTAAAAAATTGGACAACTGCCTGTAATGACATCTGTACATGCAAAATCATGCTTATAATTAAACCAGGTCTGATCAATACATAATATTTAGGAAAGTCATGGTGATGACTCTTTACTTTTATACCAGTTAAGCATAAGAAATTTAGTGTCGACAAATTCAGCCGAGGTTGGGGTTTGAGTCCATACAAAAATAAAATAACAGTAGAAAAAGCTGCATGAATGGATTCTGTGTATGCTGATATAAGATATCGCTCACTCTCAGATCTTCTATTTATCAAAGGAGTTCAATTATGTTAGGGTGCGGTAAATAACATCAATGGGCGAGGTTGCAGCATAGATGTTAGATAACAGCAGTATCAAATCCTGTTGTTTTATTTCAAGATTGTAAAGATATGTAGATATTACATGAATTATTATGGAATATGATTATGGAATATTAGTGAGACTGTGTCATGCCTGTTTTTCCTGTAACATATTCATGAAGAGTGGATAAGATTGTGTATGGGAAATCAAGAATCATTGCTATCCTAGCAAAACTACTTTATTACCACAGAATGGCTTTGCATGTCTTCAATTGATCAAACATGGCCAGAAAAGCCCAACAAAACATTTTAGTTTATTTAGATTATATCAGATGCCTGGGTTGTTGATTTTGGTTTGAATTTGCAAGTTGTCTCTTGATAAGAGTGAGAAAATGTCTATACCCATGATTTCCAACTTCAGGACATACAATATTTAGCCAAATAGTTCTAGAGAACATTAAGGTTTCTAAAGCATAATCAAAAACACATGCACAGTTCAAAGGAAAGTTTATAACGTTTAATCATTGATTGAGAAAGAAAAGAAAACTAACTGATAAAGAATATTGATTCCTTTATTATTTTGATACGGGCGAAGTTGTGTTTTTTTTACTGACTTATTAAAAATATCCATGTCTGGTTTAGACAATTGGTAAAGCTCTGTTATTTTATTTAAAGAAGACAAAATTTTCAAGATGGCTGCCTTCTTCTAAACATTGAAGCTGAAAATCTAAACATTCAGTGTTCTTACTAAGTAAACAATGTAGAAAATACAAACGAAAGAATGTAGAAAGTAAATAGGAGGCCTGTTGGTCTAGACAATGTCTATACCACTAATCCCATGTATAACATAATATAGTTTTATTTCCCTGTCATAGCCTTTACTTCACTTCTTCTATCTCTCCCTGAATATAACTTTCTTCTCATATACCTCAGAGTCAAAACCAAATGAGGTCAAAGTTTTATTACTTTAAAGATACCAGATTTATATATATATATTTTAACTTAAAAAGAGATTACATTACGATACTGACTTTTGAAGGGAGTTTGAAGATTTTGTTCTCTTATATATACACATGAAGAATTATCCTATGTCAAAAATGCTTCTGTACGTGTTTAAAGTATAATTTGATGAGCAGTGGAAATAAATGCAGATACAAAAATATGAGCTGTTCACAACATGAGTTTGGTCACATGATTGTCATATGCGTAAAATCCCCGGGTTTGGTTTAAAACTAATAAATCAACAGATGAAGATTATTACGTGTGTTGCATTGCCTGTGGTATGAAATTAAATGCTATTGCAAAGCACTTCATAATATATGTGGTGAGGTTAGCATGGTTTCTGCTCTTAATTATGTTAAGACTAAGTTTCAGCGATACAATTTAGCAGTTGAATGTATGGTTTGAGCTCTTGATTCATGTAATCCTTCATGTTAAAGGACATGTACATGTATATGAAAGCTTGATCTAGAATGACTAGCTGGCAATGGTGCACTTGATACTACCAGCACTGTTGTATATTTATCTTCAAGGCTATCCCTCAAATATGATATGTCTTATTAACATTGACTGCTATTTTAGGTCAGGTGCTGAGGTGATTTATGTTATTCAAGTAAACTTGAATTGAATGGGAGATATTCAAGATGTTGGACCCTTAACATTCTTATTAAAATGAATTAGAGGAAGTTGGTGTATGGCAGGGCGTCCTGTCCTCATCTATCTTATCTTTATCATTACCTAACCTTATATCAAATAACACAAATAACATATTTCTTTAAAGGTGATAACCCACTTTTAATACTTACAATTGATTAGGAATATGAAATTATTCAATGATATATTTTATAGAATTCATTTCAGTTGTGAATTATAACTTTTGAGAGTATTGAGGACACTGATAGCATTGATTTGCACTAGAAAACCTGGTTTTACGTTGTTATTAAAGCAATTTTTTATATTTTATGTATTAAAACCTATAAATAAAAAAAGACATTGGCAACTTTTAATAAGCTTATTCATTATTTACATAAATATGTGAATCAAACCAATTTAAATTTGAAAACCAAGTAAAAATGTTAATTGCTGGATAATGATGAAAGAACTTTTTCTCGGCTTTCACTACTATTTTTACTACTGCATGAATATAGGACAAGGGCAACAGATAAATCATCCATCCAAAATTACTGCAAATGTCAAGAAGGGACAATAATTCTGTCCTTCCCTGGACCAAAAAGTGTTAAAAATAGTGGTGGAAAAACAGTAAGAGAAAATTTATTTGCCAAAAGTCTAAATTTTGTGCAATTTACATGACTTAACTTTGTTTGGTCTGAACGTCCTAGTCTTGTGTGAGCAGAATTGTGTGACAGATTGCAGGCTTAATGACAATTCACTCAGAAATCTAACAGGAAATGCATCTTTATCATGTTGGTCTGCTGCTGTCTCATAGTTTGACAAAACATGTATGTACTACATTGAATCTGAGTCAGAATAGTAACATTATATGGCTGACCTTTTGTAGAAAATTATTGTTTACAACTTTACATGAAGGAAAATAATGGGCTAAGGGTTTTTGTCATCACATTGTTAATTATTAAGGTTTGGGTAATACTAGTAGTTGAAACTGTAGGCTTCAATTGATCAGCCAATGGAGGAATTTTTAGTAAACTAACACTCCTTACCATTATTCCCTTTATCTTAATCTATGCAATGTATAAAATTTCACCTTGACATTAGCCATTAGGTTTTGTTGCTCTTTCAAACAATATTGCTATTTTTCCTTTGAAAATATATCTTATTTTATTGTGAATCCAGTAATTCATATGAGAAATAAAAACTTTGCAATGTTTAGAATTCTCTTAACAGTTACTTTAAATAACAATAAGTTTTCAGAAAAGTTGACACATCTTCACAGTCCAGGGCATTCAAATTTGAAAATCACTTAAGTTTTAATCTGGATTAAAGATGGCTGTATCAGTCAGGTTTTATAATTGTTTGACCTGAGGTCACCTTATTCTTTGACAACATTGTGGTCAGCTAAATCTACAGATAGAGTGTCAAGTCTTTATCTTAAGTCAATACTGAAATCATAGTTACTGACCTATATTATAAGTGACTGTCAACTCTACTCTGCTGTTTTCCAGAGTGGTTTTTGACCAGTTTATTTAAGATTGTGTATTGCATTGTGGGGACTTTATTCACATATGATATCTTTATTTAATGCAAATTTTCATAAAGTCAAGATTTGAGGACATACTTGGGTTCAGAAACATTTCTAAATAACATCTTTGATCAAATTGGTTTATAAAAACATGTCGTTTGTTACTAAAACTACATTTCAAGTCATATTTGTTCTTGAACTACTAAAAGTCATGATATGCTAGGGCTTTTGTTTGTCATGTAATGTGCAAATTGCATAGTGTAGCAGAGCATAGCATGGATTATTATGAAGCCCGTCAAGTTGCATATCATTTGTTGCTATTATTAAACAATTGGGTTATTTGTTTATATTGAGAATTTATATTGAATTAATATTTCCTGTTTAACAGATTATTATAGTAAAAAGTTTAAGAGATAGTCAAATTTAAATTATTACGGTTAATTATTGCCACTTGACCTATAAATAACATTTGACCTATTATTATAACTGTGGGAATATTATCTGTTTTATAACAATCATCTTCCTTCACATAGGGATACAACACAATATTGCAGTTTTCAGTGCTTGAGAATTACAAATTGAAAATGAAAATATTCCATACCATGAATAAGTAGAAACAGATTTTCTTTGAAATCTATAAACCAAACAGGCCAGAGGTAATCTTAAGATCTGATCTGATTTGGATAGGTTTACCTTTTTTTTTTTTTTCTTTTTTTTTTTTTTTACTTCTTTTTAATTTGCAAGGTCCCAAAGGTGTTTAAGATTGGCAGTTATATAAGAATTAATGAGAGCTGTGGTCTTACAACATGGGATTGTCACAATACAGTCAACTAGATTCCAACATACAACATGTTAATATCTGTTAAAATTGCCTGATATTCGATCAATGTGGTAGTTACAAAAGTTCTAGTAACTTTTTTTTGTGTGACCTTTTGATTTTAATCCACACCAAATGTCTTCATATGGTTTAAACTGCTGGATTAAATTACTGAGAAAAAAATGGTTGTTTTTTTTCTACTAGCTCTTGACAGTACAGTATTAATGTTGTTAAAAACAAAAAATGGTTCTGGGTGAAGACACTTTTCAAGTTCTTGTTGGTGATAGAATGATCTAATAGAATTCCATCTGGTGTTGGAAGTATGGTTTGATCAAATATTGTTTCAATGTAGAATTTTTTGGAATTAAACACAAGCTACCATCTCTTCCCATTGAATAACAAGTTTGTAATTTGAACTCACAAGTTTAGCAACAAATTACTTTGTACTTTGTCAGGTTAAAATGAACTTTCCAAGAAATAATATATAAACATGTGTGCCAGAATTTACCGGCAGTTAACAAAAAACAAGTGACTGGTTAAACTATATTATGATGTTTGACTGTATTTAGGTTAAGTGGTTATCCAGACCTTCTGTCTACCTATAAATAAATATGCACTCTGATGTTAACCTTGAGTTATACCATTTAACAGAGTCATACAATCTACTGGCTATATTGACCCAATTTTTAAACCTGTTTGAAAATTAGATATCTGACATAAAAAATGTGTAAAAATATACTCTGTTGCCAGTCTGTCTGGACAACCAAGGGCTATTTAGTGTGATTGTTGAAATGTGACTTATATAATTTTCAACAATAACAATTTGAGAATGTTTAAACAATCTCCCAGATAAAGAAAAAATTGAAATGACATTTATTAGGCATACAACTAAGATTAGCTAGCATAGACCAGTTCTTGAGTCAGATCCTCAAAATTTTCACTGGCTGCTTTAATGATTATTTTGCAAACATATTATTCACTGTGTAATTGTATATTGTTTTGTTTTATGTATTAGTTGTATTGTCTCCAAGGAGCAGAAAGAACGATAAGCCTATCCATGGATATTCAAGATGTTATTGTCATCATTGTATGACCAAATCCCCCTGTAAGATATAACCTTTAATCACTGGAACATGATGATAATTAGTATGACTTATACTCCAGTTTCATGTCAAGGAAGTGAACAATAATACAAAAATTTGCATAAGCTTATATATTTCATTATAAAGAAATGAATAAAACTCTTTTCCAGTTTTATATTTCAATAGAAGTTTATTTTTTATTTTTCATAACCACCTCATTGATATTGATATTTATTGCATAAGAACTATTAGCTCAGTTTTAATAATAAAAATA
Organism: Nipponacmea schrenckii; assembly: GCA_030562195.1. Lineage (NCBI taxonomy): Eukaryota > Metazoa > Mollusca > Gastropoda > Lottiidae > Nipponacmea > Nipponacmea schrenckii. The sequence goes on from JAUJPP010000005.1 coordinate 36,337,249, forward strand.
ACGTGTCATGTTCATGCAGCAAAATATTTGTTTATCAGATGCATTTTGTGTTGTTGTTCACCAAATATTGGACACATACTAGCCTAATAAGTGCAATGTAGACTGTATTTAAACACAATATTTAAAATCTAAGCCGACAGACTCCAAAAGAGTGTGCTAAAAGCAAACACACTCGTTTGCCAAAATTCGAACAGCCAGGACGGTTTAAAGTGGGTACATGTAAATACTTCATAAATGTGTTGACAAGAAAACTAAACCAAAGTAAAAATAGGTCAGTCTTACACGTAAAAAGAAAATTCAAAAGTCATTGAAGTGTGTTGACGTCTGTTTCATTTTGACAGAGAGTGTCATTTTTACTGTATTATTATTATGATTTATTTATAGCCTGTATTACAATGTGTATTTATTAGGTAGAATGTGTATTTACTGTGAACAATATATGCAAGTTCAACAATGCTATATATTATAAGAATGATAATAGACTTGACAAAGGGTCAAAGTAATACAAGTAACACACTAAGAGAAGTGACCAAATACAAATTCAATACATAAAAGATCTAATGATAAAACATTAACAGATATTATCCATTTCCATCTGTTATGTATATTAAAGTGTGATGATAATTGCTCTGTTTAATGGTAAAATATGGAGACTAGGTATATATGTATATATATGTGTAGGTTTTTGAAAATATGGTGTGGACATTGAAAAATGTTGACATATGTGATTATCTAGAATGACAAAAACAAACCAGTGACATCTGGGAAATATTTTTCAAACTCAAAAATGCAGGATTATCATCCAATAAAACCAATTGATTAAGTCTATAATTCTATTTAATTCTAATATATTTATCTCTTAGTCTAGGTAACAAATTGAATTTCTATAAAAGATTGAGGATTTATTACCTTAAAATTAAGTTGGTCAGTTCTCAGTGGTTTTTATCTGAGAATCTTATCAATAACTGTAGTCAAAACAACTTAGAGGTCTGTATAGGCTATTTCTTTGTCAAGATAAGCTCATTAATATTTTATATATGATGAAAAATCAAATAAATTTGGTGAAAAGTCGGTCAAGGAATTTGTCTTATCTACACACCAAGCTATTTATAAAAAAAGAAAAAAATAATTGCTACCATGAATTAGATGAAATGAAGTGGTTTTTGGCAAGAGAACAAAAAACTTGAATAAAAACCACATGTTGAAGGAGATATAGAGACAAGTTGATGTGCACATATCAGAACTAATTTGATTACCTTAAGTTATGTTTGTCTTTCATCTTTACTGGATGTCTGTTTACAAACTTTAGTGCAAACTTCTGAAATTAATATAGAAAACAAATTACAAATTTTATTCTAAACTTAATTAGTGAAATGAGTTACATCATGGAAGTACATCATAACACCAAGTGGTTGTTTTTCATGTATAACATTCAACTTTTTGAACAATTTGAAAGTTGATTTCCTAAAATAGAATTTTGTGAAAGGTTTTACAATATATATAAAATAATAATTCAACACTACCCAGCAACATCATTGTATTATTTTAATGTAGAATAACATGATAGAATTGAATCTTTAATCTAGAATTTGTTTAATACATGTACAACTATTATTCTAGATCTGTCAAAGATGATAGAAATAGTGCAATATAATATGCCATAAAGTACTGCAACATCATAAAAATGGTAAATCCTAACGAAGAATCAATAATTAAAGAGTTAATGATTGCATATATTCCATCATTTAAACTGAAAAAGATTGTCTTATTTCCTGAGAAACATGGTGTTTTATGCTTCAACAGGACAATAAACTGCCAGCCAACATGCAGTTTACAACCGTTAATATTGTATAGGTATACAGATATCTTCCTATTTATGTCTTCAAATTGCTGGGAACTGTAGATTCATGTGAATTCACTTAGAACTTTGATTATTTTATTCATGCTTTCACCTATTTTGGCATGTACTGATGAATTAATGAAAAAGGTTTTTAATTTTGAACCAGAATGTTTTTATGTGCTTTATCTGTTTACACCTGCAGGTAAATTTATGGATCATGCAAGCCAGGAACATTTTAATATACACTAATCTCATTAGAATTAAACTCTCTCAGTTGTGATATATTTAAAGTTTTGGTTGAGTGTCTTTAGAGGTAGTGCTCTATGTTAACACTGGAATACAATTCTATAGGTAATAAAATAACTATTATAATTTGCAAGTGAATATAGAATTCAGGAATTGTTTTGTGTGATATCATTAAAATTATTAATCTGAAGTTTAATAAGGTTCATTACGTATCAACACAATTTATCTATGGTGTAATTATTGAGAGTTACATGGTATGCGGTATTGCATATGATTCGATAATGCCATAAGCAAATTGTTTTAAAATGTTATTGTGTATGGTAATATTATTCAAAAAATGTTTCCTTATTCCATAGAATTGTTTATGAACACTGAAGTGACAGAACTATCCTACATGGAAGCCACTTCAATGTGTATAACAAACTATATCCAACCACCCACCTTAAGTCATATTATTAAGATACAATAATACTGTTTCTCAAGCACTATAAGTTTCAACAAAATGATATAAGAATCTATGCTGATTGACCTATAGCTACTGGGCCAGTCATTAAAAGTCATATTTAGGATTTGATGAAAACTCAGAATTTATTAATGATGCTGAAAATTCAGGATTAAATGAGATACAACATGTAAAAATCAATCAGAAAGTGGCAGTGATTGGAATAAAAATACCCCAAACACTGGCGACTAGCCAAATAACATAGATTCCTTTGGATTGTTAAGACTAGTTTGGTTGAGAGATGTCTGAAGATTAGACATTTTCTAAAAACCACAGACATCAATTCTCTAAAATGGACCACAACTGACTAATATAACCTTAATGTGTTTTTAAGGAGGAGTTGTTCTGTTTCATTAATTTTGTGTGTCCATTACAATTCAAGGCCATATTGTAAGGAGGATACTGATGCACATTTGAAATATTATATAATATATAATAGATTTTTTTAAAAATTATACGTACTTTGGATTAATAATACACTGAAGTTGCAGTTTTATTCTTTTCTACAAGCACGCTTCATAGTATTTGTACACTTATTGTTTTCATAATTCAAACTATCACCTCTTTGTGCTACATGGCCTTGCAATTAACAAACATATGAGATCTTAGTGTAATGTTTACATTGAACTATGTTCATCTGCTGGAGGGAGATTAGTTGTGAAATTTTATATGTGGATCATTGCTGAAATTGTATCAATGTATCATAATAAATAGATATTTTAGCTCTACAATACTCTAATTAAAACTAGTTCAAGGGCTATGTTGTTTTAAATTGCTAAAGGGCATTGGAAAAAAAACTGACATTGGCCACGTTGTAAAGTGACAAGTGTATAACATGACTTCATTGATTGATATATATCAATATAGTTGTTTTATTGAACTCTGTGAACCAACCAATATATTTTTCACAACAGTCTGTATTTTATTAGTGAAAAGATCTAAACACATCCTGAATTAAACAGGATATTATCCCCATATTCTCAAACTGTTCTAGACATATAGATTTAGTGAGAAGACTGGTATTTGTAATGTAAAGTCCGTAATATGTAACAATAATTTCAGTGTACGATGATACAATTGCAATTGCACAATTTAAAGATTAAAACTTATTCTTACTTCTGCCGTGTTTTGTCCTCATGAAAGCCTGACCAATATTTAGTTTCTGGACCACATTCAATAAATCATGACCATGAAAATTTTGAGCTAGTCAAATGAAAGTAAACCACTTCATTTTATCAACATCCGCTTGACTGTCACTGCTCTCAAATTCCAAATCTAGACAAAAAATAGTCAAAAATTGGCATGCAAAAACCCCAAAAAGGAGGGAGTAAGAGAATTTCCAGAAATGGCACAGACTAAATATGTACGGTATACAATCCTCAGCATAAAATGTTTTGCTGCCTTGGGTCCTATTATTCTATATCTATTTTTAATCAGAGTTTCTTTCTTTGTATTTTCAGATGAATGAGAAATACCTACAAATGAACATGGAGTTAGAAGGTAGAATGCAGCATTTTAAAAGTTTGTATAATGACCTACAAGATGAAAATCGTATTTTACGAGAAGAATTAAAACGGCTTGGAGTTGATATTGTGGAGTTATTGCAACGAGACAAAGCCATCATGAACGGTAAAATGAAACATACAGCTGATATCAAATCAGACATGTCATCGAAATTATTACAAGAAGCACTAATGAAAGGAGAACTTTTTTACCGGCGTAATAATGTCCTGAAGCGAGAGAGAATTCATTTGGTGGATTGAAGAATATCTCAAGCTGAGACATGTTTATTTTTGAAAACAAAATATGTAATCGAAGAATATTGTTGTTGATTTTGTTGGTTATCTTTTAAGGCTGTGATTCTTCCTACTTATGACTCTTCAAAAGTCTTTGTTATAATTCTAGATGTTGTGTCTGCCATTGTTATTCTAACTATTATTATTATTATTATTAATCCTGTTATGGTCATACAAAGTATGGTATACTTGGAGCTAGCAGCTCGGGAACCTTACTCTCTCAAACTATGTGGTATATGTTTTAAGTGTTCTATTCATCCGATTGGTCAAAGTGAAATGTTAACTCAATATAATAATTAATTAATGAGATTAATGTGTATTGTAAAATTTGGAATAGTCTGTGTTAACTTTCCGAAAATAAAAGATATGTGAATAAGAATTTTAAATCAAATTAAAACACTCTGTGCTGAACTAGACAAAGTTTGCTTTTGATACGAGATGAGTACAGGAATTAAACTTTATTGGGATTTTTTGACTTAAATATTCAGAAATTCAGGTTTTTCATTTGGTAATCCCAGTTTGGTAAAAGGTGTCACATATATAAAATTTAATAAGAATTATATTGGACAGTCAGCTTGGGTGAAATAATTAACTATTTTAGAATAATACACAAATATAAAACAACATTTTATAAGAGCTAAAAAAAATTAGAAAAATAGCCATTTTATTTAGATTTATCACAAATGGCATGGAGCTAAAAATATTACAATGGTCTACAGATTTCCAATTTGCAATTAAAGGACCATTAAATTTCACATTGTCAAATTATAATTTATTTCACTCAAATTTGAATGCCTGCCTTTTTAAGCTAACGGAATAATTTTACTGTAAAATCAAGAGAGATGTATTTTATATTGAGTTATAAAGAATTTTTGGAAACATCATCTATCTTTACAAATTCAATCAAACAGATCATGTTGCTATCTTGATGCACCGATTAAGCTTTGCTGTCAACTCATCTCAATAGTCATTTATTTCCTTTCCTCTACTTTACTTTCACTATACTTCAATATCAGAAATTCCTGTGGTTTTTCATGTAACAATGTCTAAGAATGCCAGTCGTAGGCGGCCACCAGGAATAATGAGGAATGATCATGGACGAAATCTGCTACATGCTGCCAGCAAGAAAATCAATAATAGGAAATAACATGCCAGAGTGAGTGATTTAAAGTTTCAACACAAATCAAATTTTCATATAGTAAGAAAATATGTTTTTTAAATGAATATTATTCATCATCTGTGCATTTAAATAGACTGATTAAGTTTTGATGTTGGTTCATTGTTTCATTGTTTGGTATATAACTTTATGTAAATACTGAAACAACATTACTTCATTGTTACTTGTTTCCCAAAGTCATCTCCTTGTAAAAAATAATCATCATCCATTATGGCGTTTCCAAACTATCGAAATATAAATCAACTTGGTTTTGGTTTTCATTTATTTAAATATTTCGTTTCTTCTGTTTCTTTCAAGAAGTCAATTTTACTTTATGATTGAAAGATAACTGTGTCACATATTTGGTTAAGTTATTTTGATACAGTGGTTACTGAAAATTCTTCAATTTGTTCTCAGTAGTTGAGATGAGATAGATTTGTTAATGCAGAAACTTGGACAATTTCTTTCTTAAGTATTTTTTACATATTGATTTGTAAGTCATTCTGTTGCTAACTTACTTATGTGTATGGGAAAGGTGGTATAACAATGTCTTGACATGACATGCAATTGCTTGAAAAACACAAAAAATAGAACACATTGTTTCAAGTTTCACTCCGCGAGTCAGATTTTCAATGAAATCTCAGAAAAATAAAGCTGACAAGGCAAATTATATGGCATATTTTTTGTTAGGACTCTAGCTTGTCTTTTCATGGATATGTTGAAATAAATCAGTCATTTAGCCTATTGACATTCTGTCATGGAATCCTGTGTGGAAAAAATTTGTCCCTTGTATTTAAAGATCCTGGAATGTTATTACCAGTAGTGGTGGTAGTTTTTTTCTTAGCTTGGAACTATTTAATTCAGTTGACTTGAAAAGCAAATTGAAATTGTCAAGACTTTAAATATTGGACATTCTGTAAGGTAATCCTATAAATACTTCCATGATATTAAAATGGCTGCCAACAGAAGGCTAAATATGAATACATTGGATAGTTTAATATACCTTAACTCATTTCAAACCTGTAAAGACTACAAATGGAAAAGGTGATTTTAAACATTGCTTGTACATCTTGAGGAAGAATATCAATATGTGTTAGTGAAATTTACATTAATTGTCTCTGGGGCCATTTTCTTCTGACAATGGATAGAATATTTGAATGCACAAAATGACATAACTTTCAACAAGAAGGAAATATTATTTGACAGTTGAATCAAAGATTTTTTCATGTTAATTTAGAAAAGAACATGAATTACAAATTTCTAATCATGAAGTAGGGAAACTAGTAAAATTTCAATATGGTATTGTTGAAAAAAGTTACTTTCTTGAAATGAAACAGAGGAAACATGTTTTTCAATCTTGCATTCTTTTATTTTCTATTTGAAGCTATTTGTTATGTTAGACAGATACATATTAATTATTCTAGGAGTAAAATACATCATGTCTGGTAGGATCTTGGGTTCTGACAGACATCTAGTAGACTGTTTTGACTATAAAGTCTTAGGGTTCATGTAAATAAAACTGACAAAAGGCTTTTCGTATTATAGGGCATTATAGCATGGAAATATTATAACAATTCGGATAAAAAGCGGGTAATTTTAATTTAGTTGATTCTTTGTTTATTATATTTTCTCATGAAGCTAGATTTCTCTTCTTTTTTCTGTCATGATTACCAAAATTATCCTTAAGCCATTTGTAGTAACTGTACATACAAATTGAAACAGTTGTACTTCAGTTCAGAACATGTACATGTTATCTGAAACCTAATGGTATAATTTTGATGAAGATAGGACATCTCGAGGAAAAGTAGTCCATGGAAATTGTGGAATTATTTTGCATCAAACAAACATTTCTATGATTCATATGGTCTATTATTTTCTTTTTTTTAATTGGTCAAAATCTGCTGCAAAATTATAACATTAGGTATGGTATAACCTGTAAGATTGAACTGAAATAACAAAGATAAAAAGGTGCATGATGATGCTTCTGTCCATTTATAGAAACATCAGACATGCAGTTGTCTTAAATTATCTTTACGTTGTGGACAATATAAACCTAGTCGTTTTCATTTATTCTTATCTCTACATTTTGTTAATTGAGGATTGCGCCAGTTTATTCATCCGTTATTCATCCATTCTGTATATTCATTCATGCAATTATAATAAATATTTGTCATCAACCACTTGAACATCTGCAGGAGAGAATGTTCACAAGCAGCCGAAAAATTCAATTTATTGTCTGTACTTTGTATGAAATGTGTATTGTTTTCTGCTTTTTGTTAATTACTATGAATTCTGTATACATATATATCATAAAGTTGTTTTGTTTCTTATAATTCTTTCTGTATATTTACTTATTACCGGTATTCTATTATTTGTAAATTTTGATTTTTGTTTTGTAAGATGATCATTTTTCCTAAAAACCTTATTTCACCTATTAGAGAGGTGACTTCATTTCAACCAGTTTTTCTCTCATAATCATTCATTCATTCATCCTTTCATTCATTCATATTTTCGCAATTAATGATTTTCAATCATAAATCTTTGTTTGTCTGTAGATATTTTTCTTGCTGAATTTCATCAGTATGATTCAAAGTACATGTTCTTATTTCACTTGAATTGAAAATTTGCATTTAGTGACAGTTGGCACAGTTTAAAACTATCAAAAGTGGAAATCTTTTGAATAAACATCAAAAAAATGTAGCCACTTCATAAGTTGTGTTTTAAGAAGTAAAGAACTGGTGCTTGTTGCATACATTTAAAGTTATAGAAATATGGACATGTATGAAATAAAAATAAATTGTGCCATATTAGTAGATGTGAATAATCTTTGTTATGTAATGTAATAGTAGTCCAATGATATACTTGTAACCATTTCATATCAATCCATTACAAAAAAAAAACATTAAATGACCCAAATATAACCAACGTCCCTTTTCGTACAAGTCTGCCAAATTAATTCTTGATGACATTTTTTGCACAGTAGTGGTTTGATGTCAAAATTGTCTAAAGCTAATAATTCCTAATAGGTCTGTTAGTAAAATACAAATGAAAACCAAGATACATCTGAAAATCAATCCTATGGAGCTCATATAGGTATCTTCTATAGGTGCATGAATTAGAAATGAGAGATTTGTAATATGTAATAGAGGATATGTATAATTTTTCTAGTACACAATATTCTGTAATTTAAAAGACCGACATTCATGCTTAATATTACCTTTATTAATGCAGTAGATGTCTTTTCAGTGAATTATTTAAAATGATAAAACTGTATAAGAAAATTATCAAATCAAAATGTTATATTTGTGGTCAAAACCCTATATTTTGTCTTGTGATTGTATATCAATTGAAAAAAAAAAACCTCGAATTGTGTGACACTGTTTTTATTGTCTGTTATATCTACTGTGATTATATTATTATTATTATTATTATTATGGATCTGTAAAAGTGCTATGTATAAAGACTCTGGTGTCAAGGAGCAACAAAGTTGCTAAAAGAAGTTCTTTATTATAAATTCATTGTAGTTTCAATAAATATTTGTTTGGAGAAAAAATAAACAAGGGAAGACTGTGATGTCATTTAATAGTACCAGTGAATGTTAAGGTGAATGATTTCCCTCTAATCAATGGAAGAGTTAATTAAGCCAAGCCTGATTCTGTGCATTCAGTTTTTATTTTCTGGTCATAAGGATTGTGGACCTCTCTTTAAAATAACAGATTATTTACTAACCTCCAAATCTCTCTTACATGTAATTGCAAAGTTTGCATTTACCATGTAAATAAAATGATGGCTTGAAAAGATGAACTCAAAATGACATCACAGTCAAACTAATGTCTTCCCTTCTTTATCAAGAAAAATTTTGTTTAGATGTTACTGTATCTATGCCTTTATAAGTATGCTGTTAAGAATTACACTGTTCAGACGATTCTTAGGCTCGTCTGAATTTGAGAAAAATCATGCAACAAACCAATTTGCTAAGCAAATAAAATAGACTCAAATTTGGGAGGAAATGACATCATAGTTCTTTTTTTAACTCACCAAATGACAGTATTTGGAAGCAGAATGTAACATGTTTTTGAGAGATGTATATAAGACAGAGATACTACACAAAATGAATGTCATTAAATGACATTACCGGTGTATGAGTTGTTAAGAAAATAATTTGAGAAAAAAATTGTCAAGTGTATTTTTTAATTTTTTGCTCATGTAGTAAAACAGTTTTTATTACCCTGTGATTAATGAAAAATGATAAAATGACATTTTTATTTTGGAGCTAAATGTGAAGAATATTTTTTATGATTATGCTGGTTTTACATGGAAAGGTATCACCTGCAAGTACAGAATTTCAGATTTATTTCTATAAATTTCATGCCTGGAGAATACATTAGCAATAAACAGCAAAAATTACACAACATGTGTTAGGGTGTGTAAAAAACACTTCTGTAGGTCATATAAAAAGGTATGAAAAGACAGGTACACCTTGCTGTACGCCTAATTAGAACTAATATTTGAAACATATGGTTTATTACAAACTTAAGCTGGCCACATGGTTTTTGATTGAAAATTTCTTAAGTAAAATTGTAAACAACTTGATTATTACCAAGGACACATATTTTTTTTTTAAAAAGTATGCATTTAATTCATTTCTTTGGAAACCTTCAAATGTGTTTCTGTACAAACAGGAAAATTGTTCAAGCAGAACTTGAAATTCCTACAAATTATTTACATCAGACAAATCCAAAAGTGGTTGTTTTTATATTTTCATTTAAAGGGTCAATTTCTTAACTGAGTGAAAGTGAGGCCTGATACTGCTCACATTGCAACCTATCCCTTAAGATATTGAACAATCATTTCATTTTTCATCAAAATAATTTCAATGTTTTTGTTATCTCAATTAAGAGATAAGAGTATTGAGATGTAATGTCTATATTTCTGAGATAAGGTTTGTAATTGCTATTTATCATTATGGAAATTTACATATTTCGAACTTTTCACCTTATATAGATTTCTTATCCTTTGTATTGTCATTTCAGTTATATTCAAATATCATCTATTGCTACAAATAATCATTCATTCTATGTAAACCATGAAATGTTTATGGCATGAACACAATTAAAGCAAAACTCTCTAAGACATTATCATAAAGTTCTATTATTATACTACATCTTCTCAGAGTAGGTGCTTTACTAGTGATATATGTTTCAAATAAATAGCTAGAAAAATGTTCTTGTCTTGTCTCTATCCGCAGAGGTTGATTTTCAAAGATTTCTAGATTGATGGTTAAAGTGCTGACCATGGTGCTCCAAAGATGACTTTATAGCAAAACTCACCCCTTAATCTTGGCCAGGCATGCAATATGTCCTAAAACATGAATCCTGTTCCATATTCCTTTGAAACCTTAAATGTGTTGCAGAAACACGAGGCATTGCATGACTGCCTGTTATGCAATATATCCTGAAAATAATTTCGATTGCAAAGTATGGTTCACCACAGGGACATAGCTTTAGTTCGTTTATGTGATTTCTTACCTCGCCCATCATTCTCAGACGAGCGACCGATCGACAGATCTGTCGATTGGGATGGTGCAAAATTACTTTACTGCTAATGTTATCGTTTAGTCTGAAGCGAAACGTATCAGCATCCACGAGAGTTACCTCCCATGCAGATTTGATGCCTTACCGATCATGCTCCGGACTTCTGATAAGCTGTAGTCCATCGGCTCAATTTCCGTTAGATCTAGTCCTTGTTTTGCGAGTTCATCTGCAATCTCATTTCCTTGTATGCCAGCATGAGACGGGATCCATGCCAGCTCGATTGATTTGCCTTGACTATGTATTAATGAGCACGCTTGCCCGATTTCATCCACTAGCCCCGATTGGGAACACGAAGAGTCGTTGACAATCGACATCAGACTGCTAAGTGAGTCGCTTAATACTACATAATTTGGATTTTGGTGGCCTGCGGACTATTGCACCGCATAGAGGATTGCAAGCATCTTTGAAGTATACACCGAACAGTTAGTGGGTAGTCGCTTGATTATTCTTGTACTGCTCGAAGGGATATAAATCCCCAACCGAGTCGTACTATTTTCCGGGTTATGTGAACCATAAGTGTAGATTCGGGTGCTTTCCGACCACCTAGCGTCCAAATGAGTTAAAGCGATCATCCGAGCGATGCAGTGATCGTCCCGTTTCTTATCCAATCTCGTAGCGAGAGAGGTGTCGACAAGAGGAGGCGTCCAAGGAGCAATCTGGGAGAGAGCAAACTCTCTGATGGGCAACCTATCTAGCCCATATTTTCGAACGGATTCCCGAACTGCCTGGACAAAGCTTATATTCTTTTTGACTTGCCTGAACCTCATGATCTCGAGTCAGGTGGGAGATGATTCTACAAGGTGCTTGATTTTTGACCAGTATCTTAGAGCTTGCTCCTCTCTTTGGAGTTTGAGAGGGACCTCACCAACATCTTGGAGTAGCGACCCCCGTTTTTATTCCGATACCTCCTCCGGTGGCTATGCGGAGTGCTTTGTGCTGTATTATATCAAGTTTATGCAGAAGCATTGGTCTAGCAGTCATGAATGCCTGTGAACCGTAGTCCAAGATGGGTCGGATCAGCGCACGATAGATCATCATGAGCGTCATCACATTGGCACTTCATTCATTGCCAGATATGTTTCTCATTAATTTCAGCAAATCTTGGCACCTGTGTTTGATATTTGTGATGTGGTATCCCCATGTGAGTTCCCTATAGAAAGTAGCTTGGTTTCACCGACGAATCGGATAGGCTCGCCATCCAAAACTAGTCGCATGTCGGTCACCTGTGGGTCTACGCAGACCAACATTCCCACCGTTTTGGCTTTGGATATTCTAAATCCCCAGTCATTTACCCACTTTGCAAAGCGATCCAAGCATAGTTGCATCCGTATTTGCTTGTGTTTAAGTAACCATTCCTCCAAAAAGTGCTGTCGTCAGCAAACATCGCGATCTGACATTTATTTGACAGGTATTTGTAGTTGCGGATATCATTGACCATTATGCTAAACAAGGTGGGGCTAATGACTGAGCCTTGTGGCGTGCCATTTTCCACACTGAATTCATCGCTGAAACTCTTTCCTGTGGTTACACGTGTCTTCCTATCCGCAAGAAAACTTGCTATCCAGTTGTGCATACCACCACCTATTCCTAGTTGGCGCAGCTTGTGCAATAATCCATCTGTCCAGACCAAATCAAAAGCTTTTGTTAAGTCTACGAACACAGCACAGAGGGAACCAGAACTGTTTAATGTCTTAGACATTGTGTGTTGTAGTCTAACAATTTGATCCGCCGTAGATCTGAGCTTTCTGAAACCACTTTGATTATTGTCTAGAAGATTATTTCTGTCCAGGAAACACCGAAGACGATTTGTTATCATCGTTTCGAGGATTTTGCAAAAGGTGGATGTAAGGCTAACGGGTCTGTAAGACTCCGTTTCTGCGGGATCTTTTCCAGCCTTTAGGATAGGTAAAATGGATGCCGTTTTCCATTTTGTCGGTAAGTGGCCATTGTTCCAATATTCATTAAATAGTTCCAGGAGGATTTTCGAAGCTTCGGGAGGCAATTTCCTCAACATCGAATACTTGACATCATCTTCCCCCGCTGCACTGTCCTTTTTGGACGAGAGAGACCTATGACCTATAAGCGAGGTGCTGTTTTAAATTAATGACCATATTAAATGGCTTTACAATGAAACTATTAAGCAACATGAGTATTATAAAAACAAACGAATTAAAAGACTCCTCAACATGTTCAAGAAACCTCCAACGGTTGCCAGCAAACACAGCCGATTTCATCATATTTTTACAATAAATTTTATAAAAATTGTTATAAATGACACAACTTTCTCAGTCAACTGCTGGACATAAAAGAAAAGAAATCTGACCACCAAGTGAAATAGTAGTTAAAGGTACGTAACTCTGTTAAAGCATATAATTTTTTTGTAATCATATCTATAGAGGCTTCTGGGAATAAAAAACAGGTTGATTCCGTGTAATATAATCGGTATTACCGATATTTTAGGCACTTCATTGAATCAAAACAAAATTCAAGATATTAGATTAAATTACGAGGTAACCCCATGTGATGTTATCAGACCCCCTGAAGGCTTCAAGTGTCACGACTCTAAATTAAAAGCAAAATCCAAAATAATGTAATTGCGATTTTCTTAATATTTCATGGTGTAATTGGCAGTGCATCATAAGTTCCATGCACTCACCTGGTATCATTAATTGTGTAATCCAAATTTAACCGTAATATTTCCACGTTTTATATTCACTTCGCGGTGGCACAATCAAGTGACTTACCAATTAAGAAGAAACGCTAATACATGTATATTCAAACTAACCTAGTTTGATTCAGTTTTATGGAAAGAGTTGTCGTTAACTGTTTTACTGTGCAACTCATACCTGAAAAAACCTCGTAGAATCTAACTCTAAATCTTAATCTCTCCTTAGTTAGTTAGTATGTTACCTTAAATATATCTATGCTAATAGAACCAGCTGACAGAGGTATGGTCAAAGACTATTTTGTACACAAGTAAATAAAGGGGATATTCTGTTACATCTGTAAAATATATTGCTACGGATGTGTAGTTTTGTATCCTGACATACATTCAAATATGTAAAATGTTATTCTTTTATTTAAGAACCATACGATTGAAATGCATATTTTATGTTTTAACTTTTACATGGGACTGTTAAAAATATCAGCGATATCAGTAGATGTTTTACCAATCACGCACCTGTTGTTCAATGCAATTAGGTTTGTCTGTGTCATTTCTATTTTTGAACTTTAAATTTCAAAATTAATGTAGGAAGGTTCCACAAAATGCATGGACAATAGCACCATATGACACATTACAACAATTAACAAAATGCAATAACCATTTATATCTTCCTCCCAGCAATCGTATGTTATTGGTAATCACATTCGACATTGAGCCGCCATGGGACTATTTCGGAAAGAATTTTTGTTGAAAAACTATCTAGTAAAATATAAATCTGTGGAACCTTTTTACAAACCACAGGTATAGTGTAAACATTTATTATACTGTATTATACGATTACAGTGGTTGTGGCTTTATATTACGATATTGCCGAGTACATCTGGTGTTCTGAAAATCTTGGTGAAACATTTTATAAGATAGTTCCGTCCAATGGTTTTTATGGGTTCTCGCCTTTACCGGATCATCTAGAGAGTTTATTGAGCTATAATGGATCCCCCATCGTTCGCCTAGATTACTATTAGATCTCGTTTGAGCATCTTCGAACGCAGTGATCGCCCTTGTAGCACCAATAGAGACTTGAATCGCAAACTGAGCGATAGCTGATTGTACTAGGTCGCATTGGCCAAAGACCATTCAGTCGCCATCGTATCTCACAGATCGTCCACAAACGATGAGATCTTTTCCGCTCCTTCCGCATAGATCGCCGTCAGTAGGAGGTTGTTAGACCTTCGACAGTTCTTAAAAGGGATAAAAGGTCTTAGGATGCACTCGTCCTATAGCTAATTTTTTGTGTTTAATATTGACTATTAGTTAAATAAGTAGCCCTGTACGTCCCACAAATTATCAATTTTCAAAAAGCATTTTTAAAAAAAGAGTGAGCAAGAGATCCGTTCATTTTTACAAAAAGCATCTGGGGGTAATCAACTCTACACCATGAAAAGGAACTCCCGTCCATGCGCAAGCGCAACGGCAATCATTTTCTGGTGTAAAAACAAATATTCCCAATGATTAATATTCGTTGAATATTTTGTCAGTGTTGGAAAATTCATTCAGAATTCTATGAATTTTTCTCGGTCTTCCGTGAATTTAAATATCGTACATTATCCGACGATTCAGGAGTCGACGTTAAAAACGAAGGAAATATCCCATGTAAGAGTTACTTCCCTTTATAATTACAACGGTCTCGCCATTTGAAACTCGCTTGATGGACCTATCAAGCGTTTTATAATTAACTACTTGATTTTGTGGATTTATTGGATTATTGATAAATTTTTATGTTTAGATTTGACAAAGGATATGTCCATCGATGGATGTTTACTGTTATTGGCTAAGTTTGAGTGAAACTAAAGTTTTAAGTCCCTTCTAAGATCTATTATCCCTTAACACAGAACGAAACAGTTTAAAGAGTAAGAAAATAATTAGTTTCAATCCATCCCTACCCATGCTAATCTTGAAGTTCCTTGTTTACTCGTCGTTGGTCACCAAACCTTTAAAGGAGCACATGGGTGTGACTTTAATGGTCAACCTTCAACTCCCCTTAGCAACAGGTTATAATTGCCTAGATTTGTCAAATATAAGTGTACCTTTAAAGAAATCTTAACATAATAAATGTGTTGTTTTGTTTATTTCAGTGGAAATGGCCGGTTTGGGTTATGCTAGTGTACCGAGGAATTTTTGCTTTCTACACAGTATTTGGTTTGATCTATTACTTGGTTTACCGTCAGGATCTCAAACATCCAACCATTTTGTATTTAGCAACGTGGGCATATATCGCCTTGACGTTATACCATCTCATAGCACTAATTGTTACCAGCTATATTTATGCCAAATCCACAAAGGATGAAAAAACAGAAAACATTCCACTGACAACCGGAAGTGTCAGCTACGATCGAATTGACGAAGAGGACACAACAGCGACTAAGAAGGATTCGTTACCATGGTACGTCATCATTACCTGGCTACTAGCGAATATCTCCTACACTTCTGCAATAACTGTAACAACGGTGTTCTACTTCGCACTGTTTCCTCTTGGTGGTGTGAATACAGATATGGAAGACGTCAACATCCATGTATTTAATACTGTACTGGTTCTGATAGATGTGTCCATCACAGCTGTACCAGTACGTCTGTACCATGTGTCATACACCATAATAGCTGGTGGAGTGTACTCTGTTATGTATGAAATCTACTGGAATGTCAATAAGAGTCGGAATGTCCTATATCCTGGATTACTTGATTGGAATAAACCAGAAATAGCCACTATGGTCAACTTCACTCTGCTGTTTATTGTACTTCCCTTATTACAATTCATGTTTTTTGGCTTTTTCCGACTCCGCCTCTTCATATTTGAGAAGATTTATAAGCATAAATATGAACACGAACCATAATGTTTTATTTGATATACTTATAAATCTGTTGATGATTTGAAATAATTTGTTATATTTTTAGCTGTCATTTTTTAGCACTGCGTTTTTTCGTGTTTCACATACTTTTGTCGTATCAAAAGTTAAGCGCATCAAAAAGAGATTCTATGATAAACTAGTGTGAATATCACAACCTATTTATATGTATGCAATATTCTTGGTACCCTTGATTCCTCGAAAGCACATTCGATTTCTCTATAAATCAGGTGATAAACACGACAGTAAAAATTATAGACCCACCCCACTCTTCTCTCTACTCGATAAAGTTTTTTCGAAAATGCAACAACTTCTTTATTGAAAACAAAATCATTTGTGACAGACAATCTGGATTCAGACAAGGAGATTAAAAAAACTCACATAATTTTACGATTATATTAGTTAGTCTCTAGATATAGGGGGAAAAAATTAAGTCTGCCTTTTGTGACATAAGTAAAGCATTTGATAGGGTCTGGCACGAGGATTTTATCTTCGAACCCCACCAAAATGGAATCCGAGATAATCTATCAAAACTTATTCGAGAAAACTTATGTAACATTTCAATATGTAAAAAAATACAAAACTCTTCTTCAACTCCCTTACCTGTTTCAGCTGGTGTTCTAAAGGTGTCGGTTCTCAGCCCGTTGCTTTTCTTGTATATATAAATAATATAGTTAATGATATAGATTCCAATATTCAATTGTTTGCAGATATCACCTCCTTGTATCTTATTATCGAAAAACCTGTGACTTGTCAAAATATTATGGAAAATGATTTAAAATCTATTATCCTTCCTTAGACTGGAAGGTATCTTTGAATGCCTTAAAAACTAATTTCTCTTACTTTCAGCAAGAAAAAACACCCGTCCCTCTTTACCCTACAATTTCAAATTCAGATTTGTCTGATTCTAATTCTCGTCAGCTTGCACTTGTTTCTGTAAAAGGGCAAGTAATAAACTTAACATCTATATTCAAAGAGCATAGAACATAACCTTGACCCCATAGTAGCTGGGAAATAAATATCCAGCGCACGTGTATTTTTTGAGAGGCAATTAGTAAGTTTATTATGTTTAAGCTCACGTGGTATACGTCTTGTTGGTTAAATTTTGTATACTAGAACTTTGTTCAGTACATGCATTATGAGGATATTTATTTGTTAGCCTTCACTGTTGTCTGTTTATTCAAGACGTTGTCTGTTTATGCACAGCTAGTATGGGGGAAACTGATGAAAATCTGGACATTTTGTCATTCCCATCTGATTCGGATTAAGCCGAATAGTTACAGGATCAGACCCAAAAAGCGGCACCGTACCTTTACAGATCATTCTCTCTCGTCTCCACAATTTAAAGAGTGAACTAAATTACCCTATATTTATTTCACAGATTTCAGAAGATCCAAAATACTCCTGTGGTAACCCCATGGAGGATTCTTACGATTATTTCATCGCTTGTCCCAAGTAAAGAAAGGAACGGCAAGAAATCATAACTAATCTTCCTCATAACTTTAAAATGTAAATTTCAACTAATGACTGACCCTGTTCTGCCATTCAGATTCGGGATTGGAATTAATTTATTTATACTTTTATCTATTCATTTATTTATTTTCCAGTTAAAATATTTTCGTATTATTATACTTTTTGAAAATATTCTTTCAAACTTCAGGGGAAATGATTAAAATAACCTATGCTTGTTTTTAAATTGTTTTTTTGTAACATTTATTTTGATTGTTATTTACCCAACCCTTTTCAGTCTTTCGGGACTGTAGATTCTATTTCATCCCATATATAGCACCAACAACCAAGAAGCTTGAAGGGGCCTTTCAGTCATTTATTAACTAGATATTTATCAAAATGAACAAAAACAATGGAATCTTCCATTGACCCTGAACTATGTGACCTTCAAACTCGGGAATCCCCTTTGAACAGTGAACAGCATGGTCCGAGACATTTCTTTTTGTAAGTATCATTTTGATAGATAGTGATATAATTATCTGGTTTTGATTAATTAGAATTTTTTCTCCTGGTAGTGTATGTCACAGGTAACATCAAGAAAACTAAATTTTGATCATGTTTTATTTGGCTATAATTTGTAAGTCATTTTATCAACGGGGCTTGATGGTGCCGCTGGTTTACCCTCTCGGACTACATGGTCCCACTGGACGTCTAAAACACGGTCTCTTGTCTATTAAATATTGCAATTACCAGTAATTATGCAGTTATCGATGTTTATATTTACAGAATATTAATAAGATGTCGAAAAGATAATATGATCTAAATCACTAAATTAGTTTTTAACGAAACCTAATCTTCAGATTCTGATTAAGAGTGCGAAAAATTCTTATGCAACTAATAAGCTCGTGGACTGAAAAGGGTTACTTAATAAATATTGATATCGTATTAAGAATACGTCATTTTCAAACGTTGACAGACATTTAATGTGATCGCAAGGAACGACAACTTTGTATGAGAGAATGTGATTTTTACATCTTTCCAGCAATGAAACACGAGAACATTGACTGTATCTGATTAAAATGATTATTACAATGATGTAGCCTACACTATTGAATGGAATATACTGTAAAGGATTAGCCTACTTAAAAGAAAGGTATTGCCATTTTGTTTGAATGCAAGAGATATACATCTTTAATACATGAATGTAAGTTATAGGATAATAATAGTCTGACAATAAAGAACAAACTTTCACGCAACACGAGACAGTAAAGTTGATCCTGAACTTACTTTATTTAATTAGGAACAACTTGGTATGAGTTGTTCTCTAGACAGAGTGATTAGAGTTAACAAGAGATCTACTCTATTACTTCTTGCAGGAATTCTAATAATATCACATCATCGCTTCGTTTCCATGTGAGCATGACAGGCGATCACCATTTATACATCAATCCATTATAATATAATATAAGATTAGTTATTTTCTATTTATATCATCAGAAGGGTGAATACTTATTCATTTAACAGTAAGTGCATTGTAAATGTACTATAGAAATATTCATGCATTTGAAGTCAAGAAAAAGCACGATAAGTTTTTTAAGTTGGCCTACTAGTATTAAATTCTATGTATGTACAAGGCGCGGATTATATAATAAATGAAATAATGAAACCAGACCATTTCAAACGCTTGTGTAGAGAGATTATATTTGAACAAGGTTAGCGTGAGTACTCGTCATTGAAGTAAATTTAATCAAACCGACTTTAGCTGGTGGATAGAACAGCGTCATGTCTACTATTGATATACTCAAAAGTGAGTTTCAGCTTAAAAATTTTTGGTTATCCTTTCCTCATCAGCAACCATTCTATACCAGCCAGGTGAGTGTGTTTCTATTTTGATTTTAATTGACTCATCTCAGCTGCCAAGGCGCGTTTCGGATACACAATCACAATCTGAACAGCAACTGTACGAAGATAGTCTGAACAAAAATATTAAAAATCTTTTAAAAGCAATTTTGATAGCTTGATGATATGTGCTCGTATTTAAAACTCAACGTTTTTTTTAAGTCTATTAGTATGATCTACTGTTATGATGATATATCAATTTTGCATTAAAAATAATTCTATTTACTAACGAATGTGCAGAGACAGTGTTTCGGAAATGGTGTTATGGTGGTTGGAAAAACTATCCCATTAATTTACTATTCAACAAAAATCACTGAACAAGCGTTCAATTGATACACGTTTCCATTTAAAAGTGGATGTAGTCTGATGAGCCCACAAAAAGTTAATCCAATTTCGGAACATTGGGATCGAGAATCGTGTAATGAAGTCACGGAACTGGACATTTCACCACAATCTACATGCAAATACATGAAGCCGAAAGATAATTTTGACTTGTTGATGTCTTTTATTTCAATATCAATCCATTAATTGACTACTCTCAGAAATATTAATATTATTACAACCGATCAGTTATCAAGGTTGTAATAAACTAAATACATGTATTATGGATAACGAAAGATGGTGATATGGTGCATAAAGAAACCTTTTCTTTGAAAGAGGTAATATATTCATAAAAGTTATTGAAAAGTAACCTTTGAGAATGCGTGAACAACTCCCAACCCCTAAAACCTTGGTACGCCTCTGTCTTAGTATTGTATTTATTCTGTGATTAAGCAATATTTAGTTTCAGATATTTCGAAATATTATATTAAGTTTCACTCATCAATCAAAGAGGTCAATGGGTTCTGTCCACTTCAGAAAAAAACTACTCAATAGATCAATGACATTTATGTGAAATGTGGACCGAGGAGATAAAAATGAATTTCAGAACGTGATATCAGGCTGTAAGATTAATATGTGCTGCTAGCATATGTATTTGAAATGGGGACTATCTGCATTGAAGAAGTCCTAGCCTTAAAAATGCACTATGTTTGAAAAACTGTTCTATATTGGTCGAAAAAGAAATTTTTCACATTACAGCCATGATAACCACATGTTTTCACTTTTTTTGTCAAATCTTTACCAATGGGTCCCAAATTATTTACAACCCCCAGTTTTACCGATTCTTCTTTACTATTAAAACCTATAAACAGTTTAAACAGGTTATACTGAGCATTTTTTCACAATTATATGTCTTAGCCTCATTGAAAATTCCTCTATTAAATGTAATTTATTAAAATGTTTCATATGTTCCTGTTGATAAATCTGCGCTGTGTTTAACTAATGTTCTTTATTTTACAATATACTACTGTTATTTTTTATATATTTTTCATTTTTTGTTTGTGTTTTCGAGGAATAAGAATTTAAAATGTGGAATGTTTGAACATTTTAAAATGAAATGAAACTTACATTTAAATTTTAATGGTTTGTGAGACAAATTCTACAGTTATTACTAGTCGGAAATTTCGGACTATTCCTTTCCTGAAATCTATTTAATTAATCAGCGTATAAGCCCTTCCTGGAACAATATGCTCCCAGATATTATAAGTCGTGTTTCTGGGCCATGATTAAGGCTAAAAATAAATTTTTATGATGTAAAGTGTAATATGATCAAGTCTATTTTGAATTATGGAGACTTCAATTATGATTGTAAATATTGATTATGATTTATAATAGAATGTAAAATAATAAACAATTCTCTTATATTCGATAATGAAATAAAACTATTAATAGGCTACATATAGAAATCAAATAAAAAGTGTGAATGGGGATGACCGACTAGTCCCTTAAAGAGATCGTGAGGATATTTTCTGAAATTGTTCATATGTATCAGCGTAACATCAATTAGCACCATCCCGAGATTTAACCCAAACTGTTTGATGACGTCATTTTTGCCATATAATCATATAATGTTTGTATCACATTCGCGATAAGGGATTTCACCAAACACTGAAATTGCAGATAAAGTTACATTTTTCAAGCTAAGGCTATGATTTTACTCATAAAGTACAGATCTACATGTTCCTTATATTTAGAATTGGCCCGAAAGAATAATAATTTGGACCATATTATAACCTGTCTGACATACTTTAAAAGTTGAATGATTTCATTTATATTTTTCAGTGGAAATGTCCCCAATGGCTGTTTGTTATTTATCGGGCTATCATGGCGGCTTATGTTTTAGGGGCACTGATCCATTATTTCACAAGGTTTGCTGGTGCCAATCATAACCCTATGGTGTACTTAACAACGTGGTCGTACCTGATGTTAAATTTTCATTTTATTGTGGATCTACTAGTGCTTATTTGGAAAATTTTCAGAACGAAGGTTAAATCGTCGCCAGGGCAACAAAAATCAGTTGACATTGAGTCTGTGGGCATGGGAAAAATGGCAACCGGAGATGACAATAAAACCAGCGACATCTCAGAAAAGAGCTTAAACGGAGGTCATCCAGATTATAGGATGTCATCAAATACTGTGAAGCCGTTAGCATGGTATTTTAACTGCTCGTGGTTTTTAACAAATGTCATATCCGCCTGGGCGCCAATAGTTACTATCATTTATTACATAGCGTTATTTCGTGGCGAATATCATGCTTCAGATGTGAACGTTCACATGATGAATACAATCGTAATTTTGATTGACACTGTTGTCAGTGCTACGCCAGTAAAACTGTTCCATGCTATATATCCGATTATTTATGGAATAGCTTATGTTACATGTAATGCCATATACTGGTCGACAGATCCAAAGAAAAACGTGATCTATGCCGTGATAATGGATTGGAATAAACCAGAGTACCCTGTTGGTATACTTTTTGGCATGATGATCGTAATAATACCGTTACTGCAGGCACTGTTTTTTGGAGTCTACAGATTGAAACTGCTTGTATTTAAGAACATATTCAAAGAGGAGTATCCCTATCAAGCGTTGCTTATCAGCAGTCATAATATTTCTGAGTAGCATAATTGAGGAGTAATCCACAATAATCAAAAGTATCTTTGGTATGGTTCAACAAGGCACAAAGTCTATGTCTTTATTGCAATTCAATTTACATTCAATTCCGTTCACTTACATTTTGAAACTTCGAGTTTTGCATTTTTTCACGAACACAAGTAAATACCAATGTTCCTAAAGCCACGTTTGGATATGTACATGAACCAACAGTTGCTCTTACAATCCCAGATTCTCGTCATTTATTTTCATTGGTCGAGGGTTTACTCTTCTACCAATTAGATTCTTTGTAACAAACTAATGTGGGACAATGTTTGATTACCAGACGTAAGATCTTTAGTTACAGCTTTATTTAGGGATAATGGAGTCTACAAGGTCAAGGCCGCCTTATGAAGAAAACAAATGTTGACCGTGTAAGTTTTTGCCGAAGAGCGATCACGAGCACACAAACTGTTTCTGGCATAACAAACAGGACAGATTCGTAAGAAAGCGATTTACCGCTTCTAGTTTGGGTACAAATAAAAATGTCTTTGTTATCTAAAAGTGCTTGCGTCGCTTTTTTCCGGTTTCCGCTTAGACATTCGATAGAAACCTTGTTTTGAATTAATGAAAACAATGATTCAATGGAGGCCGCCATTTTGAATTAGTTCAAATCTTTCGAGGTCACCGATTGACTACGTTTAGTAGTGATGTATGGTTTGCCAAGGGAGGTTATTAGTCTCTTATGACAAGAATCTGCAATTGTGAAAGCAACGGTTGGTTCTTGTATATATCCAAACGTTGCTTTAGGAACATGGTAAATACCAAGTAGTGCTATAATAGGCGTTGTGATTCAAAAACATTAAATTTGAAAAGATATTTTTTATTGAACACAAGATTGACCAAAAACTAATGAAAGTCAATGATTACATTTCTACTATCTAGCTATTCTTGTACTTCATTTGTATTTTTACGTTTCTTAAAAATATAGCAACTCGAATTTGAACATAGATTAGTTTAGTTACATGTAGTTAGATCGAATGTATAGAAACCACACATCTTATTTATATCGACTAATATCTTAAAGGTAAATTTATCCTTAAGTTCAGTTTTTCAATGTCTAGTGAATATATACCAACAAATTATTTATGAACGTTATCCACAAATAAATTTTTTTTAATGTTTTTAGTGTACAATAATTCATATACCTATTATAAGCTAATTGTTATCTATCAATATGTTTTTATCATCCACCAATATATTATTTATTACATTGATTGTTATCTATCAGTATATGATTTCATTATTCAATTATTGTTGCAAATTGTGTATTATTAAAGTACTTGTTATTATTCAAAAAGTTTAGTCATTTTGTCATATTTTCCTTGATTTAAAATAAGCAATAGAATTATTTTCAATTTCATTACCATGGTCATGTCAAAATAAACTTGTTATTGTTCTGTTTATTCCCAGTCCAATCCACGTATAAGCTAAGTATGACATGATGCGTTTGTCTGAATAGTCTCTTAGCATGTCCCTGTAGTTTTCTGAAACGACACACGTAGATATTTACATGTCCTCGTGAATTGTGGCCTGCTCTTTCGGAGCGTCGCTAAACACGATACAAACAGCGAAATAGGTTGTAAACTCTTATCTTATCAACATTGATTCAGTTGTCATTTCCTGTTATTTATCTGGCACCATTTCCGGTACGGGCATCTGTTGTAGATAGTATGGATGTTTGTAAACCCATTTAAAGGAACCTAATGTCATCCGATAAACACCGAAAAATATAAGCTGAATACATGGCAGCATTAATAAAACACTACCCAAAAATACCAAAGATGCTTTTGTAGGTTCATTCCAGTTCAATACGTTGTGGTATATAACATTGGTTGATGGGTTTGCCGACCAATAAACGACATTAATAAGCCCATAAAGCAGCCCAAGACAAACAGGGTAAATAGCATGAAGTATACGTAAGGGTATAGCACTAAGATATAAGTCAACGTAAATAAAGATTGCATTAAGCGTATAGATGTTGATATTCACGAAAGTGTACGTTTGGTCTTGTAAAAAATAGAACAAGATGCTGGTGGTGACACCACAAACATACGCCATATTGGCTAAACACCATGACACACTCAAATACCATGGAAAATTCTTCTCTTGGGTTTGCAATTCATTAATATCAGACGTGTGAACCCCTATTTCACTACCTTCTGCATTGCTATTGGCGTTTGCATCACTAGTTCCGGTCTGACCACTTAAGTCATTTTCTGTATTATCATTGTCACTTCCGCTTTGATCAGTACCGTTTTTGTGTACGCTGGAAGAATTGAATTTCCCTCTTTTTCTTTTTTTTATGAATATCCACAAGCAGACAGCAAGGGAGACGTTGAAATGAAGTGTCAGCGCTAGATATGTCCAAGTCGCAAGAAAGACTGCTGACGTCATAGGATTCGTCCACGTGGCTAGATAATGAATGAAGGCGAAGAGGGTATATGCTGAAGAAATAGATCTATATATGATGAAACCCCATGATGGCCATTTCCACTGAAAGAGAATAAGAACATAAATCAATTATCAATAAGAGGCTGGAGGCAAATCAAAGAAATCCTGAACGCATCGATCGAAGGATCTCATTTGATGCGATTGACGTAAGTTTGGTGTGTAGGCCTAATGGAGTTTTTCCAAACCAATCCGACAAAAAAGACAAATGTTAATAATTGGCTATGTTTTGTCTGCAGGTAACTTCACTGACTAAAGCATCTCTTTCTGAGGGTCATTTACTATTCAGATGTCCAGTTCAATAAAAGCTCCCCTTATTGTATGTGAGGAATCTAGGGATATTCATTAACAACGGCCAGGAACTAAATTTTAAATAAAACTAGTTACTTCCCTTTCTATAGGAACGTTTAACATAATACTTGTGATAGAAAAGATAAACATGGTGCAGAAATTATTCTTGATAAATATTCGTTGTTAATTCGAAATTGCTAAGCTCACAAACAGTTATTGATGTGAAAAAAATTGTGCAAAAATAACCACTCCCCTATTTTGACTCACAAGCAATAGACAACAATCACAACGACCAGGAAGTGTTAATATATATATATATAATTTCTTGGTATATCAGTATTAGTAAAATACATACCAAGAAATTATTAAATGGTTCCTTGTGTGGAAATCTCAATTTCAATCTCGTTAAGTGGAATTCGTCCTTGAGAATTGCTGACATTGTTTTTGGGCTTCGGGGAAAATTTCACAACAGTTAAAGCCTAACACAATACTAACAATATACAGGTCTGCCAAGTTTTCTGTACTCTTGTCGAAAATGTTTTATGTTCCGCACAGCACTGATTAACGAGAGTCCTTATTATACTTTAATTCAAGATAATATCCATTTATTCCCTTTTTGCTTTAGTATAAGTATATGTTAGCTTAAGGTACATCCATATCTTACTGCAAGGGGTGTACTTTAATCCAACATATTCTTTTACTTCCTCATATCCAATATCACTGGGCCAATTTCATACACTACTGTTGGTGTCAGTGTCGCTGACTAATATTTAAAACCATGTGACATAAACTGCCACCTTATAGAATTTTCGAACACTACCATCGACCCCATAGAAACAATGCCACTGAATAAAAATATCTTATTCTTATAAAAATATTTTTTGCTGTGTAATGTTTATTTCTATTCATTATATAACGCTTCAATGAACCTCTTCCTTTATAATTGATTACGGCAGTTTTGATATGCCCGATGATGTTTGAAACTCTTGAATGAGTCTCTTCACCCTTTTAAACTTAAAATTCTTTATAAGCAGAGACTCTCATTTCATTGATTGCATCGTTGGACTTTGATTAATCTCGTTTTCGATTTTTTCTAAGACTATTTCATTGATAGCTACAGAGTTAAGCCGTCACCATGTCTAATCCTTACAATTACCCCCCTTTCCTAAAGAAAATATACGATCGGGAAATGGGCATTTTATTCTAACCGTTAAAGTAAATGTAGTAAGTGAATAAAATCGTTCTCTGTACATCCTCATTAGTTAGTCTATAAATATTCATTTATCATGAATATGGCGAATGTCCATTCTCTCCAATTAGACATAGCTATTTTAAAGTGGGATATCAACTTTGTCCATTGTAACAAGAGTTTTTGACTGAACACTATATTATCAAAACGAGTTTCCTTATATTATATGATCTGAAAGTTCGACGAAGGACAGTTGTGCTAAAACTATGTAGATCTGCATCTGTTAATCTATTTTAACAGTAATTAAATTCAGATAATGAACAACTCGTTGTATTCGTTGTAGTCTGTTTCGATAATTCTTCCGTTTTCAAAGTGGTCTCCCTTTCATTATAAAATAGCAACCATAATGATCATAAGATTATTTTTCTTTTTCAACCTGATAATAAATTTCTGAAACAACCGGGTAAGATTTGTGAGAGGTAAACTTCCATTGAGAAAGGGGCATTATGGTCCCTGATAGATATTAATGATAGGCAGAAAAACGTTATATTATTTGTCTGGCCTCTAAAACCTTTTATTGACAGAACTGAACTTAAATGGTGTCAGAACTATACTACATAAAAAATCACATAAAAATAAGAAATAATCCATGAAACTAAGTAAATTTGAATCCCGTTTAGCAGCGTTTCAATGGATATATCGTGCATATGTTATATGTATTATGTTAAATTTATGTATTATGTTATATAGATTCTAACTGAAGGATATACAGAAATAAACACCAGTTAGTCAACCGATGTAATTATGAGTTGCCTCGATGTAACGATGAAAGAATAAAATATGTTTCATGGAATATAGGATCATATTTTTCTTTAACAGACTTGTCTGCGATTCAGAAATAAAACGAGAAATTAGTCAATAAAAACAAACTGTTTATTCAATTTTCAGCGAGAATTATTTATTGTTATTCAATTTTCAGTGAGAATTATCTATTATTATTCAATTTTCATATTATTTATCAATTTAGAAGTTTTAGAGATTTTCTTTAAGTTGACTTCTGTCTCTTTCCCAATTTTTTCCTCTTTATGTTTCACTTTTTTTTCCTCCTCTTCCTCCGATTCTTCTTCTTCGTCTGATTCTTCCTCTTCGTCCGATTCTTCTTCTGATTCTTCCTCTTCGTCAGATTCTTCTTCTTCATCAGATTCTTCCTCCTCCCATTCTTCCCAGTTCTCCCAATCTTCTTCTTCCTCCAAGTCTTCTTCCTCTTCGTTATAACTCTTCTCACTGTATTTAATAGGATAATAATGCCTTTGTTTCGGGAGAAATTCGTCCGTTCCGCCTCCGCTGTATCTTAAGGCATGGTACCTAAGAGTAGATGTAAGCAAAAAATAAATAAATAAATAATAATAAAAATAATAGTCTATCACAAACTCGGTAGCTGATGACTTGATTTGAAAGATTCATAATATAAGTAGAATCCCTAAAAACTCGATATTTCAAATGGTTGATTGGAATGGAATTAACTGTGAAAAATGGAAATTTAGAAAACAGTAACATTACAACAAGGCTTAATTGTTTCATGTATATGCCTTGGTAGGCGAAGTAGACTATAGATTTACCGAAGAGATCATAAGATATTATAAAAGAAATATTACCTAAAAACGTCGACTAACATCTGGTTGCATTCATCTGAATAATACTTCATATTTGGTTCGATATATTTCACAACATCATCAGGGACAATCAGAGGAAATCGAATCGTATTCAACAGTTCTTTAGTGTACTTCTTTCGCCCCTTTGGGTTGAATTCTAGCCATTTTGATGCAATATTGTAAACCTCCAACTCCTTTTTAACGTTTAAATTGTCACTTTTGAGCAAATGAACAACTTTATCAACTGAACATGTTAAAAATGACTCTGTGTCGCTCATCTTTTTTATGTGTTTGCAGATATAGTTAAACGCAATGGCAGACACATCTAAAAACTCATTTTTCTCTGCGATCCACATGTGATCGAGGACATTGAACCTTGTGTAGTCAAGTAGATAATCTTTGGTAGATTCTATTACATCTTCGACACCTAGTTGACGACTGGCAGAAATCACAGCATCAATGTTTTCTGGGTTCAGGTCAAAATCATTGTAGTAAACGTAATTCATAACTTCCTGTACTGCATCTGCATTTGTATCGCTTAAGCTTATTTCACAATAGCCAACAGGAGCTTCATTGATACATTGCTTTGCAAACTGATTGCTATAAGCTGCCAAAGGAATTTTGTGAGCCAAAACTTGAGTTCTTCCAATTTTAATGACCAAATCACACATTTCTTGTTTTTCCCACATACGAATCAAAAATTCCTCGATTATGCCTGGCTGAGCTACTTCCTCTTCCTCTTCTTCTTCCTCTTCTTCTTCCTCCTCATAAGATGAATAATATTCCTCTTCATCATAATCCTCCTCTTCTTCTGCTTCTTCTTCTTCTAATTCCTCTTCCACCCTCGCTTGTCTTCTTTTCAATTTCCATCTTTTCTTTATCTCTTCTGGTACAGTTTTTTCCTTATTGCTCTTTTTCAAAGCTACCGTCGTGTCGTCCATGTGATGATGGCGATCTAAGATTTCACCGTCTTCAACATTGTGATGTTTTGTGAAAATGTTGTGTCTTCCCGGATATCGTTGAGGTGAAGAACGTTTTACAGGTGTGTCATTTAAACTCACTGTTCGCACTGGAGAAGCACTTTTCTCCCTCTTACTCTCCATTTTGTAGGAACAATCTAGATTTAGCCTATTCCTCAACTTCTATTTCCGTTGGCGTCTTTTGTTTGACGGTTTATTTTTCGTCGACTACTTTTTTGGTTACTCATTTGGCTGGCAACAACTCAACATGACGTCATAACGCCCTAACGTCATATAGTGATACAATGTTTAGTGGGCTGAAAGTCAAAACTATAATGTCAAAACGAAGAAACTGTATTTATATGAGTTTTCAGGTTTAGTCACACAAACTTACTGTTGCGGCTATATGGATGCATGATAAAACTTCTCTTTTGATTTCGTAACTTGTAAACCGATGTAGACTTTTTGCCGACAGAAGGCTGCTTTTTTTCTGCAAAAAGACTTTGTCCTTGCATAGTTTGCTATTTAAAAGTTTTACGTTCAATATATTAAGAGATCTTAAAACATAATTAACTTAAAAATATAATCATATTGATTTATACGTTGGAAAGTTTTTCGTATGAAATATTCATGTTCTTCAATTAAGTGAAATATGAACAATATCAAATGAGTCAAACCGACTTAAAATCAGATGCATTATTAATGAAGTAGCCTAAACGAACTAACTTTAAAACAAATTTTAAATATTTGATAAGCTAACATAAAATGACTGAAGAAAATTTTATTCAATTAGTTAATTAGCCTTTTAGCATAACCTGCTCAATTTACTAGTAATACTATAGATGAAGTAAAAGAATGTAAAGCCCCATAGATCCGAAGTGTAGCCACGGCCTGTAATCGTCTATTTAATTTTTTATAACCTCCCTAACTGTAATTTGGCTATCTCAGTCTTTTAAATAATTGCGACGGTGAATTTAATATATTCTAATCATTTGAGGTCATTTAAAAGCCTCATTGAATATCTTTTAGTCAATAGTTCACAAGTTGTCTATCAGTATTTTACATTAGATTACCATACTGTATCAATACCAACCAATCAAATCACTGCATATTTCTACCTGGACAGACGTAGCCAATGAAATTCGAGAGCGGCTGATAAAAGAGTATAATGAATTATGTTCGCCTGTCTATTTTGTCGGCATGTATCATAACTGTTTAAGATATCGAGGAATATCCATTCAGTAAATGTGATTTTCTGTTTTCAAATCGGATTATTTTTTGGTGTAGTAATGTATGTGTGACTAAACGTCATGGCATGGTGCCCGAATGTGACAAGGCAATACTTCAAGAGACCAACTTTGTTGATATTCTTATTAATCTTAACAGAATGTAAAGTTCTAGCCAGCGCATGGATGTAAGTTGATAGCATTTAAAATATTTACATTATTATGTATTTTGTAATTTTTACAAGCTAGATCTATGTTAGTAATTAATCAAAATTCTACTATATTATTAACAGTGTAGTTAGGAATATGGAGTATATCTAACAAAAATCAAGCGCAGTAGTCAAAAATATTCATATAATAACAATTTCGTTTTATCTGTTTAACAGTTCCAAAATCACAACTTACATGCAATCCGAATAAATCGCGGACCTTTAAGGCATTCAAATATAAATTTATAAAAAAACCTAAAATTTTTCACTATATATTTTATTCATACAGTAATTGAGAATTTTGGCATGGTGGTGCCGAGAATTTTTTAACGTGATTATTCGAGATTTAGTCAACAGAATCCGAGATGATCTGGGCGACAAAAAATGTCTGTGGTCACAACCTTCAAATAGTTTCAAATATGATGATGATTGAATTTCAATACTATGAAGTTTAGGTGTCATTTCGTATAGCCATTCAACATTGCAGATGTTGCGATTATTTTATTTGATGTTAACGTCCTAAATCAAGATTTTATTGCCTGTATGTGGGGTAAAGAGCACATTTTATGGGATAAACTATATTTACTCTATCTTTTTGATGATTTCGTTTTGACATAAATGCATATGTACGAAGATTTAAAAAAAAGAAATCGAATTAAAAAGAGTAAAAAAGATCCTGTAATAAAAAGACACATATATTGTACGTATAATAATAACTTCAATATTGAATAAAATACAATACAATTTTTCATTAAAGATGCTTGTAGGTGCAGTAGGATATTTTCTCTCAATATCCAAATATGTGAAATATACGCCAACTATAACTAATTTTATATTTATGATAAATGATATAAATTATAAAATAATACTATTAAATGTTCATTTATTTTCAAATTATATTTAGAATGATAACATTTATCTAGGTCTTCTGTTGTCACACTCTATGTTTTCAATGTCATGAAAAGTGTTAGCCAGTTTCGGTATTTTTGTTGATGTAAATTACCTACTTTATAAGGCTGTTGTAGATAACTTGAGTAAGAATATTATTTAGTGTTTGACAATAATGCTGTTGATGTCATATGACAATATTTGGATGGAAAATTAAAATTTTATAATTAAATAATCCTTTAATATAATCTTAATACTTTGGTTATATAGATGAAAAGGTCAATTTTCTTGAGTAGTAAAGCATTTTAATTTTCAGTATTCAATGTCATTTAATGTATGTTTTTTCTTACTTAAATATGATTATTAGACCTATATGGGACAAAAACTTATACTTTGCCTTTTAATTGAAGGGCATTAATGGTAGTATAATCACAATTTGTTTTTAGAAATTGATGTTTTCATCTACTCTATACATCCTTTTTAAATGTTAAACTAAGTAAATAACATGATAAGAGTAATATCGTTTTGATTAGGTTTTGTTTGATTTGTTTATTTGCTTATAAAGAGCGAGCACTATCTTAATATTGAATATAATTCTGATATATTTGCAGGTATTTAGGGGTGGCGTCCCTGGCTGGGTCCCTCCAGGAACAAGAAAACTGTGATATACCAGGGCTGGTCATACAACAGAAGGAAGTTTGTCAGAAAAACCCTGAATCTGTTTATTGTATAGGAGAGGGTGCTAGACGTGGAATATTAGAATGTCAAAAACAATTTAAATTTGAACGCTGGAATTGTACATTAATTGGAAATGACACAGTTTTTGGACATGTTCTTAGTAAAGGTAACGGAATTATTTTGTATTCTTGAAGACTTTGTACTCTTCATATTTTAATTCTTTCACATACGAATAGTTTAAACTAATCTAATTTGATTTCTAAGACAAAATATTTTTTTCAATAAATACATCCTAATATGAGCCATGTAAATTCTCCTAAAATAAGTTGACAAATACAGAGTGATATCACGTGTTTACATTTACATAATAAATACAATTTTGATACAGAGATGCATTTCTTACTTTTTAAGTCTTATTTTCACTAAAGGTTGTTTTCCTTTGACCCTGTCCACTCGAACTGTATTGATGACGTCATTATTTGTGCTAACCTATCAAGTAGGATAATAAGAAAAGTAAGATATCGATAATCAAAGAATCCCAGAATTCCATACAAGTGCCACAATAAGATTAGTTAAATAATAATTGAATACTTGAAAGGTGAACTGATTCACGTGCAAATTGTTTTCAGATTCAAATTATGCTAACATTAGCATACATGTAGTTTGTAGAACTATAGGACGTAAAACTCCATTTAATAACATTGAAAATGTGGGAAATTGGACTAATGATAAGTGATTTGGAGATGAGATTGGTTAAAACGTTGATAACTTTTATTAAAATCTCTTTATTGATAATCAAGATGAGATCTAAGCAAGAGAAAATTGCTGAATTTATGATTCTATTGGACTCCCAGCGTATTGCACGCACATATTATTATTTTAGCTTGTTTAGCTTCAGGGCGATACAAACTAAGGAAATGGAATTGGCGAATGTTACAGAGCTTTCTTATTTTATAGTTTTTTTTGTTTGAAATATTCGTAGATTGTGAAATGTAAAATACGTTTTTCTCTTGACATTATGCTATATAAGGAAAATTGAAACGAGGATGAAATTATATAAATTTTGCCTTAACTTTGGAAAACATTTCTACTGTTTATTCATTGGTTTGGGATACTTCATTTGCGTTCTGATAGTAAAACTTTACTTTTAATAAAGATTGCTTTAATTTTCAAATAACATGTATCGTAAGGGATTTATTTTTAACGTTCGATAAACACGATGTTCCGCATGGTGGAAGTTTTCTTTCAACTTGTGTGCAATTCGACAGGCAGATAGGTTTTGGTTGTATGACGGACGGAACTACTTTGAAGCTGGCAAGATGATGAAGTATGCTAGACTAATCAGTGCCTATGGGTAGGGACCAGAACGAATTAAATTATATTTTACATTGATAATGTTCCTATTTTCTACTCTAAACACCATGTTTCTGATGGTTTTAACATATTTTTGTTTTATTTCTTGCTAGAATTTCATATAAAATTTCAAAAATGAGTTTTCCATCTGGGACATGGGGATGATAATATTATAATGATAGCCTAGTTATATCATCATCCCGAGCAGTAGTATACATTTAATCATATTTAAAGATATTGTGCCAATTTTTAAAGTTTTACAACTTTTGCAAGGTGTTACATACTAATCCTATAGATCTCAGAAATTGTGCAAATTATAACAGAACCCGTTATTTTACTTCATTTTAAAGCATAGATTTTAACACTTTTTGAAATACGCATTGAAATCCATTGATATATGTGTATCTTCTCCTTGTGATATATACGCATGTTTACTTCTTGCGATATATATACGCCTGTATACTCCTGGAGAAAGATGTACGCCTGTTACTTCTTGTGATAAGGATGCGCCTGTTTCGTCCTTGTGATAAATAAACGGCCGTTTTCTTATTGTTATAATTGTGTGCCTTTTTTGATAGGTTCATGTCACTTTTCTGCTTGTGTTAGATTTTTTCGCCTGCTTTTTCCCTTTTGATAGATACGTGTCACTCCTGATTTATATATTTTGTCCCTGTTGGTGGGTGCATGTTGCTTTTCTCCTTGTGATGGGTGCGTGTTACTTTTCTCCTTTTGATGGGTGCCTTTTGCTTTTCTCCTTGTGATGGGTGCGTGTTGCTTTTCACCTTGTGATAGGTACATGTTGCTTTTCTCCTTGTGATGGGTGCGTGTTGCTTTTCTCCTTGTGATAGGTACATGTTGCTTTTCTCCTTGTGATGGGTGCGTGTTGCTTTTCACCTTGTGATAGGTACATGTTGCTTTTCTCCTTGTGATAGTTACATGTTGATTTTCTCCTTGTGATGGGTGCGTGTTGCTTTTCAACTTGTGGTAGGTACATGTTGCTTTTCTCCTTGTGATAGGTACATGTTGATTTTCTCCTTGTGATGGGTGCGTGTTGCTTTTCACCTTGTGATAGGTACATGTTGCTTTTCTCCTTGTGATGGGTGCGTGTTGCTTTTCTCCTTTTGATGGGTGCCTTTTGCTTTTCTCCTTGTGATGGGTGCGTGTTGCTTTTCACCTTGTGATAGGTACATGTTGCTTTTCTCCTTGTGATGGGTGCGTGTTGCTTTTCTCCTTGTGATAGGTACATGTTGCTTTTCTCCTTGTGATGGGTGCGTGTTGCTTTTCACCTTGTGATAGGTACATGTTGCTTTTCTCCTTGTGATAGGTACATGTTGATTTTCTCCTTGTGATGGGTGCGTGTTGCTTTTCTCCTTGTGATAGGTGCATGTTGATTTTCTCCTTGTGATGGGTGCATGTTGCTTTTCACCTTGTGATAGGTATATGTTGCTTTTCTCCTTGTGATAGGTACATGGTGATTTTCTCCTTGTGATGGGTGCGTGTTGCTTTTCACCTTGTGATAGGTATATGATGCTTTTCTCCTTGTGATAGGTACATGTTGCTTTTCACCTTATGATGGGTGCGTGTTGCTTTTCACCTTGTGAAAGGTACATGTTGCTTTTCTCCTTGTGATAGGTACATGTTGCTTTTCACCTTGTGATGGGTGCGTGTTGCTTTTCTCCTTGTGATAGGCACATGTTGCTTTTCTCCTTGTGTATTTACAATTTTGTATGAATTGCATGTATGAACTTATTATTTTTGTATATTATTATATGATTCTGTAAATTATTTTTGTAAAATTAGGGGCTATAGCTACATTTGTGGCTTTGTCTGAAATAAACTATCTATTATAAATCAGATGGGTGCGTGTTGCTTTTCACCTTGTGATGGGTGCTCATGTTTTTTTTTTCCTTTTGAATGGTATAAGTTTGATTTCTTGTGTATGACGCGTTTTGCTTTGTGTTATAGGCAAATGTATGTTTTCGCCTTGTGAATTAAAAAAATATTTGATTGGTACGTCTTAATTTTTTTCCTTATGATTTGTGAATGTATAAGGTTGGTTTTCATCTGTTGATTTGAATAGTAAGTGTAATTGAATCCATGTGGTTTGAATATTGATTTTGAAGGATATTATGTCGGTGTTCTCACTCTGATGTACAGCATTTAAAATCGTATTATTGTATCATACGAACACATTAAAAATAGCAATGGTCGCTTTTAATACAAACCGAATTCTGTGAAAAAGTCGTAAAAACTCTCTATAAAACTCGCTCATTCTTGTTATTTCTCTCTACGATCTTTAATGATCGGGGTAAAATAGGTTATAGCGAGCAGACAAAAGCTACAAGTCTAACTTGGGTTTTATGACTTTATTTTGGCAGTGTATTTTATGGCTAACAACTTTGGCAATTGTACAATATTTAAATGTGTATTCACAAGCCGTATGATTAGAATGTCTGTCTTTTTCTCTTCGAGCAAAGTAATCAAATTTTTCACTTATTTTGATTCTATGATATTTGTATGATGCCACTAGTCCTTTACTTTGATATACCCAAGGCTTTTGATTACAATAACTCTCTGTTTCCTCATTTGTATTGAACAAAATAATCCAATTTTCATATATTTTGCTTGTACAATATGATATTATTTATTAGGCATGCTAAGGCAATGAGTGAAAAAACATATTTTATGCCATGATCAGTCATGGATGTCACTACGCGATTCGACCTACTTCAAATCACTTCACTTCATCAACCATGAGTGATTTTGTACTACAAATAATTAGTATTTCCTCCTTTTCATGAAAATCAGACACAAGATTGCTTCTTTATTTTTTGGTTATCCAAGTTTCCATCCGTTGATACCTCACATGTCTATAATAGCTACTGTCTATTTCATACTACATGTAAATCATTTCATTCAAATCGAAAGTGATTTTTAATTTTGCAAACCAGGACTTTCAATAATATAATGTATTTTAATATGTCCTAGGATACAATAGAAACATTTTATAACCTAGTACATTTTTCATTTTTGGTAGGCGACTTCAAAGTTAAAGCATATTGGCCTATGTTTTCATAGATTTTTGGAATAAGTACATCCCAAATCGAAACAAAATATTAATAGTTCAAATGAATAGCCGTAAGCAATGTTTATAAATATATTTACACGTGTTTTTCACGATATTTCCTATATCATTGAACAATGTATCAGTTATATTGACTCAGTGATGATAATCCCGACTTAATCCTACTGTTTATATATACTGTCTTTATCTGATTGTACTCACTAGTTGACAACTGAACTATTTAACTATGTCACGTCTTACCGTCTCTCCTTTTCATTCGACTAGATTACCGTTAGAAATTACCCCTAAATTCGTTTAAGGAAACAAGAGCCCACCTTTACCTATTCAGAAGCTTGTAAGAGGAATGCAGACAGAGGTTTGGTTCACAGTTAGACTCGAAATGGGTGTAGAAAAGATGTTTCTTTTATAAAATGATTCACGTTGACTTCGTTTTAAGTCTATAAAAGGTTTGTAAACATCAATAGTATAATAAAATTTCTTGAAAACATCACTAGCTGACGGGATTTTCTGAAAGGCATGCCTTTTTACAAACAAACCAACAAGTAGAGTTGTATCTGGAGTTCCGGGACAGGAGGAAACGATCAGAGAGTATGAAGCAGCCATTTTTTTTTTGATTTAGTCTAAAGAAGGGTCCCAAAAACATAGTACCATTGACTCAATTTTTATTTCGTTAATGCAAGATTTACAGATTTACGACATGTTTCTACGTATCATTGTTCTGGTATGCAGATTTTTCATGAGGTATTATTATTTGAGCGGCTGTAGTCTTTCCTAAAAATATTACTAAAAGAAGTAAAAAAGGCAAGGTAAATCGAATGTCTCGGACTACAGTAAGTTAAGCTGTTGGCAGGTAAACATTCTAACCACAAGTATTCCGGAGGATGAATATATAAGCTGTCAAATCAGTTGAAATTCATCAAGAGACACGAGGGGAAAGCCTTGGTTATACAGTGATTATGCAGCGACTTGTCCGGATTAACGTCAGATGCACTATTGCATACTGGTACAAATCAGAGTGAGTGGAATACTCTTAATTAATCTTCAAGTGATATAGTCATTTAAATAATCGATTTCAGTTAGCGATTGTACTTTTCAGATCTACAGTCTGGCATCGTGTTCACATGCACATGCAAATTAATTGGTAATTCATATAGACATGCATTCAGATAAGCAGCCAGTCTTTCTTAGTCGACTCTACTTATGACTGGATTTCTTAAAGCTAGTTTCAGAATTAAAATTCGACCCCGGGTTAAATCTTAATTATGTAACAAAAAAATCGAAAATACATGTCTATTATGATAAACAACAGAAAGAGATGATAAAGTATACCATCAAGTAAGAGGCGGACTTCTGGCAGAGTAAACAATCGAGTAAGAGAGTGATTTCCGGTTTACCTACATGCGCACTAATCCAGTTGCATAATGTACCACGCCAGAGTGTAGAAAGATGAAAATATAGATGGTATTTGATAATATTTTTATGGATTTCCACATCAGATAAATTGATATGAGGGGAACATCTGGTACTATTAAAATTTGGGAATCACATAAAAATACAGGCAAAGAAACGAAAACAACATGAGATACGGATAATGAGTGAAACAGAGATTTTGATAATTAAGAAACAACTTTCCACAATAAAACGCATTTTACAATCTTTATTTATTTATACACAAAACATACTTTTAAATTTTTTATTACAGTCACGTGACCAAACATGCTTTTCAAAGACAATGCATTATTGCATGTTGATAATTAAACAAGGATGATAAGATTGTTCACCTTTGAACTCTTTGAATGTTAAAGTTTATATCTTTCCATAGAGAATTTTATTGCGGTGCCAACATTTTTTTCGGTACTTCTGATGCAAAAAGTTATACGCCGTAGTGTTGGTGTATTATCGCCATTGTTGGTACAATTCGTTGTTATAAAAGCTTATTTACGGAGAGCCCACATTATAGCATTCTGACCATAGAAAACCGTCAACTACCGTTGCTATAACCCGCATCAATTATCAGTGGCGTTCCTACGCGGGGGGCTAATTTGCCTAATATAAGAGGCTTCCCCCGACTTTGCCCCCCCCCTCCACTTTCAAATTAATTATTTGTATAAGGGAGGGAAACATCCGTAAATATATATCAAAACTTCAGAAACATATTTTGTTAACCGACTTGATTAACTCGATGTTGGTATTAAATGAAATTAAACAAAGTCAACCTCTAACCAAAGTAAAAGCTTCGACAGCCTGGTGCATATTTCATCACTGTACATGTCAACTCGTAACCCTTCAGCATGGCCTATGTCATTTGAGTCATTCATTTGAAGCCATCACACTTCTAGATAATATGCTTAAACCGTCGTCAACTACATTTCTAACGAAAATAATTAAGTTACATATATCACGTGCAAAAATGGGCAAATTTCTTGAAAAACGTTCATTTGAGATGGATGAATCTACATCCAGAGTTAGTCAGGTTAAGTCTATGATCTTTAATGTCCTAGTGTCTGGATATTTCACCACAAAGTTGCAAACTGATTTCAAACTATATGATATCAAATTTTCAATATTTCAGGTACGAGAGAGGCTGCTTTTATATATGCCATTTTAAGCGCTGGTGTGGTACATTCTGTGACGCAATCCTGTAGTGCGGGAAATTTAACAGACTGCTCTTGTGATATGAGTAAATATGGGCGGGAAAATAAAGGGGAGGGATTTCAGTGGGGTGGGTGCTCGGATAATGTGGATTATGGTTTAAAATTCAGCCGAGGATTTGTGGATGCTCCAGAAATAGTCCGACACGAAGATTCTCGGGATATTCGTAATTTGATGAATTTACATAATAATGAAGTCGGTCGACAGGTAAGAGCCATTTTTTACTTATGTTTTGATCATGTTAACTGGTTTCTAATGAATTGAGCATATGGGGACGCGGTTTATTGTCCCATCAAACGACTAGACGTTTTTCCTACCTGCATCATTGACAGGGGGAAACCGGGCTGAAATATCCCAAAGTTTCAGCCTTTGCCGGGATTGGAGCCTGGGCCTTCCAGTTAGCGACCAAACGTCTAACTGACCGAGCCACATTAATATATAAGAAGGCGGCCAAACAATTCATTTACATATGAATGAGTAATGATCAAATGAACAATCCTGTTTATTGTTCGTCTTCGTCTAATTTTACAACCCAACACAATTACGGCTCAAGATGCTTATCAAAAGAATTACAATTATCAAATCTAAACAAACGATTAGACTAATCATAATCCGTCATTACATTAACTGCAGTACTGTTAGTCTTTAAGTACTTCCGCTAGTCAAATGCAGTAGGGTTATTAGTATACAAAGCTAGCCATAACTTAGGAGCCGCACGACTAAAATCTTCACATTATACAAAGCTAGAATTGTTTTATTAGTCGCGATAAGAAAAGAGTAAAAGAGAAGATAATTTGTTTACGTGAAGGTATTATTAAGGGGGATTATGGGTAATCTACACTTGAGTCAGTTATCTCTACACTTCAGACTGTTTAAAACTTCAAACACACCGATAGTCGACAGTGAACGTGTTCAAGGCCCTTACATACGACACCGTTTTTGGTTACATTCGTTATATTTACCAAACAATCAACACAACCATTGGTATATATTTAAGAAAAGAGCAAGGACAAATCAATTCGGTAAATGCTTTAAGTGTCAATTCATCCGACCCCGTTTCAGTTGTTCATCAATATGCTCTGACTTTTGAGAAGAGGCTCAAAGAAAAGCAATCAGAAAGCGAAGCGATGAAGTAAACGGTTTATCTCTATTTCAGTCATTACATTCCAAACCAAATGTTCACTGCCATGAAGTTTTGTTTAGAACACAGACAACTTAATTTACAAACGTACTTTGCTTATACACTTCCATACTGACCAAGTATTTTTTACTTACTTCTTTCTGCAATAGTGTTTCAAAGGTCTTTTCGCCTCGAGGAAAGATCCATTTGTTACTACCTGATTTGTAAACGATAATAATTTAAATAATCTAAGGGCAGTAGCTTAAATTGTAAAAATCTTTATGGGATCTGGCTTTTCTGGTACATGTTATTGTTT
Source organism: Nipponacmea schrenckii (assembly GCA_030562195.1). Taxonomy (NCBI): domain Eukaryota; kingdom Metazoa; phylum Mollusca; class Gastropoda; family Lottiidae; genus Nipponacmea; species Nipponacmea schrenckii. The sequence continues at coordinate 36,378,398 of JAUJPP010000005.1, forward strand.
ATTCAATCGTGACTGTGCACTGTCAGCATTTTGATAAACCTTTGAAGGATACTGAATACCTAGAATCTTATACAGTGTATTTCAAAATTGTCTAATGGAAAAGAAAACTCCAATCATTGTGTATGATACATCTTTCATAGCTTATACAGGTTACTCACTATTCGAGTGTGGAATCCAAGGGGTCTACAATGAATTGTTTTTTTCATATTTTGTCTCGGAATTACTCCCAATTCTGGACACAATTATACTCTATCTGAACTTTTTAAGTCCTAGTTGTGGAATTGATTGGAAACTATACCCATAACATAATAAGTTTGGCTTGATATTAGCACCCAATAACATTTCCGTAGATTTAGGTACATGTAGTCGACATGTTGGAGCCGAAACGCAATTCCAAAAGCACAACTAACTCACAATAGACTTTTCTATTTTGAAGCTGAGGGGAATTCGAAATCACATCACAAAATCGGTTAACAAATTACAGTGCAAGTGATTAACAATTGTACGGTAGCCTTTAGTTCATATTTCATAAAGCGGTGACACTCGCCATTTTGAAACCTCGCAAGAAATTTTGAATATTTGTGTTTAAAATAATTGAGGTTATCTTTTCTTAGTTTAAAAGATTAGCACCACTTTTAAAAAATTTTCAAACTGTTTGAAGGTAAACAATGATGGCTATTTATCTTTGTTGATAGAAGCTGTGGTTTCAATATGTTTGTTTTAACTCTATCTATCTCAAGTACAAGTTGGTTAGTTCGGCCAGATATTCGATTTCTTTCAAATAAGTTGCAATTCAGAGACCTTGATATGTCTAAGAACGACGAATGAACAAATTCGTGTGCCGATTAATCATTTTTAGCTATGTGAACGCCCTGCAAGGATAAGAAAACGAAGCCCGCTAGAGTATTTCTTTGGTTAACCTTTTTCGTCCATCTTTGCTGTGTATGTAATTTACATGGTTTGACATTCTTGAGACTGACATTCCAAGTTTGTAAACCAAGTCTCAGAATGGGATCATGTGGCGTGGAAGAGAGGGAATGCGCACCTCCACCAGCTGGAGCACTTAATTGATTACTGCTATGAACGAGTATTTAAATTAGATAAGTAAATATTCTCGACATACTCGTAGCTTAAAAATAACGGTTTATCATTTTGTGTTTTAATTAAGTCTTAAAAGTCTTAAAATTGACTTGTCCTTTTCATTCTATTCCTCTCAATATGTGTAATGATGAGTAAAGCTCTACACAATTTACAGATAGTGCAGGTGCGCGCAGGTGTATATCAATTATATAATTAGAACAAATGTGGGCAATTAGAATAGTGAATAACATCTAGATAGGTAATTTATACAGTGAACTGATTAAGAATGTCTTTATACAAGTCGTGTGTTCACTCGCTTGAAAACCATAAATCTGTTTGAAAGAGAAAGATGCATTTCTCATCAATGAAGCATGGATTGGTGTGAATTGATAAAAGCACAACAAATGAAACGTTTTGTTCCTCGCGACAGTTTTTAAAAGAGAATTAACATGAGAAATATGTTAAAAGGAAATAAAGAGGATGTTTGTAAAGTTTATACAGTGTAGGCCTACTGTAGATATTAGTGACGAGGTTATTCGGAGTCAGCCTACTGGAAGCAATTTATCGCCCATCGACCAATTTAAGTGGAAAACTTGTCATTTTTATGTTGAAAATTGTTTAGTAGTTATATTAATATTTATGCTAAGTTAAAAATAAAAGTCTATGTTATCACTTACATGATACTAGACGGAACGATAAGTTACTGATTTTTAGAAAAGTCATCATGGTATAGAAGTTATCAAGTTATAGCTTACTATACGTGATATTTGTATAAAAACCATCCTTGTCGATTGCATACCCAGACCAATGACCTCCAGGTTGCTTGAACTGGGCATCCTAGCGGAGTGTCCACATACTTTTGGGTATATAGATATCACCTTGGCTTAATTAGGGATGTAAATCCAACAAAGATGATGATATGGTTATATAATTTGGGATTCTCAATGATACATCAGTTAATGAGAGTCTACAAACCTAATAATTGAGTTGATCAACAGTTCATTCCTAACAGTCCACATAGTGAACAAGATTATCGTGGTATTTTATATTAGACCTATGAGAATATCTGAATGAAAACAAGATAATCACCCAAATATTTTATCAAAGACCTTTATTTGATTTGAATAGAAACAAGTCGATAAATCATGTCACCTATATTGTCAATCAACAATGTAATGTTAATATATGAATACAAAATTTATCGACTATTATGCTTAGGGTAAATCTCGGTTTGTCCACTTGTATTTTTGTCATACTCGAGTCTCACCGGACTCAAAGTAGCACAATTTCAGAATAACAAAGTCAAAAACTGTAATACTTGGAGTCTAGTTATCTTCAAATAATACACCCTTTAGCCACCATAGCTGAAAATCTAGTTGAAACATTTTCCAAAACATATGTGTCAGACTGCACCAAATCAATTTTGTATTTTATAAATGCTCTGAAGCGAGGACCCCCTTAATTTTATTGTAACGGACAAATCATAACATGCTTATGTTAATGATGCAGCAAGTATAGTCTTTAGTTTGCAAGACAAATCATGAAATGTTTCTGTTAATGAAACAACAACGAGTACAGTCTGTATTGTACCTGACAAATCATGAAATCTTTCTATTATTGAAACAACGAGTACAGTCTGTATTGTACCTGACAAATCATGAAATCTTTCTATTATTGAAACAACGAGTACAGTCTGTACTGTACCTGACAAATCATGAAATCTTTCTATTATTGAAACAACGAGTGCAGTCTATACTGTACCTGACAAATCATGAAATCTTTCTGTTATTGAAACAACAAGTGCAGTCTATATTGTACCTGACAAATCATGAAATCTTTCTGTTATTGAAACAACAAGTGCAGTCTATATTGTACCTGACAAATCATGAAATCCTCGGTTATTGAAGCAACAAGTGCAGTCTATATATATTCTTCAATACAAATCAAGAAAATGTTTCTGTTATAGAAACAACAAGATTAGTCTGTATTTTTCAAGACAAATCATTAAATCTGTCTGTTATTTAAACAACGAGTAAAGTCTATATTGTACCTGACAAATAATGAAATATTCTGTTATAGAAGCAACAAGTGTAGTCTGAATTCTTCAAGACAAATCAAGAAATGTTTCTGTTATTGAAACAACAAGTGTCTGTAGTCTACCTTACATGAATCATTATTTTTAGAAGATTTTCCAGCATCAAGTTCAGTTTCAAACAGTGAAACAGTGATGGTTTTGAGTCTGAAAGAGAATTGCCAGGCATTGTCTTGGGATGAAAAAGATTCAGTGAAATCAAACAATTTCAAACATTTGACACATGCACTCTCGCTATGATTCAGGACTAAATTTAGTCATTTTATGATTATTGCGGTATTTGAAAATCAAGAATGGGGGGAAATTCGAGTTAACGAAGAAACGAAATGTGCATTAAGTTGTTAAACTGCAGTTTTAAGATAATAAACACCCGACATCAAAGGTTTGAAATACTGATTGAAATAACACTATTATGAGAATCTCAGACGAGTTACAAAGACAAAAACATTTTTAACACATTGTGATTCAGAAATCCAGGATTTTATGAGAGGCAATGATTGGGATAATCTGCCTCTGTCCCCTTTGTATCTCTGGAAATGCAATCAAACCGTACATATCATTGTCTATTCCAAAGAGAGTTGTCAACTGTTGAAAGTAGCTATAAGGGGTAAGGTCAGCTAGTTTAGAGCATATTTACTAAACCGACATTAGAATATTGAGGAAGGGCGGTATATCAAACCATTCACACCATAAAACCGATAATTGAATGTCTCAATAAATACAATCAATAAAAGGTAAAGATGATTCACTGTTGATGACAAACCAAGAGAACTATGACTGTCATACAAGTAAAGGTAGAAAATAAGAGTGATCGTGGTGATAAATATACAAAATTAGCATTGGGGCCAGTGAATTTATCATACTCTTCGAATTTACATTTTTAAGAGGTATATTTATTACAAAGTAATTGATTTTCGTCCCCATCAAAATACTGGGCACTTTGTCATGACTTTGCTTACGACCTGCATTACTGACAAGATAGAGAGGGAGCCTTCTGGTCGAATCCCAAATCTCCAGGTCAACCAGAGAGAGAGAAAACCATAAAGTTTATATACTTTACCATCAACTTCTTCCCGCCTTCCTAATCTAAGACCTCTTTCAGAAACTGAAACTGTGACGGAGACACATCAGAGGTAAAATTGTCATCTAATTTTGGGTCAAAAAGTAGCGAAAAAGAAAATTTTAAAAGTTTCCTTTTCTTTGATGCAAATCAAACTGTAGCTTAATGTAAAAAATTCGATATTTCGTCAAGCATGTATATCGAAGGCATCATATGCATCATGTTATTTTAAACCATAGACGAAAATTGCAGACTTTATGCTCAAAGTAAACAGGGAACAATACTATTGAATAGCGAACTCTCACTTACGTCTCCATCGTGAAAAAACACTTAACCATTTCGAGATGTTATCGATATAATGCCCTAGGCTATGTTTTTATTTTCTATAGCCTTTAAGGGGGTTAATAAAATCAGCTATAATAGGAGTTGAATATGCTCCCAATATAACATCTTATTGAAAGGTAGGTTTCGCTCTTATCGGTTATTTTAAATATTATTAAATATTATTAAATATTTAGATCTTAATGTAAGTACTAAAAGCCTTATATAGCCCATATAGCCTACTTTTGGGATGTCAATAAAACGTAAGGGGTAGTCAAAATCGTTAACATGTAAACTATTCATATTATCCTAGTAAATATGTGCATTTCGTCGTTTTCATGACTGTTACATGCAACGTACGTATAATTATATATATAATAGCAGCGTTTACAATGTAGCCATCGTATGCCAACGTAGAATAGCAAAGTATATCAATGTATAGGATGACAGATCAAAGAGGATAAATTAACAAATATCAATAGATGAAGAAAATAGTTTTAGTAAAGCAAGTTATGACTATAGCTATAATTAATTTATATATATATAACGTTCGGACTACGCTGCTATAAATGAGTGTAAATATTTTCTACTATCGTTGATATCACTATAATAATCTTTGCGCTTCATTTACCCAGTAATCTCCCTCTTACCCTTGACACTTTAAAACATTTCAAAACATTCATTTTACTTTTAAAAAATATTTGGATTATGATGGTGATGCATAAACATAGGTAACAGATCTGCTTTAATCTAACTGAACCACGCATTGTCTACCAATGAACAACCGTACCATATTCAGGCTGACATATAACTCTTAACTATTCTCACACCGACTTCAAACGTCAAGAGAGTTCACATGGCTAAGACTAGCAAATATACACATGCACTTCCGGTCCCTTATTTCGTATTGGTATTAGATGGCGATGAGAATAAAGTCCCAAACAAGCACTGCCACGGTGAATAACCAAAGTAGTATGTAGTAGTAGAAATGCTTTAGTTATTGGAGTAAACCATTTCATAACACTTGATGCCATTGTACAACCAACGCGTTGATTTGATTTTCTGCATAATCATACTGAAGCATTTATTTGACTCGATTATGAGTATGTTGAATCAATATAATTTATTCAGTTTCATTTTACCCTTAAAGCTCACTGACATTTGTCAAATGAAATAAAATGGATTTGAAGCGCCACCCTAGATTCGTGTTACCTTATGGCAGCAGACGTTTGGAGAATTAAAACTTACTCCTGAATGGGACATTCACTTCAAATGTGAGAAGGCACACCTGTAGTTTAATAGATCATTATAAGACATTTCATATCTCAGCCTGCATATTGTAAATACATTGGTTTTGGTCTGCTTCATATTAGACACGATAATCTTTCTTCAGTGTAGGCTCAATTATTAGGAGTCTCATGATACAAATGAGTTACTTCCGCTTTAGTAGAACTTGTGGTTTCATCAAACACAACTGCATGGTCTCCATCTTCATGTCCAGATCACACCCCATTCATTGTACTTCCTCGTATTATGACCATGTCAAATTCGAGGTACGATGAGTTAGAGAAGGGTAATGTATTCTAAATTTTACAATCTCATGGAACCTTGATGTTCCACCAAGAGATTGATGTTTAGCATGAACGATGTTTCAACTCAGAATCAACGTTGAATTTGTGTGATTTTGATAAAATGTCTACAAATTCTTATAGAAGTAATTATCTAGCATTTTACTTTCGGTCTATTAGTATTGACAGTGGTCGGTGTGTAAAAATGAAAATAACTTCTTTTGAGACGTCGTATACCCTTAACTACTTCTCAAGATTCCGTATCTCATCTGCAGTTTCACCCACTAAAATAACATTCTTTTGTAACCACAATGTTCTAAAATGTAAACAAATTACATGTTTTGACCCAGCGAAAACAACTGGTTACTCTTCAGATTTTGCCAATTTAAGTTTTTCTTTCCACTTGAACAAGTCAAATAAATCAGAGTTAAAGACGACCCCTGCCAAGTGACAGTCGGATTTTTTATTTTCTGTTAATTTCATTTGGCAAACACGATGAATGTTGGTTTCTTAGTAAATCCGTGAGTAAATTTGTTTTAAATCTTATTGTCTTTGTAACATTTATTTCGGCGAGTATCGACTGGCTGAACTGAATATGTCACAAAATGCACTTGTTGTGGCGAAAGAATACATGTTCTATTATTATACACTTTAAAACCGATGGTCTTCTTTCAGGAGTCTATATGGCTGATAACAGTAAACATCTGACACATAGACTCTCCTGATGGAAAAGATGGTACCAGACGACATTGTCAATCTAATGAGTTTAATCTGCATGCTCCTTAGCCCGGGAAGAGTAAGATTCATTCTCCACTACAATGCAAGTACTATGGGGGTACCACAGGCGAGGAGGGAATGCTACTGGGTTTGATGTAATATACTTTGTGTGAAACCTATTCGTTTGTTTTTTCCTTGTTCAGTAACTACGGTGTTCCCAAATCTTCTCAAAAGAAGCACAAAACGAAACATTGTTGTGAAAGCTCATCAGTTAACCTTTGTTAGAATAGATTGGCCCAAATTCCAATTGGATTGTCTTTGGATTAAGGAATTATGAAATTTCAAATTTTTACCTCATCTTCAGTACAGAATTTTATACGAATTTGTATTTTTAGCTGATGGTCTCAGACACATTTAATCTCTTCTTAGATTTTCTCGTTGATAGACTAATAACAAGCAAATTGGCTTGACCCATGTCGCTGGTCATTGGAGCTGTTTATTGTAGATTTGGCACTGAGATGCTGAAACGGAAGTTGTAGTCTTTATTTGTAAGTCTTACGTTCGCTGGTATGCAATACACAGATGTATATGATCGAGACTACTGAAGTTAGCAATAAGGATTGGCGAGTTGATACTAAATGGACTATGAAAATAACTTGCGAACAAATTGCTCTTAACAAAAGTCTGGCCTCTTAGTTATTGTTTGACCCTGAGATAGGTGACCAACAAGCTGGACAGATTGGTGACCGTGATTAACGTGAGTTTTACGACCAATCGCTGGAGTTTATATCTTAATGGACCGAGGGATTACACTCGGGCTTGTTTTATCAGTAAAATTCATTTCAGTTGATAGATTTTAACGCCCTCATAAAATCTCTCTTAAGCTAGGGTGGTGGGCAAATTTCTTCAGCTTCACTCGTTCTTATTACTTATCATACGATTTAATATCCCATAACATTTTACTATATTGATATGAAGTATTGATAAATTGTCTTAATTAAGTACATTGGGTGGTCGCCCTTATCTAAGCTCTCATAAAAAGAAGTATTCATTATGTCGATTTGAAATTAATAGTTGATCCAATGGTAGGATTTTAATACTTATACACCAATGTTTATGTTTATTGGATGCTTGGAATCTTTTGTCCGAAACACCATAATAAAGATTTTCCTAAACTAATGCTTTTCGTGAATTTTATAGTAGGTGCAGATTTCTTTTGAATTTAGTCTTTGATTTTCGGTTCCATTATAGCTAGAAGTGCAGAATAAAGTGATGACAGTCCAAATTTCCCGAGCATTGTTAATATTTACCAATATCAACGAGAATATCTTCATCGCTTCGTCACTTAAGAAAATATCTTATCAGTTTCCTTCTTGTGATTTGATGGTCGAAGAACCGATGTCCATGTTTTCACTTTGAATAAAGATACGGATAGTTGAAAGTTATTGCAATCGTTTCCATCTACTCACGTCAAAATGATAGATAGCATTTGATCTTAACATTTCATAATAGAGTAAAACGAATCTATAAATTGCATACCGATAATAATTGAATGATATACTTTTTTGATATTCGCTAATTTTCCAGTTCAGTGAATATTTTTTATGGTTTGATTCTAGATTGAAATTATACAGTTTATAACTACACTATCTTGAACAATTTGGGTAGACAAAAAGTACACAAATCAATAAATGCTAAGTCATGTTCGTTTAATGTTCACAATGGTTTTTCAGCTCACCATACCTTTCGTTGGGAGAAGATCTAATAATGCAATTATATGTACTTTAAGTTCCATTCTCTGAAATATCAGGGGATAGGCTGACAAATTACCAATAGATTCGTCAACCTAGGTGGAACCAGTCAGTCATACATGTCAGATAGGAAAAAGGCACATGGAAACCCCTCAATAGTAGGTCAATGCTGCATTCTGATTAAAATACACCCTCATTCACTTGACGTTACTTTTCTTCCCTAGATCAGTCAGGTGCATGAATTTGTTTTTTTTTTATTTGTTTATTCTAAGAAAAATTACATACATGACATGTGAAGGAAATACAGTTATGAACAGTACAGGAAGAATAACAGAAAGTTAATATAACTAATGATAAAAGTTTTTATAAGAATGACCAATAAAGCTAGAGTCAGTATCCTCATGTGCTTATTTCCAATGGGTTCCTGAGAAAAATAACATCATGAAATTAGGACGCAAAACTCTATGTCATTACTTTTATATCTTAATAGACAAAACAGCAGGTTGCTACTTTAATGAACAGCTGCACACTTATCATTAAACAAGACAAATTCTTATTGAAACAGAAATGAGGAGTGTAACCTCTAAAAGTCGGTAGATTTCAAACTCATAAACCTACAAGTTTATTGGAATTTTATGAGAAAGAGTCCAATTTTTCTTATTTTCATATCTCCGTCTCACTAACAGGTGGAAGGTTGTCTATAAAAATGTGATAAAAATGTGAGTTGGGTTATAAAATCAAATTGGTTCTGTCGTATTAAAATTAGTCGCATTATTATTTGCAGTTCATCTGTAAAAATAATAGACATTTTATTTCCCAAAAGAAGATTAATTTTGTGAACAATTGTATCCTATTGTCAAAATATGTAAAAGCTTCCTAAGAGTATTTCTTTTATTTAAGTTATGCTTTGCGTGTGGGAAACTATAAATAACATCTAAATAAAGATGAAATTCTTTACTGACTGCTATCTCATGACTAGAAAAAAAAACGTTCATAACGTTATTCTATACAGAACCTCAGGTGACATGGGGCCAGTATTTATAAATCACATGCTATTGGTATTAGCACCGAGTGTGAACAGCAATCGGAATATCAAAACACCCTAGGTAGGGCTTAGGGTAGTTGACTTCTTAAAGTAGTTGACTCTATTGAGACAACTTCTTGGTTTTTCAATTGCTAAGTAAGTTACCCTGTGAATACTCAATGAGCAATATAATCACATTCTTCAAATAAATATCACGATAGAATGTCTTTGATGGAGTTTTTCTCGGCTGATTCTTGTGAAGTGTAAGTTGTTGCATCAGTGACGAATGAAGACAATGGCGAGAGGGTACATACCTTATAGTCCGAAATATCCAGGCCTTGGTAAATTTTAGTGCCATGTAAATACATTCTGAGTTGATTTTCTGTATTGATATGTATGGAAGAATTTGATGGAGATAACTATTGTAGTACAAAACTTATACTGATATAAAATAAATCAACTTAGATACAACAAATAGGATAAGATGTTAAATATAAATTGCGGTTGTCGTCGCAATACAAACTTGAACTTATGAATAATTTGAATATAGATTAGCTTTTAGACGACACAAAACATTCACTTTCAGTTCGTTGTCTAAATGCGTGTTTTAATCAGATAGTTTCGGACTACAATGTTACTTGAATTGCATATTTGAGTAATTTTTAGGAATGTCAAGATATATATAAGAGTTATATAAAATGTTTGTTGTTAAATGAAAATCAGTGTTAGAGATATTGATACTCGAGGTAAAATAAAGGTATAACACGAAATATCGATAAAACCTGTATTAAAAACAGATTGAGTTGGGTACCTCCTTCAACATGTGTTATCTTCTTTTTATCTGTATTCTGTTCATAATTAACATTCTATCAAATAGTCTACATGTGGTGTTCTCGTATTCCCTATTGTCATAGTGACACTTTCCCCTCCCTGATGTTACGAGTTCGAGCCCCCACAATATCGAATCCCCTAATGTCGAATAACGTCTCTTAACATTAAATTTAGTAGATATTTATTTTAATTAAAGAGCTTCTGATTTTAAACCAAAAGTTTCCGAGCTTCTGACCTTTCGGCTTTCTCTCATATGTTTCGAGCAGAACCATGTTATTTTCTTTTTTTTTCCTCTAAGGTTACGACTTTCTGCTCTCACTATAGACATGGATTTTTGTAATTGAACGTTGACAATGAGTAATGTTCCCGGTATAAGATCTACTTTTGGATATAACAAATCGTAAACACTTAAGTGTGTTTTACCGACTTTTTCTGTTAAAGAGTTCGAAATCCTTATTGAACAGCTTCAAGCCCCTTCACTCTACAATGACATCTTTATTCTGATAATGTTTAAAGTTGTTGAAACATACAGTCATGTCGCCTTGTTTAGTTTCGTCGGTAGCTACTTGATAGATTTTGTACAACCAGTTTCTCCGTTACCATCTGATCTAACTCTTTCCGTTTCTTCTTTTATCGTATTTAGCATCCATTGTGTAAGAAAATTGTTTTTAGGCTAATTTGTAGTCTCAAAATCATTTAACAAATCGAATACCTTCTTTAAATACAGGGTAAGATAAATTAGCAGAAATAGTGGAACTGATATGTAAACTGATTATAAGATATACAATGCTTTCTTTAATATGTTCACATTTAACACGATTTAATGAAGAATTTCTTCATATTATTAATGTCAAGAAAATATTCCGTAGACTAAGGACAAAACATCCAAATCGTCATTTTAATTAGCTTTGTAATTTTTAAGCTTTTTCTATGAAGAAAATCACAGGTATAATATTATTGTTGTTGGAAGAATGTATCGAATGCCGCCATCTTGAATACATCTGCTGCCACCTGTAGTCTGAATATAGACGTCCCAATGGACACTTGTACAACGCTGAAGAAATATTTTCCTCAACTCTGTGACCTATGATTAGAAACGCTTGTTACAATATCGGAAATTTTTGTATTTCGTCATAAGATTGTTGTCATTCTTGCCTCTATACTATTTTTGTAGAGAAATTAAATGTTTGTATTTACTCAAAAGTTGTGGGAGTAACTTTTGGCTTTTCATCTTTCATAGGCGAAGATGACGTCAAATTAGTCTCGAGAATCCATTTACAGACTGAATTAATAGCTATGGCTATAAAATAACTCCCTGCTTTATGCCGCTAGCTAAAAGGAATCCTCAGAACGAATATAATCTTGGAATCGTGGGAAGTATTGGTTGACAAAATTGTATTTGGGTTTCATGCCTCAAAAGGGATTTTGAAGTACAAGTTGAAGTCTTTCTATAGACTTGATTATCCATCCAGTGATACGTTTTGATTAAGTATTGGTTAAGTTGGTATTGCTTGTTAATATTGAAATACCTTTTATGCTTACCTAAACAATAGTGTGCACTATATGTCGGCTATCTGTTGTGGTTTTAGAAACCCAGTGTTGTACAAAGACATAGTTTTTATAACCGAAAGTGGGTTCTTAATACTACTCAGACCAATAAAAAGTTATCATCAATACCATTAGTTGAACTTAAAACCGACAAGTCAAAATATTTACTGGTGTAAATCCTAGATATATGAATGAAATAAAGCGGGTTTATAGTTAAGAATGTCGAGTATTATATTTCTATTATTTTCAATATGTTTTGGCACTATGACTTCTATAGTAGATTAACGTCGTAACTTCCACTTCAATGATCCTTAAATCCACTTTGAATATTTACAATGTGCGGGAGTCCAGAACTGATTTTTCCGCTTGAATATATATTAATAGATTGTAAAAATATAATGCACCCGGTACTCTAGGTCGAGATATTAAACTTGTGAACATTATTGTGGCGTTATGGAATTATAAATGTCATAAATGAATATAAAAATGTGTGTTTTTATAAATGAATGAATGAATGAATGAATGAATCTAAACGAATGTATTAAAAAGGATAAGTATGTGATTTACCTATCTAAGTATTGCTCATTTAGTAAATAAATGAACATTGAAGATCTTCAGTATGTTATAAAAGTCATACTAATTGAGATTTTCATACATGAGTACACATACTGAATCAATTAGGACCTTCTTTTATCTGAATACTCCAAGGGAGAGAATCCGTGATCAAGGAAATTGTATCAAAACAAAGTACTCTTTTTAAGAATATATTGGGAGTCTAATTAATCACTTTTCTTCTTTCAGATTGTTGAGAAAAATATGCAGTTAAGATGCCGTTGCCATGGTGTTTCAGGGTCATGTGCAGTGAGGACGTGCTTTAGAAGTCTTCCGAACTTTAGAAAAGTTGGATTAGAACTAAAAGAAAAGTACGAAAATTCAGTGAGATTAGCTCGACGTTCGAGGAAACGTTTACGCCGCAAGGACAAAACAAAACGTAAACAGGGCATTTCTAAACAAGAACTTGTGTTTGTGCATCGTTCACCGAATTATTGTAAAGAGGATATTAAGAGGGGCATATTTGGTACTAGGGGCAGGGTTTGTAATCGATCCTCCCCCACCGAGGAAAGTTGTGATTTACTATGCTGTGGTAGAGGTTATAACACGCAGGTAGTTAAATACGTCGAACGTTGTCATTGTAAATTTTTCTGGTGTTGTTACGTCAAGTGTAAAACTTGTGAAACGATGATGGATATCCATACTTGCAAGTGAAAATTCAAACGGATTATATCAAATACTAATTTAGGTCACTCAAAAACAATTCAATGAAATGTTCGGTCAAAAAGAAAGTGACTCAGTCCTCATTCTCCTGTAACTGATAGATATTAAAAATTAGCTGTGGAGTTGTTGAAGGTTTTGATGGAGGCGATATTCTAAACTGTGTTCCTAATCAGTGACTTTAAACTATATAGGAGTTATAATCTCAAAACCTTGATATTAGTGTAGCATTTATGTAGTGAAATGCTCACACCATTTATATTTAGAAAGCGCTGCGATTTCATGACTTAATCTTATCCAAGAGCTTTGTAGGCCATGCCATTATTTTCACGTGCATGTCTAGAATTAAGAGTATTGTTTTGATAGATTGTCAGGAATTCAAAACGCACATAAAATCATGCATATTAACAATTCATGTTTGTATATAGTTCTTATAGTCCATATAGATCATGTTGTAATCTGTTTATGTCCCGCAATTAAATATGATTAGGGTATTTACTTTCTTTCTACATGCTGTGATGGATTTTTTTTTCTCTCCTAAAAAGTATGTTGTAGAAAAGACATTATTTTCGCTCCTCATGTTCGATTAGTTTCATTGAACTTTATTAAACAAAATGTATTAAATGTACGAGTAGAAAACATTATGATGTAAATTTTCATTATCATATTGATGTATTTTATTCATTTGTATATAATGTTCACTTTGTTGCTAATTTATTGAAATGGTTACTTGTGACACGACAATATTGAAACTTAAAGTGTCGTAGTATATAAGGATGCAGACATTTTTGCAAACGGGGGTAGGAGTTGGGCTCAACTATATTACTCGACATCTCAATGAACAATACATCTGATTATAGGCACTGTAAATTGTCACCTCCCAACTCCCACCCCCCTTTCTTTTAATAAGATTACCACCACTCAGCTATGTGCAGTTCTTATTCAACCACTTTGTTTGGTGTCCATATATTGAAATCCAAACCTTGTCGTTGTCTTTTGAAGATATTATTGTACATGTAAATTTTGAATATTATATTGCCATATCTAGATACTGCCCTTCCTTTCATATCCATAGCTCCACCTAATCAACTCTTCTAACCCAGTCCAGATTGACGTAGAATTGTGTGCTGTACAACGGCAATATTATATCATATAACAAATTCTAGCTACTTCATCTTGGTCTAATTTCTTCTCGTTCTCCATTTAATTCATTATTTATTAGTAAAACATCTTTAATGCATTTATTTAATATTCATAAAATTATTGCATCTTCCTTGTACCTTGTACGTGCGTTATTGATGTTTGTAATTTTAGAAATACAAATTAAATCGAATTTGGTACTTAACTTATGGCGTTTCTTCTATCAAGGAATCAATCACCTGTGTGGTCGATCCTTACTTACCTTACCTTAAAACAATTCTTAATTTGCTAAACAATTTCAGGTATTTTATTATCTTAGCCTTTGGGTAAATGTGAAAATCTTAACCGTATTTCAGTAAATGTATCATAGATCGTTATTATAGATTGGCATTCTGAAATATAATGTTGGTGTCATGTCTAAATCATCAACACATATTGGAAAGCCTCCACATTCTACATTTTCTATGTTTGAATGCAGAATATTTTAGTACTTTCAAACCATTTATGTCTCTATATTCATAGTTCAGAAGTTCGGATTACATGTTATATTTGTATTGTGTAATCTGTAATGTTTGTAACTCAGTTGTAATCAATTAATTATTCATTAATAAAATAACAATTCTCTCCCTTTATCAAATTGTCTTTATTTACCCTATATTCTGACTGATCAAATTTAGGCCAACCGCCAGGGAAAAATGAAATGAATGGAGTTTTACGTCCTAGTCTTCTGCACCTTATGGGCTAATGAAGACGGGCAACGCCATGCAGTGTGCAATGAGGGAAATTTTGCCAGGACAGCGGCATTAGCCTACTCTTTTTGCGATTTCCAACTGTCGAGGGATCTTTGACGTGCACACGGGGCCTCGGTTTATTGTCCCATCCGAACGACTAGACGCTTTTTCCATGTCAGTCCCTCCGACCTGCATCACTGACAAGGGGAAACCGGGCTGAAAAATCCGAAAGTTCATCTCGACCTTTTGCCGGGATTGAACCCTGGACCTTCAGGTTAGCGAGCAAGCGTCTAACCCACTGATCCACCGCGGCTCCCCCCAACCGCCAGGGAATGGTTGTCGAAGATGTTTGAGGTAATTAACAATGAAAAACCAGGATCAGTGAAAATTATAAACTCTTTTAGAACCTTTATGACCGAAAAACCGAAAAGAATGTTTATATAACGTGCCATGTCTTAATTAAAAATGGCATACACTTTGACAATTTCAAACAGTATAGGCGGCTTGATTGTTCAAATTTTATGTGGCTTAAGCTCAGATTTACCTGCCGATTGTGAAATAAAGCATCGAAATGAAGGGAAAAGCCGGGGTCAAAGATCGTGGTTCAATTTGTTGACTAAGGAACATGTTTGGTAAATATGACAGTCAGTGTCCTTTCTACCCTCATCCCCTTAGCTTAAGTTTTACAATACCTGTATCCACCTGTTTTCTTCGCATGTGGTATGACAGACATCTCTATGTAAGAGATGGGAGTCGGCTTTTATTTTGATATATATTTTCAACTGGATGAGAAAAGTTGCATGCTATCCTTGTTTAAAAAGAGGTGGTGGTGTTAATGAGGGGGTGTTTAGACACACCATGTTCTCAACGACCATGCAGATCACCGAAAACTGCCCTTGTGCCATTCATATCGTTGCTGGTTAAACACAGTATTTCGTATTAGGCTGAGAAACCATATTATAAGAAGTATAATCACCCTAATTACTTTCAGCAGTGGGCAAACAAAGCAGAGCAGACGTTTGATGCTCGCTTTGATGTCTAAAATTAACCATTTATTTATATAAACCCAATCAATAAACATTATCAAGAAAGAACTAAACAATCAATAACAATTTTTTCATATGTGAGGTTTGTCAGATTCCCTGCCCATGTATATAATTATAATTTCAAAGCAATCAATGGACAGTCTCCTTGAACCATGAAATGGGTGTGCAACTTTTGTACATATAAAGGGAAGCAACTCTATAATTAAAAGTAGTAAATCAGAACACGTATACATTATCCTGTTTCTTTCAGTGTAGTATACGAAACTGGTTACTTTTAACACTCCCTTGCAAAGGTCTTCTTTTTGTGAAATGCAAGCCTTCAGTCTTTAAAGTTCGATAAAGGTATATTTTCGGTTTGTTATATCTATATTGAAAACACTCGGGGTTCTTAGCTTACCTTCATATTTTATTATTACAATGTCGGACATGGCGGTATATTTAACACACCCATAGACCACATCCCATGTTTTTATTAAAATGATCAAGGGGAAGTAACTATTTTTATGACCTACTTTAACCCGGAAGTGGACTTAAATGAAAACAATGTTTTTTTATTTTAAGATCTATTATGATGACTAATTTTTGACATATAAATAATAATATAAAATGGATAAGCAGAACCATAGCTTACGAGAGGGATTTTTACTCGTTCAGGTCAGTAGGTCTTTGAACAAAATAGTAATGTTATGTGGTCATTAGAAATGTTGTTATCTGTTTTTGTCAACGCCTCTTCACTTCAGTCTTTGCTCCAGAAAAAACAGATGTGTGTGTGTAATTAAGATTAGATGTTTTCTTTGTTTTGTCGGTTACAAAAGAGTCTACATATAGAGCTAGGTTTGACCTTTTATTGAGGGCCATAAAAAGGCCTGTTCTTGATAAAAAAAAAATTGTCAACATGGAATGGATAAACTTTTTTTGTGTTGAATCTGTTGCAAAGTAATAAATCATCAACCATCATTCTGAATGTGATTCTTTAAGTCTATTCAGACTATTCATTCTGAAGATTGATATTGTAGGGATATCCAATATTTATCGAAAAATAAATGTACATGTGTTTTTGAAACTGATGACTCTTGACTCTTGATTTGTCTGTATTTGCCTGGACTGTAGTAATAGCTTATTGTTTTTTCAGAATATCAGTAAGAAATGGAAGGTAAGATGGTTCAGTCTGGAGGAAGAAACATTGTCCTGTTTTCACAAAAAGAAAAGGAATTTGATGATAGAGCTTTTTCCATTGAAAGGTTGTGCAATAGTTTGTCCCTGTACAGATGAGCCAGAGTTAAATCCACAGGTTAGTGTGAAATCATAGAGGCGATTTTTGTATCTGTTTTGACAAGTTTTCTTTATTTTCCCAGAAAATTTTATTTTATATTTTTTCTACATCACATACAGGTGAAAAATTAAAGTCCTCAATTTTTCATTTCATTCTAATAACCAATACCATTTTGTCTGGAGTTGATATAAAATCCAACCAATTGTAACATACAATGTATCATAAAAATGATGTAACTGGTATTAATTATAATAAATTATATAAATTATAACACTATAATGGATACCGGTACCGGTACCATTCCTTTCATTAATTTTAATGTCATTATTTAAAGTGGGCAGTATTATGGTATAGTATTATCAGAGTTTGAAAGTTAAATGAAGAAAGAAGTTTTGTACATCTTTCAGCATTTAACTTTCACACTACTGATGATTCTGTTCATAGATGCATTTGAAATCTAAAATTTTGTAGGTGAACCGTAAACACTTTACCTGACAAAGTTTAGCTAGAAAAATATTTCTGAGATATAGTTGGTCAGATTGATAGTGAAAGTGTCCTTTTAGATATATTTTGTGTGTTATTTCAGTGTCTAGTTAAACTGTGTATCCCTACTGGGGAAGAGATAATGTTGTTAACAGCAGGAATAGAAGATCGAGATGGTTGGGCTCATGCAATTGGTGCTGTTCTTCGTTCACTCACTTCTTCCGAGGAGGTAAGCTCAATATAGCAATCTGTTTATCTCAATTGGTAACTATTTCCTATGATTTTTTTTTTATATAATTTTAAGATATATAACATTGATTTTAGTTATTGACCAATCAGGTGACTGAAATACTAAATTTATCTACATCAGAATCATTATATAATTTTGTTATTAGTCTGAGGATAATTGACTAGTATTGGATGCCTTGCCACACAAATACCTCATATATACTGTATAGATGTAGCTAACATCAACCTCAGAACTTTCTGCTGCTGCTTGGATTCCAGGGTTTATAATGTTTGATCTCATGAAATTAAGTGTTTGTAAGAGCTAATGATAGAATAGAATAATATCTTATTGATATATTTTTGTCTTTTAGAGCTCACCTCATAAGATGCCATTTAAAGATTTCAGAGCCTATGCAAATGTTAGGTAAGAAGCACACTTACTTTATTCGTAAAATCTGAACTATTCAAATATTAATAGTTAGGGTATATATTTTGTTAAATTTTCCTTTATGTAAAAATACTGTTTCCAATTCCCACCCATCAATTCAATGCTGCTCATGTGGAAGATTTTTCTTGATTGTTGGATATTATGATGGATTAGGCTGTACTGTATCATCAAACACCATATGGCATTGCAAGTAGGACTTGAAATTCCATTCATTTCATTTGTTTTATTTCTTGGATATTGTGTGGTATGCCTAGTCTGGATTAATTTTATTAAATTTAGTATTGAATCAAGAACATTAAAGGCAAGAAAGAACTCTGCATGTTATTTTTTTTTCAGTGAAATAATTGGTGCCATACAGGAACCAGGAGCTGGTATAGAAACTTCAACTCATGTTCGTGGCAGCAAAGTTTATAAAAATTGTTTTAAAGGTTAGTCTTTCTTGATAATATTGAAAGAAAAAGACTGCCATGGACCTTGTTTTACAAGGATGAAACCTTGTACTAGGTGATGGTTGCTAACCATTGGTCTTTCATACCCCTTAACAGATGTATATATTGTACTGTGTGGGTCAAATTGTTACTAATTTTTACTATCTGGATATCTATGATTAACTTTTAAAGGACAACAGTAATGTTACTTTTTATATGTTCATACTATACATTACTACCGAGTGGGTTCATGTGTTACAAACATAGGGGTTAAGCTTTAATATGAACATAAATAACTTATTATTAACATTTATCTTTTTCATCAGGAAGTGACATAGTTGATTGGTTAATGAGATGGTCAATTGTACGTAACCGTGGTAATGGTTCTGCTATGGCCCAGACATTATTAAAACTAGGTCATTTCCAGGAAGTAGATTTACATGATGGAAGTGGGGGAGTCAGCACCAATTTTCATGATAATGATAAACTCTATAGATTTGTAAGTCAGTTTTTTATTAATAACAGTCCACTTTATGCTCGTGGTATAGAATGTAGATAGATAAAGAATATATGAAATCACAAAGTTAGTTTTATTCTACCATATGTTATATTTTGATTGACAGTCCAACTCTGAAGTCTAACAGTCATCCCTGACAAAAACATCTAAATCAACAACCCTGCAACATACTTAAGATATAAATCATCAGGAAATATTTGGTATATATATACATGTAGTCAAACAGTTACTTCCCATTTTGAGTAATAAAGTGTTTAAATTGAATAATCTAGATATAGTCATTGAATGAAAGAAATTACAATCATTTTGACAAATATTCCTTTTTTATTGTCTCAATGTTGTTGGCCCTTTGTTTCAGCAAAACATGATCAAATTTTACACATTTATCTTTAAAGGGATAATAGGCGTTAGAATACACTGGTCCTACGGCTTATATTTGTGTTTGTATGGATCCCACACTTTACCAAATTTTAAAAAGCCCCAATAAAAATATATTGGGAATTTAAAAAAAAAATGAGCCAGTGACGATTCCATTCAGTTTGAGAATAAAATTGTCTGGTAAATCAACGCTAAAACATCATTGTGCAATTCAACAGTAGGGGTCAAGGATATATACTGTTATTGTCCAAATTTGAGTGAACTTAAATTTTTATGTTCGTTCTAACACCTATTATCCCTTTAAAAATACAAAATATGAATCATAAGTACATGATTGTATTCTGCGAAAGCACAAGTTGTATTAAACTTTAACGTAAGATATTACTAGAAGCAGACCCTAAAACTTCCCTCTTTTTTATCTATATGTATATGGGTGGATAACGAAAATAAAAATTGATGAGTAATCAATTTAAACTTCCTTATCAATCTTAGGTAAACTTTGGATTGTCAAGTTGTAATCCACACTTCCTTATAAAACTATTAGTTAGTTGTTTAATCAGTATTTCCTATTCTGTGATTGATCATGCTTTCATTAAATTTTATACGCCCACATGGAAATGTGGACGTATATTGCCGTCGCCCCTGTCAGTCCGTAGCGGCTTCAGTTTTTATCCGATCTTAATGAAACTTGGTATACATGTATATATTCATCAGATCTCAGTCAAGTTCGAAAATGGAATTATCGAATGAACAGATTTTGAGTTATTGCCCTTGACTTAGTAAAAATGCGTCAAATTTGGGTTGTATCCACGATCGAGGCTAAAGTTTTTATCCAATCTTAATGAAACTTGGTATGCATGTATGGAAATTATCGAATGAATATGTGGACGTATATTGTCGTTGCCCCTGTCCGTCGGTCAGTCGTTCTGTCGGTCTGTCGATCCGTCAACATTTGTTGTAGACACTATAGAAGCTACAATTTTCTATGGATTTTAATGAAACTTGGTATGAGACGGCAGTCAAGTTCGATTTGGACGATTTTTCGATAAATGGTTTTTGAGTTATTGCCCCTGCCTCTATATTTGTTGTAGACACCATAGAAGCTACAATTTTCAATGGATTTTAATGAAACTTGCTGTGAGCATTGGAATTGATAAGACGGCGGTTGACTTCAAATTTGAAGAATTTTTGATGAATTGTTTTTGAGTAATTGTCCTTGACTTATTTACATCACGTCAAAATTTATTGTTGATGCAATAGAAGCTACAATTTTCAATGCATTTGAATGAAACTTGGTATGAGCATTGGAATTGATAAGGCGGTGGTCAGGATCAAATTTGACGATTTTTTGATGAATAGATTATGAGTAATTGCCCTTGACTAAGTAAAATTGCATAAAAATCATTTTCTGTAGACACTATAGAAGCTACAATTATCTATGGTTTTTAATGAAACTTGGTATGAGCATTGGAATTGATAAGAAGGCAGTCAAGTTCGATTTGGACAATTTTTCGATAAACAGTTTTGGAGTTATTGCCCCTGCCTCTATATTAGTTGTAGACAAAATAGAAGCTACAATTTTCAATGGATTTAAATGAAAGTTGGTGTGAGCATTGGAATTGATAAGACGACGGTCAAGTTCGAATTTGAAGATTTTTCGATGAACAGTTTTTTAGTTATTGCCCTTGACTTAGTTAGATTGCGTCAAAATTTTATTGTGGGTTCGATAGAAGCTATAATTTTCAATGGATTTTGATGAAACTTGGTGTGAGCATTGGAATTGATAAGACAACAGTTGAGTTTGAATTTGGCAATTTTTTTTGATGAACAGTTTTTGAGTTATTGCCCTTGACGTAGTAAAATCTTGTCAAAATTTTATTTTCGATGCAATAAATCCTCCAATTTTCAGAGGATTTTCATGAAACTAAGTGTGAGCATTAGAATTGATTAGACCTCAGTCAAGTTTGAATTTGACAGTTTTTCAATGAACTGTTTTGAGTTATTGCCCTTGACTTCGTGATATGCGTCAAGATTCTATTGTGGTTTCAATAAGAAGCTTTAATTTTCAAAAGATTTTGATGGAACTTGGTGTAGGCATCAGAATAGATAAGACATTAGTCAAGTTTGAATTTCCGACTTTTTTAACAAATGGTTTTTTGATTTATTGCCCTTGACTTAGTAATATTGCGTCAAAAATATTTGTGGGTGCAAAATAAGCTACAATTTTTTAATAGATTTGATGAAACTTGGTATGAGTACTGAAATAGATAAGATGGTGGTCAAGTTTTAATTTGACAATTTTCCATGAACAGTTTTTGAGTTTTTGCCCTTGACTTCAATATCCATTTAGTGAATGTTTTTGAGTCATTGCTCAATTTATTTTTTCAAATTCAATGCTGCCAGTGGGCGTATGTTACCTTGCCTGGCAAGCTATCTTTTTAAATTTTGTCTATTTCTTCAATCAAATGTATGTTTTTTTGCTGATTGTAGAACTGTTTCTGATCATACCTTATTGGTGTTGGTTGGAATATCATACTGTTTTTTAATCCTACTAGATCACCCTATACATCAACTGTGAACACTCTTTCTGAATTACTCAATGAAACACATCTCACTTTTATTTTTTCTTTATTTTATTTCCTATCCCATTTACTAATTTCAGACCTCTATTAACCTAGGAGCTAAACGTAACAGTTACTACGACAGCACAGACAGTGAGTCTAGCTCTTCAGAAGAAGAAGATGAAGGTGAAAAAGATGAACAAAAAGAACGTTTGAAAAAAGGAAAAACTCTTAAGGAGGCTTTTCTTTTGAAAAAGGTATTACATTTGAAAAATAAAGTGCAAAATATAAAGTTCTCTGAAACATGAGTGGAAGGCTTGATATGAAGTATAACAACTAAGCTTTCAACTGCTTTAATTGGGAATGTTTACAGTAATATGTCCAAGATTTGAACTATTAAAAGTGCTATTAATACTATTAACATCATAAGGTATGGACTGATGAGCAAAAGAAGGGACTGCTACTGCTATTGACAAAGTTTTAATTTAAATATTATTGTAGAGAACTCTACGTAAAGGGTGGAAGGTAATAAAAGCTACACTGAGAGAAAATCCTGCTCACCTACAGTATCAAAAAGCTACCCACTCAGTTGTAAGTATTTCAGATTAAATATTCTATTTAGTTCACACTTATTATAAATACATAACATGCTCACTGATGGTAATTCATACCTTAATTCACTTATCAACTCTTCTAGAGTGTTCACGAAATCTATATTAGATAAAGTGAGTTGTGAGTTTTGAGCTCCAGTGGTTTGTAAATATCTTCTTAGTTATGTTATTATTTTATTTTTATCTACTATGCACACAGTAATGATTTTTTGCGATTTGTTATTATTCCAGGCAATAAATGATAGTAAAGCTGGTACCATTATGTATTTAGAGAATGGTACTATAACAGAATCTTCTAAACCTCCTGTAGATAAAGGTAATAACTGTCCCTTTCTTTAGTTTAGAGTGTACATTGCTTCCATTGAGAGCTCGTATCATAATACCCTCTTTGATTATGGAAGTCCCTAGCATATATAGCATATAGAATTAGTCAAACCCACCAAGCCTTAATTAAGTGTTTTGATTAATGACCAATCAAAGCTGGGTAAGTTATGCTCCATATTTTATTATCCTCTTTTAGATTTGTTATAGAAAACATTATTATTCTTACATAGTTTCCTTGCCTATTGACCAGTTTATGACAATGCTATTCCAATTTAGTCTCCTTTTTATTGAAATACCTCTTTATGTAACAAATATACGGGTAACCTATGGAAAAATAATTCAGATTTCATTATAGATACTTGTAGATATGTGCTGATTATTTGATTATTTGATTTTAGGTGGTCTAACCAGAAGTAAAGGGGCTCGATATCGTGTCTATATTAAAGATGGTCGGGGCAAGTCAATAACTCTCCAATATAAAGATGAACAGGAATCGTGTGAATGGTTACCTCTATTAAAAACAGCCATTGTCAGTTCCAAACATTCAGATAATAAGGGCAATAATCAGGCTGCTGTACAAGGCTAACATAAAATACAAATTACCAAATTCTTGGTCTGTTGTCAGAAACATCATAGTACCGGTATGTTATCATAAGATGCTTACTGAGAATTCACTATTTCTGTAAAGGCCAATGAAAATGTTACGATACTCATGAAATAATATGCCAGAGGAACCAATGCTGATGTTTCAGTGATAATATCACCTAATCATATATGTTTTATGTTATTATTTGCAAGCTAAAACTTTTTGACAACAGACTGGGATTCAATTCCCATTGAGATTCTTTGATCTAAAATGAAAGGACATTTTCATCAAAGATTAATGGCCCTTATTGTTTGTCCCATATCAAAACTAACCAAAAAATATAGTCTGGTGCATTATTCTTTAAATCCAAACTTAAGATGATTTTAGTGTTCCATTCATCTGATTGGCCAATAAATAAAGTAATTGTATTACTGTACTTTTATCAAATCAGGGTTTTATTTCAGCTAAGATTTTGTGAAAAAGAGGTGTTAAGGTGCTTTAATAAACATTCTAGTCTTCCATTTTAAAAGTAAACACAGTTTTCAATGATTAGTTTAAGAATAGTTAGTCATTGTTATCTTATTTTACCACCAGTTTGAAAACTGTGGTCTGGTAAGAAACTTAGCTCTAATGAAGACCCGTTGACAGAAATTTTGACTTTTACTGCAGAAAAGAAACTTGTTGACTCTTTTACTTAGACCCTTAGATAAATGTTTTTACTGAAACTAGCTGATGCATACTTAATGTTGTGTTCAAGTTGACTGACAATTTAAATCATGGTCAAAATTGTATGATTGTGAGCAGCAGCAGTGGAGGTTGACAAAACCAAATGATTAACCAGCTGCTGGCAATCATCGAGAAATCAAATTGCTGCCAGTTACTTGGTTGTCTAACCAAACTCCTTAATTAAGAGCTGGTGTTTCAGCCAATAATGATCCAGTAGAGCTAGTATACTGTCAATGAGTTATTACTATTGGTAGCTATTTTTGGCAGCAAACTATTATTTCTTAAATTAGATACTGTAAAACCTTAATCTGACTGGTAATTTTAAATTTTTAGATGTGATTTTTATGAACCTTTCCAAATGGAGATATTTGAGCATTTCCAAACCTAATATTCCACTGTGTGTTTAATAGTTAGTTGGTGTTTTTTGAAGTTTATCATCTAATTAACTTTTTGTTTCTGTTTCCTCAAATGTGAATAACGATCTTTGTTAATCCAACATAATTCTGTTGGCTCCCATTATCATCTTGACTTGATAAATGGACATATTTCTTGGCCTCAATATTGATCTAATTTTGTCAATTATTTTTCTATCTAACGGAAAAATCAACTCCATGATGAAAATGCCAACCAATGAACAAAATCAGATTTTATAGAAATATCATTTTTAGTAATTTTTAGTTTAGTTCAATTTACTGGAGGGAAGTGTGTTTTTTTATTTAAATTTTTAGTAACCCAAAGACATTCTAAAATAAATAACATACCATTAAAAATTTATTTTGAATATTTGTGAAATGTGAGATTAAAATTCCTGACTAAGCTCACTGTAGTTGGAGATTAATCTGATGTTATCTATAATTTGTATGTTCAGCAAACCATATTGTGTGTAATTTGTAAATCAGTAGACATTATTTTATAATTTGTTAATTTTATTTTAGTTCATTGTTAATTTTATTGATTGTCAAGTATATCTATTAAGTTGTATTTTTGTAAATTTTAGTTTTGTTATGATTAGTTTTTATATTTCTACTTTATTGTATATATTTCCTATTCATGACTTTAACTGCTTTGTCTGGTTGGCACCCTATTTCATTCCTTTATCAATCTGATCTAAATACAAATTTACATCTTTTTCTGAAAGTTAAATTAGATTTAAAACTGAAAGTTGTGGTGAAAAGTTCAAAATGGAAATAACATGAATGATACAGATATCTTGTCCAAATCCACAGGGAATTTTAAACTATTGTTGTTATTAAGCTGCCACATACTCCCTCTTTAAGAATTCATCAGTTTATATTTTTTTGAATAAAGAAAAGAGAATGTAAAAATTAAATGCACTGTTTTATGTCATGAATCTCCTATTTTACAGTTTAAACTTTGTTATATTTATATGTATATTTTAATTCTGCCTGTAAATATATGTTGTTTTAAAGTTATAGTTTATATTGATGGTGTTGGGATAGTTCAAATACTCAACTTTATACTCTCGGTACCGACCCATGTGCTCTTCATAATGAAAAGGGAGATGTTTTTGTTTTTCCATTTTATAAAAAGAATTAGATGATATCAAGCTGTGCAAACAAATTTGCTCATTTTTATTTTTCAGTAATTAATATTTCAAAGACATATGTATCTGTATAGTTAATATGGTTAAATATACCAGCCCAGCCTTTATACATTTACTAAATATTAATGTAACAAATAACTCAGTAGGGCATTTATCTAAATCAAAACTGCCCTTATTTTTTAGGCTGAATAATTATTTTGTACATTCTGTTGTTCAGTTCAGAGCTGTTAATAAGCATTAAACAATTAAGTATTTATCTTGTACAATATAAAAATATTAAGACACCAAATCTATCAATGATTTCTATTTTTGATCTTTTTCAAGGATTGAGTCAATCTTGTACACAACAGGAAGAAATTATTAATTCATTATGCTGGAGTAATAAGGCAGCAAGAAATATGGTGCTCTAAATTTTCTAAAATAGTATCTTTAATGTTAAAAAGATTTTGACAAATTTTGTAAATTGAAAATGTTTTTATTGAAAAGAGAATATAGAAGAATTAATATATTAGTGATCTGTATAGGCTACATAGCCTTATTTAACTTTTATATCTTAACTAGTCATCTTACAGAGGACCCAATTTCTACCCACTACACTATTCACCTGTCACAAAATAAAAAACAAAACAAGGTGTTCCAATCATTGCTCCAAATTATGTCATTTTGTCATGCCTTGGACAAGATTTCTAGTGACTGTGTCAGTTATGTGACATATAGGCCAACATGTCGGTGTATATTTTGTAATTCCAAACCAAACTTGGCAGGGCCTATTCTTCTCCCCAAATTTGTTATTGACATCTATGTAACGTAAGTTGTTATAAACTTTAATATTGTACCAAAGCATTATGTATGTTTATTAGATATATGTAACATCTAACAACTGTTTTTTAAGCATTATTTGTATAGAATGATTCTATTATATTTGCATGTTATTACTACAGAAATAAACTCACTTCTTGAAATGGGTATTTATTTGATTGAATGACAGAAGGAGGACAATAAATAGTGTCTCAGCATTTAAGCATTTTATTTTAGACAAGGACAAATGCATTGTTGCTTCTGATGGCATGAATGAAAAGGCCAAATCGGCTAGAGCCACCATGTTTCCAGAATCACATTTCACCAAATTATTATAATTTGATTATTAGTTAGGAAGATATTTTGAGTTAACATGAATTGTATTTTTAATTTAGTATATAATTTGGAACATATGTTACTGACAGAAACATGATAAATAACTTACTCAAAATTCATAGAATCAACAGATTCATAATAAGCCCTAATTACAAGTTTGATGTGTAAAATGATGAAATTGAGGATAGTCTACATTCAAATGACCTAAATTGATAAGATGTATCAGATATACAATGTACTCGAACATGTTTACTTGATATATTTGATTTACAGGTATATTTTGTTAGGATTAACATATAAACACGATATGATGCAATAGACAGAAACAACGGTGTGCTATATATTCGTTTACTCGCTTGTCAAAATTTACAGTTATCCGACGAAATCTCTAAATTTGTACACAGCAAATCACAAACATGGCTACCGACCTCGTGGATCTATTTGTTTCGATCGGTTTAACCGAACAAAAAGCCAAGGAAACAATCAAAAATGATCAAGTTTCAAAGAATTTGAAGAGTGCTATCGATTCCGTAAGTTCTAATTTTCTTTCACTGAGGATGTCTTTGATAAAT
Source organism: Nipponacmea schrenckii (assembly GCA_030562195.1). Lineage (NCBI taxonomy): Eukaryota > Metazoa > Mollusca > Gastropoda > Lottiidae > Nipponacmea > Nipponacmea schrenckii. The sequence continues at coordinate 36,406,412 of JAUJPP010000005.1, forward strand.
GGGCCAGTATGTTAAAGAAAATTGATGACGTAACTCTACTTTCGATTCATTTCATATTCATTTTTGACATGTTATTTTTTTTTTTTTGGTTTTAATCAGAAAATAAAAGAATAAAATTTGAAATGTGTCCAATCACACTCAAAATATGTGATTTGACATCACACAAGATATCTGAACATTCTGCCCTATTTGTACTATATTAGTACGGTACCTGTACCCTACTAGGCCTACCATTCAGTCGAAATGAGATTCTATTATAGGCCTAGTACCTTTGAATTTTATGATAGCTTACCATTATCATCAAAGATGTTGTTTAGGAATGTATAATGTTTGATACCCTTAATTGTAATTGCTAGGAATTCTCTGAATTCTCAAATTATTTTTGACCAGGCAAGAAATGTAAGTGGTGGAGTTGACTTGAAAGATTCTGGTAAACTTCTATATCACATCGCCACAAAGTTAAAATCTCAAATTAAAAACAGACAACCATTACTGGTAGAATATGTTGTCAAGAAAAAAATCACCTCTGAAAATCAGCTTAATGGTAAGTTATTCATCAACCTGTATATTTTCAAAACCTAAATATAGTTTGAACAAGCTCAATTGAATAGTGGTATAAGCTGGTGGTCTAGAAATTTTTCAATTAATTTTTTAACAATATTACTGTCTAAAATCCTGATTTTCTATCTTTCAAAATTGCTTAATTGATCAAGGTCAGGATTATGATATAAGCATATTTCATGATCAGTGACATCATTAAATACTTAGTTAAAGTGGAATTGCAAAAACCACAGATGAATTGGAATGGTGCTAATTGATGCACATACACATACAAAATTCATTAGAACTGTATATTTTTTCTGTTTGTCCAGCTGGTATGGAATACTTATTGTCCCACCCAGTAGAGAAGTTAAATGTAGGAGAGTTTGAGAAAGCATCTGGTGTAGGAGTCAAGATTTCACCTGAGGAAATCGAAACTGCTGTAAGTTAGAAAATAAACTTAAAACAAATAAATTCATGACTGACTGGAGCTGTTTTCATAGCTACGAATCACCTACCTTTGAATAAGGGTTTTGTAATTTTTGTCAGTTAACTATTTTTGAATATGTTCAATTAGATTTCCTATAAAAGACTCTTGTCCTGTACATATTTGATTGTAGGTAGAGGAAGTTATTGGGAAGTATAAAAATGATCTGATAGAACAAAGATACAGGTTTAATACTGGAAAAATACTAGGTATGTTATCTTTTTATTACTTAACCATTGAGTTATTGCTCTTGACTGTATACACTATATATTATTGAGTACAATGATATATATTTGTTTATTTGAGCAAGCTATATTTTTTTGTTGTAAATGCACATTTCTTTATTGATATTATTTGAAACTTAAAATTGATTGGAATATATTTCTAGCTGAAGCGAAGGGAAATTTAAAATGGGCTGATGGAAAAGCTGTTAAAAATGAAGTAGACATGCAGGTTAGAATCACATCTTTATTCTGTTTTCTTGATTTCAGGTGGAGGGAGGGGGGGGGGGGAGAGGGAGGACAGGGAGGACAGAGCAATGCTTTCAGAGAGTTTGCAGAGCTAGAAGTGGTTTGTCTTTAAAGCTGGGAGAAGAACTAGACTTTGTTTTTTAAGTTCTGGAAAAAAGCTTAACTTTTTAACTGCTACGCAAGGGAAAGATTTTGGCTTTACCAGCAAAGCTAATACATTTCTGAGAATATTTTGTATTTCTTTATGTCTTAATCTTGTTTTCAGATATTAGATTTATTGGGACCAAAGACTGATGCTGATTTAGAAAAAACACCCAAACAGAAGACACCAAAACCTGCTAAAACAGCTGATAATAAAACAGATGCTGGACCAGTTATTGATGATTGTAAGTACAATGAAATATCGACATCGGTAATCAAGAACTTCCCCTTTACTCACAGTGTATGCACGGTCCCGGCAATACCCTTCTATAATCCCTATTAAAAAATATGTTTATCTCAAATTCATATGAGTTGAATCACTGAATATGTTGCACTAATCTCACTGTTTCATCATTAAATTGAAATGAAATCATCAAGTTTATCGCGAAGTCATAATATCGCTGATAATACATGCAATTCATGCATGTATATACCAATCTCGTTGTTATATTTCATACATGGTTGAAGGGAAGTTACTCCACTTAACCAATTTTAAAACGGTGCTTAATTCCCTGGTCATTTGTCTTGAAGTATTGTTTATCTCGAAGTATTCATATGGCCCCATGAACTTCAAGACAACAAGGTTTCACTGTACTTCTTTAATTATGATTTATGGCAAAAAGATACATTTTTTTTTGAAAGAGTTACAACAAATGTAATTCATGAATGAATTAACTTAATGTATAACTAAATTTCAGAAAAATAATGTCAATAAGAGATGTATTGGTAGTCAAGTCTTCTACATAATTCTTGGTTTTATGCAGCGGGCACACCTCATTTACATAATATAGTAAACATATACCATTTGTATCTGATATATGTCAACCATTTTTTATTTTCCTCTCTAGTCATGGGAGAAGATGGTCATGTCAAGAGTTTCATGGATTTAATGGGTGATGCTGTCAAATTTCATAAAACAGGTAAGTTGGTCTTTTATTACAGTCAAAATAGAATGAACTATACACATGTAAAATATAACTATCATATTTTATTGTGATATTCATTATTCATCACTTCATAACATTACCCATAACAAACCCAATCATGAGCAGAAAAATGAAACAACCATATTTTACAAGGTTCAAAAGGAACCATGCTACTAGCTTGGCTAAACCTCTTGCATTGATCACAACTGGAATATCCAGGCCCATTTATAGCCAAGTTGATTGGTTCATTTCATTTCAATTTTGTTGTCTCAGTAAAAATTCTGTAAAACTATTTTCAGGTGAGAATTATAAGACAGATGGTTATGTGATAACACCCAATACAATGAATATATTAAAAGAACATTTAAAACGAACTGGGGGTAAAGTTTATACTCGATTTCCACCAGAACCAAATGGTATTCTACATATTGGTCATGCTAAAGCTATCAACTTTAATTTTGGTTATGCTAAGGTTAGTAGTTCAATATTATATTACTAAGTAACCTACCAATGCCACAATACATCATTTGTATGTCCGAAAACCTGAAGTAGGCGATATTTATCTTTGCTTCAAATGGTTAATACTATTGATTGAAATTAAACACACACACAAATCCAAAGGCAGTCAGAGAGACACCTAATGTAAGTCAATATATGAACAAAAATAAGTAAAATTGAAGAATCAAGTTTAGATTGTGTTTCCTAGATAAGTTCTTTATGTGTACTTACAGTGGACTGGTGGTAACTGTTATTTAAGATATGATGACACAAACCCAGAAAAAGAAGAAGAAAAATTCTTTGTTGGCATCAAAGACATGGTGGAATGGTTGGGTAGGTGCCACAATTTATTATTTGTAATTCTTGATTATAGTCTTGTATTTAATTCCTGTCCAAACATTTTCAGTCATTTGCATTTGCAATACTGTATGTTGTGTTATACCTGTCATATCATGAACCCCACATAGCTCATTGTTGTACTCTGTTTTGTAGGCTACAAACCATTCAAAGTTACCCATGCATCAGATAACTTTGATAAGCTATATAACTACGCAGTAGAATTGATACGCAGAGGTCATGCTTATGTTTGTCACCAGACAGCTGAAGAGGTCAAAGGTTACAATAATCCTGATTCCCCATGGAGAGACAGACCAATGGAAGAATCTCTTAAATTATTTGAAGTAAGTTCTAAAATTCCACCCTTTCAGAGTTGTGGTCCTCATTACATTTTAAAGCCACTTTTTCGACACCTGCCTGCTTATTGAAGCTCATTTTTGGATGACTGACAATAGTTCTATATGTTTTCTGTGTTTTGAATATATTTATTATATTTAAGGACATGAAAAATGGTAGAATTGATGAAGGTAAAGCTACTTTGAGAATGAAAACTATTTTAGAGGAAGGTAAAAAAGATCCAGTAGCTTACAGAATAAAATTTACTCCACATCATAGATCCAAAGATCAATGGTAAGTTGTCCTTGTCTTGTGGTGTTAAGATGTGTAAAACAAGCTCCTGTTGTTCTTCAATATCCCACTAGTAGTTTAATAATTTTATACTGAATAGGTTTAGGTTTCTTAGTGGGATATCACAAAAAGTTTCACTCAAATTTGTTACCAAAGAATGGTCCCAAACATTTCAATGTAAATTCTGGGAAAAAGTCCAACTGAGTGAATTAAATAGAGTTTGATGGTTTTGTAGGCTATGCTATTGACAAGATAAAAAAGTTAATATCAAGTTTTTTTCTTATCAATCTGAATATAACATCCTTTTGCTTTATAAACTTTATTTTGTTTCAATATACCGTTTAGTGACTTATTGTACAGTGTATATTAATTTCAGGTGTATATATCCAACCTATGATTTCACCCATTGTTTATGTGATTCCATTGAAGACATCACTCATTCTCTATGTACTAAAGAATTTCAATCCAGGTAAGGACATACTTAAATTGTGATACATACCCTGAACCTTACACTTTTTTAATTTTGTTCAAACAACTCTAATATTGAAGGCGTAAAAAGTACAACTGGGTCTGGCACAAGTGAAAGTAGGGTAAAATCTGTATCAATATATATACACATACTGGTATGGATATATTGCTTCCAGGTATTCCGTATCGCAATGTATTCATTATTTCGGATAGTCCTACCACGTTCCAAATACATGTAAAACTTAATGAGGTTTAAATATTTTATTCATCTGTTGTGGTTTCTCGGTTTGCAATGAGTTTTACAATGAACTTGAGATGGACACAGCTGGCAATTACAGCCAAATCCACAATAGAAACCTAATTATTTAATTCTGGGGCCTATTCTTCAAAACTTAACTTTGGATGATATAAGTGTTCCAGTTATGTACTTGGTCCATCACATATATTAATTTGAGATTGTCAAATCAGATTTGCATTTTTCTCAAAAATCTTGATTCAAACTTGATTAAGTTTCAAGAATTAGACCCTGGAAATAAGATATGCTTTTAAATTTATGTTGAGTCATGTAAATCTGATTTCATTTCAGACGTTCCTCTTATTATTGGTTATGTAATGCTTTAGATATCTACTGTCCGGTACAGTGGGAATATGGTAGACTCAATCTTAACTATGCTGTTGTTTCAAAACGAAAAATAGGAAAACTTATAACTGAAGGTTTCGTGAGGTATGTGAACCTTAAAATAAATTTGTCATTGTATTATTTATAACCATATTTTACATGAACAGCTTTACGAAGAAGGAGATACCCAACTGAATCTGTTTTTATTCTAATTTTTTATTATAGAGATGGGAATGTGCTAGGTTGTTGACACAAAAAACTTTACAAAGAAGGGGATTTCCAATTGAATCTGTTTATTTCTAATTGTTCATTACAGAGATTGGGATGATCCTAGGTTGTTTACACTAACAGCTTTACGAAGAAGGGGATTCCCAGCTGAGGCTATTAACTTATTCTGTGCAAAGGTTGGTGTGACCATGGCACAGACTGTTATAGATCCTGTGTTATTAGAATCTTGTATTAGAGATGTTCTTAATATTACCGCTCCACGGTAAGTGTTCAGACTTTATTTAAATACTATTTGGGGAAAGTCAAGTTATAAAAGATTAGTATGTTTCAAGTTTGTATTAGAAAATTTTAATTTAGACCAGAATAATTCAAGCAATTACCTGTCTTATACCAGCTTCTAATCTAAATTCAATCTTATTGGTATAATATTGATGATGAAATATCAATTTTAAGGAAAGATTCAACTGAATTAATGTTACTGTCTAATTAACACACCTTGTCCATCAATTCTGTTTTTGTGGATGAACCTATTTAAGTCCTGTTTATCTGAAAGATAACACCATATTCTTTAATGTATAAAATGTAATTTATCTACAACTATTTGTATTTATTTAAGTGTTATGTGTGTTTTTGAACCATTAAAAGTGACTATATCAAACTTACCACCAAATACCCCTTCCGAAGTTACTGTGCCTAACTTCCCTGCTGATGAAAAGAAGGGTCATCATAAAGTACCACTACGTAATGTTATTTATATAGACCAGTCTGATTTTAGAGAGGTAAGAAATGGTTGAAATAGCATTGTGATGTCAAATTGTTAAAAAGAAAATTTATCAGCTCATTGCAGTAATTGATTTATGTCTTTGAGAAAATATGTAAACTGTACGAAAATTTGCATTATCTTTTCAAATAAAGAACTTTATGTTCCATTACAGGTAGCTGATAAATCATACAAGAGATTGTCAAGCAACCAAACAGTAGGTTTACGACATGCTGGGTTAGTTATCTCTGTAGATAAGATTATCAAGGTACAACTCTTTATAGAATCATTATACAGACATTTCTCATTTATTATACTTGAACTTGATGATGGATTTTACAAAAATTTTAATGACCATTGATTGATATATTTGCAAATCCCATCCAGCAGACTTTGTGATCAAACTTGTAATCAGATATCAGTTTCTTGGTCATGATTCACCCAGATATTCAAGTTCACAGAATTTTACAAGGGTCCTATTACTAGGTATGAAATACTTTGTCAAAATCTTTTCTAAAAATGCTGCATAATATTAAAAATCAGACACCTTTTTGTGATTTGTTCCTCTCACTTCAAATTGTAAGAGAGAGATACAATTTTCAGTTCGAATATTTGGATAAAGGTTTCACTGTATGGTCATTTATTGGTTAACAAAGACTTATTGTAATCAAAATCATGTTTAAATGGTTGACGTCTTGATAAATACATGTTTAATAACGGTTAAAATCTTTGTGGTTGAATTTCAGGATAAAAATGGCCGGCCATCAGAATTATTAGTTTCGTGTAAGAAGTCAACCGAAACAGAGAAACCTAAAGCCTTTATACACTGGGTGTCAGATGGTATAGAATGTGAGATTAGATTATATGAACGATTGTAAGTATTCATTTTATATGTTGATATTTTTACACTTCTTTAGAAACCATTAATACTGAGGTATATTTACAGCAAACTTGATCATCTGGAATATTCGATTATACACTACCTGTTTCAACACAAGGACAATTTCTTTTCCAGATTCCATCATAAAAACCCTGAAGATCCTAGTGAAGTACCTGGTGGTTTCTTAACAGATGTCAATACAGTAGGTGTTATCTTTATAATAAATAATTAATAAGATGAATAATTATAAACATTGCTATAGTGGAGCAAAGATACATATCTAGGTCTGTTCAAAACAAACATCTTAGTTCATGCAGTTTCAATTACTCTTCTCACAATTGAGTGGACTGCTTGTGGTTATGTTTTGAATGCTTCCTTGATGTGTATGAATAACTTTGCTTGTTGTTTGTTTTTTATGCATGCAGATGAATAGCTGCTATGTTGATCACTTAGAATGACAAATTTTCAATAGAAACAACTAATACTGTTGTTCAGACTGAATGCAGGAGTTTGTTCATTGACTAGATTGAGTAGCATAGTGAAATAATTGTTGTCTGATTTTTATGTAGTTATATCCCTTAGGTCATTCTATTGACTTAGACTGAAATGTTTACATAAATAAACAAGAATTTGGTCCAGGTCCGATGCTGCAGCTAATGATTTCTAAAAAAAAAGTTTTTGTCTTAATTCAGGGTTTTGTTACATTTCAGAATTCTTTGTCAGTAATTCCGAATGCCTTGATTGATGTATCTGTAAAACAGGCTAAAACATATGATAAATTCCAGTTTGAAAGGTGTGGGTTCTTCAGTGTGGACCCTGATTCTACTGCTAAAAAGGTAGGGATAATTATATCTTGGGCTAATTATTTGAAGTTTTTTTAACAGCCTTGTGGCCTCTGGGAGTTTCCATAGCTTATTGACACTTGCTCACTTACCTAAAAATATCAGTCCAAGCATAGGTCAAGAGAATTCCTATCAGTGATACAGGTTTGTGAGGGGGACTGTCATGAAAACAGCATCTAAACATTGATCAGTTGTCTAACAGGAACTGCTTAACCATGATGAAGCTACACTGGGTCACATCGTTGTGCCCTTCAGATGCCTGCTGCACCCTCATTAAAATGCTAACCTGTGTTTGATTGCCCTTGCATATTCATGACATGATATAAACCAATAACAGAAGTTTAACCAATCAGAAAGCATAAAACCCCATAGTTTACATAACCGGTTAGTGTAAAATTCCCAACGTCCAAAAGTGCCCAACAGCAAAAAGACGTCTGGATAATCAAAACTACTGGTAGGATAAAAAATTTGAATTTTCGTTGAAGGAAACGAGAAACGAAAAAATTAGAAGTTTTATATGATTTACCTTTTTATCGAATGTTCTCTAATACTGTTAAAATAATAAATTATGTCCATGGGTCTAACGAGAGTCTTGGCGCGAACATTAAAGTTTTATGTTTAAGCCTAAGTTAGGCCTATTTCCTTTGATTCTGCCTTTGCATCGTCAATATAGCGAAAATGGCACATGTATATTTGTTGAGGGATATGTAATGAAAACCAATTATTTTCACTACTCCAATAATATACAGGATAAAAGGGAAATAACTTTAAATATTTGTGTTTCAATTTCAATGAAATTTATTACAGTTGACAAAGATCTACCTCGTATGAATAATACAAAAAATAAAGACAATCGGCCCATGGACATTCGATAAAAAAGTAAATGATATAAAACGTCTCAGTTTTTCGTTTCTCGTTTCCATCACCGAAAATTCAAATTTTTTATCCAACCAGTAGTTTTGATTATCCAGACGTCTTTTTGCTGTTGGGCCCTTTTGGGCGCTTTTGGCCGTTGGGAATTTTACACTAACCGTTACATAACCCTACATTACAAAGTCTCTGGTTTATAATATATTATAAGATTAAAACTGGGCGTATAAAAACAGTTGTTACAATCATATTTTCACACTGTCTCTCTCTAATAATTACAAACATTCTTGTTTCCTATGACAAGATACATAGTTGATGTTAATAAATCTCTCATAGTTTAAACCGACACATGTTTTTCACATTAACACAATTTAACATAGTGAACAACTTCTTACAATAATGAATGTCTTTTAACTTGACTAAAATAGATGACAAAGACAATTTATATAATTATTTTTTATCATTTTCTACATGTAACTTGCCTCTGATAAGCAAAATTTAGAGTAATTACATTTTTTAAGCTGGTTGACTGTTGTTTTTTTAGAAATAAATCTTGCAAACAATGATTTTGTTTATCCCACGGAATCCCGAGCTGTTAGTGGAATGTCATTTGTTTAGTTACTTTGATTGGTAGGGGGCAATTTTGTTTGAGGTGTGTAAGTAACTGTATATGTCATATTTCAGCATACATATACTGCATTTCTGGAAGTTTTTCAGTTTTCTCTGCCAAGCTTCCTCTATCAACCTATCATCATGATAAGCTACATTAATTTTCTAATCTTACCACTGCTAATTTCCTCTTCAGAGTTAAGAATTGTGAGTAACAGCCTCTCTGACACATATGGTGATGACATTCAAACATTAAACTTTTTATTTACACATTTTATGAACTAAAGTTTAAATTTAGGAGAAATTTGTCATTCTTTATTTATTTGTACCCATTCTTTAAAACACACAGACCTTTATGGCAAATTCCTATTTACATTTTCAAATAAAAGTAACAGTAATTTATGAGGCCAATTTTGGGCTAACCGACAATAAATCAAAAAGTATTATGACTATTTGTCTATTTATGTATATAAGCTGATGGTATCTTGACTTTATGGAGCCCCTGAAATTACCCTATGTCAATAAAAGATTGGAAATTAAAAGTGGTATAATAAAATCTTATCATAATGAAATTGACTAACGATAACACTAGAAGAGATTTTATCATTTTATAGAGGTTTCATTGTCTCATTTTTTAAAAGTAAATTCATACTTATGTTCTGTGATACCAGCAAATGTTTACAATCAGATTACTGTAAAATCAGGATATTTTTAACCTTGGTTGAGTTTCCGGGATCTTTGACAAACATTATAAAGGTCCATTTTAAAATTCTGCAAATATGATCATAAAACTGGATTAATAGACTCAATTGTATGATAATTTGCCTGACTTGTTACTTTATGAAAATATGTGGAATAAAATTCTGAAGAGCAGTACAAGATTGCAACATCTGTCTTGCTGAGAGATGATGATGACCTTGGATGACTTGACATAGTCATTACTAGGAGAGGATTCATCAAATACCAGGAGAAGATATTTCATTATCAATATCATACACCATACCACATTACTATCACTCTTCAGATGACAAGATTACAGGTCAGGGGTCAAATACTTCACTAACCCTGATTGACCTTTACTACACTGGCCATCTTGTTAATGAAATGAGGAAACATCAAATAGTTATTTATGACTGTTAAGGACAAGGAACTCAAATATGCACTATAGTCCACAAATTAAGTGTGCAAGTCAAAATTTTCTAAAAAAATCTGAACAGAACTGTAGTTTTCATGGTATCCAATAAAGATGGTGACACGGTTGGCAGTATTATGAAATGGTAGTGAATGTCAGTTGGATGTATCTGTTTTACTATGAAATATGACATACTTATGTTCTGTGATACCAGCAAATATTTACAATCAGATTACTGTAAAATCAGGATATTTTTAACCTTGGTTGAGTTTCCGGGATCTTTGACAAACATTATAAAGGTCCATTTTAAAATTCTGCAAATATGATCATAAAACAATGATGATGTTATCAGTCAATAAGTGTTATAAGTTGTGTAGTGTAGTACTATTGTGGTACCAATATTATTATTGATCATGGTTATCCGTTTACAGGTCTAGTTTGATTTCTGTTGCTTAAAATTTTGCTGCGGTAGCATTTCTATTAATGTCTTTGTTCATACAGTTAGTTCATTATAGTACCTGACAATCAAACTTTAGGTCATTTAGTTGATCCTTTAGTACTCTCTTGCTGACATAGCTGACAACTAGTTTCTGACCATAACAATTATTTCAAATACTATCTGAAAAGATTTTGATTGACTTAATACTAAGTGAAAATGTGGACGTATATTGCTATCACCCTTGTCTGTCTGTCGGTCCGTCCATCCATCAACAATTACTTGTGTACACTATACAGGCCAGAGTTTTTTGAATGAAACTTAGTATGTGTATTCATCTTGATAATATCTCGGACAAGTTCGAAAATGGCACGATTCCAGATGTCGGTTTATGAGTTATGGCACTTGAATGAAAAAAAGGTTAAAATTTACTTGTGTATGCAATAGAAGCTGTAGTTTTCATCCGATTTGAATGAAACTTGGTATGTGTATTCATCTTAATAACATCTCGGACAAGTTCAAAAATGGTGCAATTCCAGTTGTCGGTTTATGAGTTATTGCCCTTGATTAAATGAAAAAACATAGAATATTCTGTTTGCTGAAGTGGGCGTATGTTACCTTGCCTGGCAAGCTATCTTTATAGTTTAGATTAGAATAGATGCAGGAGAGTTAACTAATTTGAAATTAATTTAGGCACATAGTTGTTAACAGGTATCTTAGATTAATCAAAAGCAAGATGAAGCTCTGTGTTATAAAGTGCTCAGTCGATTTTGACTTGTAAATACATCCCTATCTGAAGCCCTGGTCTGTTAAATACATTATAGATCATATATCTACATAGACCTGTCTTAAAGTACATAAATCATAACACTTGATGCTTATCTTTATTATCACTTGCAGACTGAACTCTATATTAGCACAGTAATACAACCTATTTGCTGCCAGCTTCACAAGGTGTACAGGCTTGACAATGGCTTAGATAGTTCAGATTTGGTTCATCAACATCTTCAATTCTTTGTGTTCAATATCATGAAATTGTATGTGTCTATTTCATTCCATTGATCATAGAAAGTACAAACATTAGGATCTAACTGTCATCTTATTAAAAAAAATGAATTCATTTTAACATTATATATCTGTAGACAAAGGATGTTGGTAGGAGAATTAGTCTCTTGTTGATGGTAAAACACAATTTGTGCTTATTCAATGTATAAATTTTAACAAGGTTTAGGAAGATAACTCAACAAATCAACCAAATTGATAAAGATAGATTGAGTCTTAAAAATTGTTGGCTGTAGACAATGAATTTCTTACAAACAATATGACATGATGTGGAATGTTCTATGGAAGTTAAGAGAATTATTGCCATTTCACAATTGAATTTGCATGAAGATAAGAAGAGATAAATTTGGATTTTTCAGATGGTTGTTTATATGAAATGAAATATAGCCATTGTTAAAGAATTAAAGAATAGATAAGACACTTGAATTGATTTACACAGTTTTAAAAGTGTTTGTCTAAGTTTTATAAATTGTTGTTTCTAGTCTAAAATGAAATTTGACACTGTAAAACTTAAGTTTAATAGATTGATATATACAAGGACTTAAACAATTTTTTTAAATCTGTCTTACTAAATTTCACAAGAGAAATATATCTCCAATGAATAAATGTTACATCCTTTCCAGTTTGAAATCAAGTCAGCTAATGCCTTTAGAAATTTCCTTCGTTGCACACTGAATAGTATTGACAATCTTTAGCCTATCCAGAAATATTAAAGTCCATTTGCATTTCTATACAAGAACTTGTAAAAATATTAAAATGGTTGAAAAGTATGGTATATGGTAAATTAGAATGAACATCCTATAACAGTCTCAGATACAACAATGATTAGACAACTCTGTATAATATCTCAACAGTATTCTGTTTGTGGTTTGATACTTTTGTTCTTTCTCAGTTAGTTTATATAAACTAGAGATCAATTGTATAAGGTGTGGGCTTCAAACATCAGAAATTCAAGCTCTGTGCAATAGCTTTTATTGTTTTATCTCAGTACTACGATGCATTAGAATACAATAAAACTGATCAAATACAATACCATTATGTTACAGTACCAACAAAAATGGTAGAAATCTTTCATTACAATAGGCCTTATTCACATGTCAGCCATATTGAATTCAGAACAAGTCTCATAATGCAAACAAAGGCAACAGCATGTCACTGCAGTAAAATTGCCACCTTCACATCTTAGAATCTTCCTTCTCAAATCCCACTAATTTAAAACTAAGCATATTTTACATCTAATCTCTAAAGGCCTGTGTCCACATTCGCGTTTTCAGGAGCGTTTTCACGCCGCGTAATACGCATCGAGAAACCCCAAAGAGTATTTCAATAGTGACTTGTCCACATAGGCGTAATCGAAAAAACGCCACACTTGGCCGACGAGGCGTAAAACGCCCATAACCTCCGATTGGGTTTTGAGCGTTTTACGCCTGGCGGGATTCAACTCCTAGATGAAAATCTTACTGAATCATGTCGATACAAATACGTAACATTATGTCATTAAAAATATTACCTCAAACAGATGGCTAGTCTCTCTTCTGTCCCAATTGGTGTTTGCCAAAAGGTCTTCTCTTTCGTCAGATCATCCTTCAGAAGCTCATGTATGTCGTGGAATGTCTGTGGTAGCATACGGAAGTAGATGAAAAACTTGTCCTCATATGAAAATAGCTGCTTCACCAAGTGCTGGTATTCCCCAAATTGAGCTCGCTCTTGCAGTAATTTGTGAACCCAGTATTCATGTGTTTTTTTCGCCGTTTATTATAGATATACAGTGCTATGACTTCAATGTCACTGTCCGAATCATTCGCCATGTTGTCTTCCTCTCTAGCAATTACGCCTACAATTACGCCCCAAATTACGCCTCCAAGTATGCTAATGGGACATAGTACAACGCAGAGTCATTTCAGGCATTTTCCGACGCGTATTACGTGGCGTGATAACGCTCCTGAAAACGCGAATGTGGACACGAGCCTTAAATGATATTTAGTAAAGGTGTTGAATACTTTCCAATTTTTAAACAATTCTTTTGGATTGCATTACTCACTTAATTTTAGCAAATTTCAACAGCTCTTATTGTATTTTTTTTTTTTTTCAAACAATATTTATTATTAAATTACAAATTATACATACATATATAAAGCTCTCATTGTATAAGTAGATAAAGGTTGAAATGTTAAATAAAGTTTGTAATTCTAATCCATAAGCATTGTTTTATTTTATTTTACATCATTGAATTAGAAATGATTAAGCTATTTAATTATATTTACTGATGAATTTTACCTTCACACATTTCTGAGAGTTTTTATACGCCTACTTCATTAGCTATAGGGTGCTCACTCCACAGGCAACAGTTCTCTATGGATTCTTTTGATTTTTATTTTGTAGTTAATGTCATTATAAACTTTATAATGACAAAATAAAATATCAAAAGAATCCATATGTAATGATCTGATAATATTGAAATATTGTGTCCAACTTAAAATTCTCTATAGAATACACATGATCCAAATGTGAATGGACAACAAACAATGATTTGTACTTGCAATCAAACCTGCTGGTGGGTGTATGTCACCTTGCTTTTCAAGGGTATATTCCTTGAAGTTGTTAATGTATTAAAGTCAGTTTTAATAGATGATAACCACTAATCTAACATATTTTAATTGTAAACTATGTACACTTAACAGCTATTAAACCACAAACTAACTACTTCTTAATCATTCTATTTAATTCTTATCCTTTTACCTTTTGAATGAAATGGGAATTAGATTTTTATACTAAGATTTTGCCAGGACTATTACTATTTTAAAATATGTTTGGCTTTTTTGGAATAGATGCTGTTTCAAAATAGACCAGTCAGATCTACATTAGAGTAGGGGAAAGGATGCCTTTTCTGTTTACAATCAAAGAGACATTAAACAGGATAATCATAAAAATATATTGGCAAACTACTTAGATACATCAAAGATTTCACAGTTGAAATGTCTAGAATTATGTTTATCATTATCTTTATATGAGGGTTTGTCAGAGTTAGTTATTATCTTGTCCTATAGTTTTACTTTATTAAAATAAACATACAACTGTTTTATCATGAAGAGCCTGGAGTCATTGATGCCATTTAAACAAACAGCAAGAATATGTCAATCAAATGTAGAGATTAAACCTGTGTTTTGTGTATTATTATGTTCATCTTGACATATTTCATAGGTGGTAGGTCTAGCTTTCAGCCTGCCTTAAGTCAGGATAAACTCAAAGATATAAGTTTTATTTGTATATGATTATGAAGTTATCATATTATTATATGTGTGGTCCCAAGTCAACAACCTTTATCTGTATTATACAACCTATACATTGTTTCTAAACAATCTTCATGTCATGCTGATACACTGACTAATAATTACAGGGAGCCTCTATGATAAAGTGATCTCTCTGTAAAAAATAATTATTAAAACCATTTCTTATTTCAATATGTGAAGACCCCTTTCATATGGATTTCAAAGTTTAAGTTTGTGATTTCAAGAAGATACACAGGTTTTAAAAAAGATACCCATGTCCTAGAGATATTAACCACACACATTCTGGAGATGATACATAAGTTATAGAGATGATACATAAGTTATAGAGATGATACATATATTATAGAGATAAAACACAAGTTATAGAGATGATACATAAGTTATAGAGATAATACACAAGTTATACAGATGATACATAAGTTATAAAGATGATTCATTAGTTATAAAGATGATACATACATCCTGGAGATGAAAACAATCCCGTGTATGATGCTTATGTCATATTTGCATTCCAAGCAGTATTTTAGACATCACTTATTTGTACTTTATAAATATAATATCCATACTTCTGTCTTTCTATTTTCAGTTGGTGTTTAATAGAACTGTCAGTTTGAAAGAAGATCCAGGCAAAAACTAATTTAATTCCTGATACAATATTTATTTTGAATGTGGTGTGGACAATGTGTTAAAAAGCATAAAATAAAATGAATAATTAGGTTATCACATGGACGTTAATTATGAAATTATGAATTATTTCGAAATGTTTGTAAAATGTTATTTTTGACAAGATAAGTACCTTTTAAAAAAAAAAGGCATAAGAAATTCATTCGAAATACTTGAAATGAAGAATAAAAACATACCTCAAAACTTTCTGCATTCTTATTATCAGTCTTTAATATCAGTTATGTTACATTTTGGCTTTATTAGCAATATTACCACAAGGGCTGGTCCTAAAGGAAGGTTTAAGTCTTATGGTTTCTTAGACCCTAAGAGAAGAGGTTATTTAGCCAGGTTAATTTTTATTAAGATAATGAGCATATCAATGAAAATTGGAGCTTGAATTTAAATTAAGGGTTGCAATAAATTTTGGGGCACTAAAGGAAATTGAGGCTTTTGGTGTTTCAGTGTAGGATGGTTTGGGACAGTCCAGCAAAGGAGGGTAAGCAATCAAGGCTTCGGACACTCATGTAAAGGTAAAGTTGGGTCTCAGCAAAAGATGCTTTGAACACTTTGCAAAGGATGGTTTTAGGCAGTCTTTAAGCCTGGATCTCCAGTAACACATCAATTTGGAATTTGGATTCCGTGCGTGTACTCTCTGGTGATGAATTCGGATACTCCATCGATGGGTTTTTGGTTAAAGAGTATTGTTTGGACACCCCGTTAAGGGGATGGACACACCAGGGATGGTTTATACACTTCCATAAGTCAAATTAAAGGTTTCGACTCTTATATGATTAGGGTTCGGACACCTCAACAAAGCTGTAGATTGCAGTATCAATGTGAACATTGTGTAAAAAAGTAGTTTAGTACCAAAACTACACAAAGATCCATCTTTCCGAATATATCTTATGTTGGCGGATCCGAATTGAATAGGAAGTCGTAGAACGTAAAACTCAATTCATTTCATTTATTTCACTGTTGTGCTCTTGTATTAATTGTTAGTAAAAGATTCATAATATATAAAGTGACTAGCTTTTAGTTCTCATATCGTTCAAAATGAAAAAATCTTCAAGTCGTTGGTTAAAATGGTACATATCCAATATCCTCCCTAGGTTGTTGATTTTATACGCCCACATTATAATGGGTCGTATATTGTCGTCACCCCTGTCCGTTCGCCCGTCCGTCCGTCCGTCCACAATTGCTTGTGAACGCAATAGAGACCACAGTTTTTATCAGATTTGAATAAAACTTGATCTCGGACAAGTTCGAAATTGGCGATTTTTTGATGAACGGTATTTGAGTTATTGCACTTGACCTTGTCAAAACGCGTCAAAATTGGTTGTGTGCGCGATAGAGACTACAGTTTTCATCGGATTTGAATAAACCTTGCTGTGATCATTTATATTGATAAGATCTCGAACTAGTTCGAAATTGGCGATTATTCGATGAAAGGTGTTTTAGTTATAGCACATAACTTAATCCAAACACATGAAAATAAGCTAGTAAATGCAATAGAGACTAGGTTTCATCTGATTTGAAAGAAATTTGGTGTGAATATTTATATTGATGAGAACTTGGATTAGACCTAAATAATGTTAGAGTTTCTGCCTGTGTTGAAACAGAAAATATACTTTAAAGTGGGCGTATCTTGCTAGGCAACCGCTTTTTATTAATCTAATTCTCTTGTCCAAACTTCTACTTTCCTACCAATACCTTTACTTTTCTTTTATAATTAGGTTATACATTTGACTTGAAAATAGAAAAGAAACGAGAATAAGGAGAATCAAATAAAAAGTCAGAAGAAAGAAAGTCGAGGTATAATTTAATAGGGGCGAAATTCCTGAGAAATCGTTTATTGCTTGAATTTTGTTATCATTTGAAAAGAAATGGCTGTCAAAGTGACAAAAAACAGTTTTAGTACTTAGCTAATCGGGGAGTTGAATTTAATCTGCTGGAATTTAGAAAGTATCAAATTTTCTTTTGAATTCTATATACCTCAGGTTCTGGAATCATTCCGATCATTTGAAACAAACAATGTAACCTAAATATTGCACAGATGACTCTACTTTAGACTTAAAAATAACAGTAGGTTTTCTCTGTTAATGACAACTTGACCAGTACATTTCTGATGTGACAATTTTCAGATTCAACTGAAACAAAATCTAGGAGAGATACATTAATTTCAAAACAAATTACCACTACGAAAAAAAAAACATGTTCATACTCTCTTCATAGAATTTGTCAGAAATGTTATACTAATATCTTAATTGGTTTTTTAGTCTGACATGTAGACGGATTTCACAGAAAACCAATTTTTGGCAAAAATCAGCAAATTTCAGATGTTACTCCGTGACTGCTTGTTATTTATCTGTATACCATAGAGTCTGTCTTCTACTCGAAATTAGCATTTAAATCCGTTACCAATTAGAGACGATTATTTTAATCTGTTGATAATTTGTGTCTAGCCGGAGTGTATTGCTACCATAGTTAACTTATATAAATCAATTCCTTACAGAGCTCACTATATATGTAAATTGTATTTATTTGGTTTGAATTGTTTTGATCTGTGTTGAATTACGACTGATATTAAAGAGACAACCTAGACTATTGCTTGTCATATTTTACTGTATTTCTTTAGTATCATTTTATCTGTATTCCTAATATTGGCAAGTCTTGTAATTATTAGAGTTTCTGGGCTTCCAAAAGTATATTATCTCTTATCATGACCAAAATATCAAAATTCTAGAACTTTAAACTAAGTTATTTTGAAACAGCCTTTCCAGTCATTTTCAATGGTTATATCGAGCTATTTTATTCTCTCATGGCTCATGGTAAGTCTAACTAATGAATATTTATTTCACCAGTTCTTCTCAGAAGAAGTATTCCCTTAATGCTTTGTTTGCTTCAAATATAAAGTTTGCCATCCAAATCAACTACACTGATTGCGGATGTGCACAGAGAAAGTGTCAAAACAGTATCCTAACCATACCACCATACAATCAGCAACCAAGCAAGTTGTATGAACGATTTACTTGAAATATAATAAAGCTGAATATTAGTGTAAGACAAGTCAGGTTTTTATTGGGAGATTTATTAGAAAGAGTTGTTTTATCTTCTGAATCAAATGTCAGTTCTGACTGTGTTTTCCTGTAATTTATAACTTTAACTTGTAATATTTATTTCTAAATTTATTTTTTCCTTGCTGGAAGTTTATAAATATTATAATAGATAAACCTAACTTAGATTGTAAATGATATACACACTGTCTGCCCCTTGTTATATTTCATATTGTTAAATCGATTTGTTTCTTCAAGACATATATCACTTTTAAATCATACCTTTGTTATGGGTTTTAAACATTTTCTGAGGGAAATGGATATTAGCTTTCTCAGGGTGTAACAGTGATGACTGGTTTTAACTAGAGAGATTTATATTTCTTAGGGACTAGAAAAAAAAGGAACGAAATTGTAATCTGAAAAAGCTTGATTATGTGTTGCTTTTGATGTAGATCGTATTATTCAAGGTACTGAACTATAATAAAACATATTTAGTACTACTTAATTTCCCTGCTACCTTCAATTCCTTAAAGCAAGCATCAACAATTTTCCCCTGGACCTACGTGAGCATCTCTTGAAGCTAAAATTAGAAAAAGGTTTAAATTTGAAAGAAAGCCGCTTATCTGGCCATAGAATCAAGCCTCCCGTCGATCGTCTGGGTTCTACTTAATAGCATTTGTGAAAAATTGAATTTATTTGATGCAGTTTGACACATATTTTGGAGAATGAAAGGTATAAAATTCAAATGCCTAAATCAAGGTTTTCTTTTTTGTATGGATTACACGTGATTTTATATTGCAACATATCAAGGTGCAGAAGATAAACTCCATTCATTTCATGTGTCGAGCGTTAAGTTGCATCATTACAATAAGGAAAAACAACGTTCTTCTGATATCCTTCATACTCAAATTATTTGAAAGTTGTAAATTATGTTACAAGTTATTTTGTAAGATTCTGTTGGTAAAAAATAAAATAATATTATATCTAAAGAGTTTTCCAGTAGAAAACCTGGATAATATCATAATCTTTTTTTATATAAATGTGGATTAAACATTCAAATTTTAGTGTGTAGTTCGAAGGACTAACGTGATGTCCGCTTCGACCCTTGAAATATTGGTACGAACACTGTACTTAACGCAGCATACGGGATTCGGGACACCATCGAAAAAAACCCGACGGATTGCAGGTCGATTATATCATGAAAACAACTTTGCACCAAAATCCATTGTCCCTCTTAATATATCTTTTGCCCCTCCTGGCAATCAAGCCTGTCTAGAGGCCTGGTTTACTCTTTCAAAGGCGATCAAGACAGCTAAATAAATCAAATACTAGAAAACGAATGTAATAGTTACAGCGAAAGACTTTTAGACTTTGAACAAATGGAAGTGTATATGTACTATACTTGTCGATGTTACTAGATTTAATTTTCCACAAGGAGCACAATAAAAACAGAGGAGGTAAATTTATTCATTATACGGTAGGTATCAATTACAAACCTCCCCTATATTTAAAGACAGACTCGGTAGGGAGGCTACAAACCCATTCAAAATTCATATTTATATAAAATATTATTAGTTTGGTGTAATAAAGCCAGTGTTTGAAATAGCCCGACCCCCCAGGATGACCAGGCCTTGAGGGTGTATTAAATATTACTCATTTACATACAATTGACAGGTACCTGCTGTGACGTCATTAGTTAGTTACCATATCCGTTTAATTTTATTACAAGTGCACGTGCTAATAATGACCTTAAGGGTCAAAGAAAATAATAACTCAGCGTGGCTCTGTCAACATAAATTATCACTATGAATATGCACTTGTTTCTTCCTCATAAACTGTCTTGTCCTTAAAGTTATTTTTTTCTATCCGATGGCCAGCTTAAGAAAATCAGTTTTAAACAAGCTTTCGAGAAATAGGGATTGAATCTAATGGGCAAATTATAATAAATGAAAAAATAAATGATTCGTCAGGAAGATGTCAGTACGACTTAAAATGGCGCCACTTTTAATTTGAATAATCCTAGTTAATATAATGAGTTGTCAATTTAATTCTCAAATTAACGACGTGAGCCGAGATATTCTATTATTTCCTTAATTTCCACTGGAGTTTAAGAGATCCCAGTTGGTCTCCTGGGTTTGTCGTCTAGCAGAATGTGGTTGTTACACTGGTAGTTTTTTTTTAACTTGGTGAGAACTTGGAAGTGGCGAGGCCCAACAAAGTGTTCGTTGTTAATAATATATTATATTTTTGATTATTCAATTCAATCTTACCTATAATTTTCTTCTTTTAGAGTCCTATCACCCTTTATATATCCCAGATGTGCAGGTCTCTACCAAAACAAAATCAAATACAGCAAATAAACAATAATGTATTCTCATATCCATGTACTTGGTCATAATCAACCATGTTCTAATCCAATTGACCTAGTGACAAACATTACTATAAACAAAGAAAGAAATAATTCCTTTTGTTACAATTGCGTTTTTGTTGCGTCCAACAAGACCCGTATCTGTCAAACCTTCATGGGTTAGAATTAGTGTGTCTGGGAGAACATAATGATTGCTATTGATTATTTGTTGTCTGTAGAAAATCAGAAAATAAATCGTTTCCCCTCAAAGGACCGCTTTTTGATCATTTGCTTGAGCGACTGCACGTGTCGTCACAGCATGTGTTAAATGCAGAATGAGATGGCGGTGGTAGTTAATTCCTAAGCTGATGTAGGATGATAATCATGCTGTTTATATCCATGCTGTACACTGAGTTACATTAATAAACTACTCCTGTCATCTCTTACTGTACTCATTACACTCTACCTTATACTAGCATCTCGTTTATTTGTTCTACCAGTTCAAACAGCATTTTCTTGAGTGTTTCCATTCTTGATGTGGAGTTTTTAATTCCTATTTTCTCTCCCCATTATTGGTTCTATGAAGATCACATTTCGGCCGCGAAAAGGACTTAAATTAAATGAACTGCTACAGAGCTCACTCCCAAGTACGTTATTTTGATTTATGAAAATAAAAAAACAAATCATAATGATAAAACTGAGGTTTCAGATTGGAAGATAAGAATATAAAATATAGCCGACTGTCATGCTAGTATTAAATTGATACAGTTTTCTAATTATTCGTTTTATCACGCAATTGAAAATTAAAGGTAGCTTGCATGATTAATCATAATTTCCATCTGGTAGATATCATGACTAAAAATGCCCATTTCCGATCTTTTTATCCTAATAAAAGAATTAATCTGACTAAAGAAAGATTTAATGAAAGTTTGCCTTAACTTAATGAAATTGGCGACGGTTGATACTGAAGGCTACTTGAATATCATATTCAAATAATGCAACACCCTTATGTGATATTATGTTTTAGTTTTCAGTTGAAGGAATGCGAATCGTATATGCGATTTCAAAATGATTTGGGCGATATAAATGCATGGATATAAAAAATGTATACAGAATCTCTCTTTGAATATGATAGTAATATGTAGTTGGGCATGAATATCGTATATTTTGGATCAGGCCGTTTCGAGAAGTAATAAATACAAGTGGCCATTTTCTGAGGGTGACGTTTAGAAACTTAGTGGGTTTATAGTTGCACACACGCACACGCACGTGTTCTCACATACTACATACAAATGAAATTAAAATATGAAAAGACTTGACAGGCACGCCGTGCTTTGAACATGTCATGAAATACCTTTCTAAGAATGTTTTTTCGCACAGGCTCAAGCACGTGTTTTCACGTCCTACTTGATACGACCACACACCACAGTGGTTGCAATGTCGCAGACGCTTCCTATATCTCGAGTTGAAATTATGTGTTATATCAAAATGCACGTGTCTCTAGTACAAATGAATTACATTGAGTTCGTTCTTTTCTTTGGGATGGTATGGGCAATTTTGATTTTATCCAAGATGGCGGACATAGAAAATGAAATAACGAATTTCGGCTATAACGAACTAATTCGTTCGGTCCCGTATGATAGCCAGGTTTCACTGTATGTGCATTATTTACTGAAATCAAGCTACGATAGCACTCTGTACATCCAACCGTCGCCCACTTCCCCGCCTCTTTAATACACTTATACAGTGTAATTATAAAATTATAGTAAATAATATTAGAACTGTATTATAGATGAGTGTATTATATAAATCGTGATGATAATAATATTAATGATTGAACTGGTATTATTTTACATCAATATATTACAGGATTTGATTATGAATTGATTTGTGAATGTTGATGTGAGGCTGACATTCGCACTTTTTGTCAATAATCACCAATTGACAATAAAGGGAATTGAAAGTTTTACATTTTTTTACATGCCCGACAGATTGAATGTAAAACTCCTCTTTTATTTCATTTTAATTTCCTGTCAATTCTTTTGGAGCAAGGAATAGTATGTGGAAGTGCATCAAAATGAAGCTTGGAGGCGCTATTTAGGAAATGACAAAAATATGGTAATATTCAGACATTAACAAAGTAGAATATATCATTATTGTATATCAGAACGTATGGAACACGTTCTTTGCCAATCACATAATATGTTGAAATACATTTTGAACTTACAATTTTGGCAGACAATATCTTCTATTCAGTCTTAACTACAAACTGATGTGGTTAATAGTGTACTTGAAGTAAGTACTATAGAAAACTATTAGTTAATAACCTGGTCTGTCTAGATGTCTACCCCCATTCTACAATAGATTTGTTACAATCAATTGTACAATCCGACACTGTCGATAACTTAACTTGGCCCGATAGTTAACCCCTGTAATCCGTTGTATTCTGACTATAGATAATTACTATGTAATCGCAAACGTAAAGATATGGTATAAAAGGAATTTTCTGTTACTTAGGATGGAAATTCAATGCAGTCGCTTCTTTCCTACACAACGTAGCACTAACTTGCCTCAGCATGACCATGTTTCAAAGCGCAACAAGCGAATTATGAAAAATTCCGACTTCATCTTGAATTAGTTCAATGACAATATGTTATATTTTTTTACGCCTAACCATTTTACAGTTCAAATTTTAGTAACATCTTCAGAAGATGTGTTTAATTTCCAAATTTGTAAAACTTGTTTTGAATAATTACTCCGACTGGTAGGACAATTCTACAGAGACTTTATATATCAGAACATTTCGCACTAATCTGACAACTGACATATCGGGCCAGGGAATTGATCCGTGCCTTTAATTTGTTTAAGTGGTGATTTCTTTATCTACTTCGGTCTGATCTCGTCTCACTGGAATAAAACAGAAATACTCCTAAAAAGATTAAAACGTCAAAAGTGAATTGAAGAAGACTCACAGATCGTACCTCGAACAATTACCCGCGTCTTCAAGGTGAGATCTTAAGTCCCCAGGGTTTGCTACAACAAAATTTCATGTTTCAAATCAGCTACAGAGCAGAGAGCATGAATATATAGTAGCAACGGGGGTATGGGGGGGGGGGAGGTGCTGGTATAGGGGTGATGCCCCATTAATACCCCCAGTTTATTTCAGTCGAATCTAATTTACAATTTTGTTAAGTTTTTACCACAAAATATATGCACCAAGTCAATTTGATTTTTATTCGGTTTGTTCCCAGTTTCGAGTTGTTGGCGCTGAAAGATTCAGATATGACTTTCTGTACTGAAACAAGGATGTTTTGGACTTACTGCTCTAGATAAAATTAATCTTTTTAAGCATTAGAATATTTATTCGTCTCCCAGCTGACTGTGAGCTGAGTTAGAAAGTAGATTTAGTTTCTGGATATTTTGTGAAAAACAATCTAAAACCGCTCACGTATTTATTATTCTGGTCCCAAGATGAAATACAATCTTAACAACTATTCATCATAATCAAAATATCTTTTTTAAATTTTAATCTTCAGACGTGGCATTGTCTTCTTAAAAAAAAAGAAATTCTTTCATATAAAGTTCAGTAACTAGTAACACTAGGTTTTATAGTATACAATTTTCTATTAAGGAGGTTTCACAGGAACTCAGAGAGACGTTACATGTTAACTTTGATGTTTAATTCCTATTCCAATCTTCTTGATATTCCATTCCATTCCAAGTTTCTATAATCCAGACAATTTAGTGCCAGTAATTACACTTTTTACAATGTGAGAAATCGGTGTACATGCCTACAGATAAAGGATAAACAGGAATAATAGTTTCACTTCACATTTCTTCTCCGTCCCTATGCATTCTGCTCTACGCTCTACACTTCGACTCAGCTCTTGGTTTCGCTTTTCAGTCGGACCGTCATTTAATACTAGTCAGCGTATAAATACTAGAACAGAAAGCCAGCTAGATATTTTATAATGTCTGTTAATGCATATTTTCCCATTATAAAAATGTCTTATGGTTTGGTGCAGTGAAATGATAAATCTAATTGTAAGGAAACGAACCATACCCTAGAATAATTGAGTTTTAAACCCGTTCAACTATCAATATAAATATGAATTTGTCTAAGATTGTAAAACTCTGATAAGAACTCAGTCTAGACTGAGGATTTATCATTCTTATGATGGATACTGTCTAATAAATTATCAAATATTGCTCTATTAGTAGAAGATGGAGTTTAACTATCTTCTGCTATTAATGAAGGGGTCCGAGAGTTAGCTTATAAAGTGCAGACAAGGGATTTCGTATCTTTTGAATAAGGATGGTTTATTATCAATAATTGTTATGTGAGTACAAGATTTCCATCTTATTTGTGAAGAATTTAAAGGGGCCCAATCTTGATTTTTGGGGTCGTTTTGGGCCTTTGTTACATTTAAACAGTACTCAGAAATACTCAAGCTCTAAGAAAATAGCTTGCCAGGCAAGGTAATATACGCCCACTGGCAGCATTTATTTCAAATAAAAACTTTTCAGTAAGGTTACAATAAGTGGAATGAAATATTCAACCTTCCAACCTATTTTTTTCTAGGGTCTCTAGTTTCATAAAAAAAAAACTGTCAAGAATTGTACCTAATAACAACTCATTAAATATTTTTCGGTATTTTTATGATTTGCAATAGGGTTCACCCTTAATAATATTTTGATATTTTTAATTCTTAATAAGGCTCATCCTTGGTTGATATTAAACAATTTCAGCGAGTTTTGTCAAAAAGGAATGTTTAGAGTGTTCACAAGCCAAAAGTTGAAAGCGTTTTTGAAAACAGGCGCAATAACGGACACTAAATATTTTTCGATTTATCTGATTTTCAATAGGGTTTATCCTTGTGAGAAAACACATACTAAAGCCAAGTGTCATCAAAATCCATTCAAAATTGTTCTTTCTAGAGTGTTTACGAGTTAAATTGAACGCGTTTTCAAAAACAAGGTCAATAACTTGTACTAAATATTTTTCGATTTTCAATAGGGTTCATCCTTGGGAGACAACAAATACTCCAGCCAAGTTACATCAAAATCCATTAAAAATTGTTCTTTCTAGAGTGTTTACAAGCTAAAATTGAACGCGTTTTCAAGAACAAGGGCTATAACTGACACTAAATATATTTCTATTTATTTGATTTATAATAGGGTTCATCCTTGGGTAAAAACAAATACTCAAGCCAAAGTTAATTAAAATCCATTAAGAATAGTTCTATCTAGAGTGTTTACAAGCTAAAATTGAATGCATTTTCAAGAACAAGGGCAGTAACTCATACTTAAAAGTTTTTCGATTTCGCTGATTTTCAATAGGGTTCATCCTTGAGTTATAACACACTCTCACACCAAGTTTCATCGAAATCCATCAAGAATTGTGCCATGTAGAGTGTTTACGAGACAAAAATCGAACGCGTTTAAAGGAACAAGGGCAATAATTCATATTAGATATATTTTGATATTTTTAATTTTCAATTAGGCTCATCCCTTGCGATATCCAACAATTTCAGTGAGTTTTGTCAACATTGGTCATGAATTGTACCTTCTAGAGTGTTTATTAGCCAAAAAGTTAACCCGTTTTCAAACACAAGGGCAATAACTGACTCTTAGTATATTTCGATTTATTTGATTTTCAATAAGGTTCATCCTTGGGTAAAAACAAATACTCAAGCCAAGTTTTATCAAAATCCATTAAGAATTGTTCTTTCTAGAGTGCTTACAAGCTAAAATTGAACGCGTTTTCAAACACAAGGGCAATAACTGATACTAAATATTTTTCGATTTAACTGAATTTCAATAGGGTTCATCCTTAGGTGATTACAAATACTCATGCCAAGTTATGTCAAAATCGCTCAAGAATTGTGACTTGTAGAGTGTTTACAAGGCAAAAATCCAACACATTTTATAGAGCAAGGGCAATAATTCCTATTAAATATATTTCGATATGTGCTATTTTCAAAAGGGTTCATTCTTGGGTGATATTAAACAATTTCAGCAAGTTTCGTCAAAATCGGTCAATAACTGTGCTTTGTAGAGTGTTTACAAGCTAAAAATTGAACGCGTTTTCAAAAACAAGGGCAATAACTGATATTAATTTTTTTTCGATTTGACTGGTTTTCAATAGACTTCATCCTTGGGTGATAACAAATACTCAAGCCAAGTTTCATTAAAATCCATTAAAAATTGTTCTCTCAAGAGTGTTTACAAGCTAAAATTGAACGCGTTTTCAAGAACAAGGGCAATAACTCATACTAAATGTTTTTCGATTTCGCTGATTTTCGATAGGGTTTATCCTTGAGTTATAACATACTCTCACACCAAGTTTCATCAAAATCGGTCAAGAACTGCACGTTGTAGAGTGTTTACGAGCCATTCAAGAACAAGGGCACGAACTCATACTAATTTTTTTCCGATCTCGCTGATTTTCAATAGGGTTCATCCTTGCGTGATCATAAACACTCATATTAAGTTTCATCTAAATCCGTCAAGAATTACACCGTGTAGAGTGTTTACGAGCAATTGTGGACGGACGGACGGACGGACGGACGGACGGACGGACGGACGGACGGACGGATGTGGGTGACGACAATATACGCCCCCCATTTCATGTGGGCGTATAAAAATCGCAAAATACCTTGAAATTTACCTCAAACAAAAAATTTCACTTTTCATTTTTTTCCGTGCTGTACGCGGCTGGTCTCCAGTCAGTCTGAAAATTGTGTGTCCTGTTGACAAAGTCTACAATTGAAAATGCGTTGTAGTCTATTTATATGGACTAATTCATTTGCCATCTATTTCCATGTTAAATCACAAAATTCAACCTTCTAGAACTTTTTCCAGAAATCTCGTTGAAAACTTTCTTATATGCCACATGAAAGCCAGGCCAATACTTGGTTTCTGTACAAAAATCCAATATAGCCAACATCCGCTCGACTGTCACTGCACACAAAACCACTATTTTTAGAAATAACCTTCCGCCAATTAAATTTCTCATTATCTCAGAAATTCTGAAAGAAAATGCAATTTCAGACATCAAATTTCAAATCTAGACCAAAAATTAGTCCAAAATGGGCATGCAAACACCCCCAAAGGAAGGGAGAAAGAGGATTTCTAAAAATAGAACGGATTAAATTCGTATACAATCATTAGCATGAAATGTTTTAGTGGTCTGAGTCCATATAGATGACCGCTATTGCATGGCGGGAAGGATAACTCTTTGATTATCAAGACGAGCCGTTTTCCAATATGGCGGGACGTTCGTAATTTCTTAAGACATTATGATTTTTCAAACACAGATAAATCTGGATACACATGGATTTGAAGGCTCAAATTTCAAAGGTAAGCTCTGTAGACTATTTCTGATTAGCTAAGCAAAAGATTTCATGTGTTTGAGGCTGTCGGATGATTGTCCGAAACAAATAAAGCCTGGGCCCCTTTAAGACTCTGGTGGAGTTTAAAACCCTACTGATGAGGGATTATTGGTTTGAATATAATGAGGACAGGATTCAGATTAACTAGGTCGTCGTCATTGTATACAAGACGTGTATAGGTCAGCGATTTACTATTTAAATGATAGAGAAAAAAAATTAATTCTATTGTAATATGCATCCCTGAACCACCATTCTCCTTCTATTTCGGGCGTGATAGAACCAATACTTATATCGAATACATGTATAAGGCCAAAACAAAAAAAGCAAAACGTTTCGTTTTTTTCTTATATTTACAAGAATTATATACATAATTTTAAAAATATTATTTTACAGTTACACAAATCCACCAGAATTTCTGCACAAGCCAGAAAACTAAGAGAACATAATATCTATTAATGGCAAATTTTGTAAGATTCTATTATAACACACATTTTGATGTATTGTGGACATATTGTAATTTATCATAGCAGACATAATTATATTATTGAACACAAATGAACACAGACGTTTGCTGAAAGCCTTGATGACAGTTATTGATGACTGTATGTTTTGTACGATTCCAGAAGTATAAAATATTTTCAACCAATTGTTAACTCGCTAATGTAATAAGGTTGATGGCTTTCAATATAAAGTCACAGTTACTGCAATATACGACAGGGCCTTTCCTCAGGAGTTCCAAATACTGCTTCTCGAACTTGCCATGGGATATCGATTCATTGGAATAATCTTGGTAACAAACTATACAAACTGATCCAAGCTTTGGAAGAAATATTTTGCAAAATAGCATGATAAAATATAAATAATATAAATACATAACAACTTTATAATACATAAGGCAATATTCACACTGTACACAATTACATAATGGTCAAAGTTCAATCAATTCTTCCAAATAAAAGGAACCGCTCCTGAGAGTACAAGGTTAGCACGTGACGCTAGCTTTTTGACAGATATTATATTCTGGTATGTGAATTGTATTTCGACTAGATTTGTGCTTAGACTATATTTATGTGACTTTGCGCTTGAGCAATTAACCAGTCCTAAATTTAGCTCGCAAATTGTTACAGCGTTTTGTTAAATTCAGAACAAATAGTGTCACACATTAGAAAATACAAGACGTAATGTACGCATGGCTCATATTAGCAAACACTTTAGACAGAACTATTTAAACAAACATCACTAATTTAGTATACATATATTATATATAATCACACTGTTTGACAATCTATCTGTGAAATATGAAAAGTGAATGATAACAAATTAGGACAAGAAACCAATCACCATGATACAGTAAAATTTTTCTTTCGGATATAAAAAAATGAATATATTCTTAATAAGTGATATAAAGATAAGCGCATTCTGAGAAACACAAATGAATTTCGTTACGTATCTTGTATTGATACATTGAGAAAACATCACCTTCGGTGTCACAAAATACGAGAAAAGTTAAATACTTCAACTTTAACAACACAAATCAGACACTTATATAGAGCCACTTAACAATGCCTAAATAGTAATGCTAATATAACAGAGTTATAGCCTATGTTCCAAACAACTTGCAAAACCATTGTCAGTAATTATAATATACTTTCTGTTTGGTCCAAAAGATGAGTTTGGGGTTGGTTTGATTTGAGCCCATTAGATCATTCTTAAGGACTATATGAAATAATATCAGTAAGAAGATGTACATTATAGTGCCTAATAATACAATATTTCCCATCCTTGATCATAATTATTAAAATCCAAACAACATTCAGATCACTATTGTAAACATATTAATCGTTGTCGTCAACATTTTAGCCAAAATTTGAGAAATGTAAAGAGAATGCAGCACCATCTTATCTGAACATGCCAAATGAAATTTAGCTTCAGTTAACATATAAATAACCTATAATGAAGAACTTTGTGAATAAAAGTTCATTAATCTTTATTTATGTTTTGTTAGGCATTATCAATTTATTTTACCCGTTGTCCATTTTTGTTGTGTAATGTGTATTTTTATGAAGTTGATCAAGTAGAGCAGTGATTTATCAAACTGTCTATTATAAAATAACTAGTAAACACCAGACAAAACAAAATGAAGGATGCCTCGAGGTAAGGAGCGAACAAGTGAAATCATCGAATCAATCAAATTAAAACAAGCCATTGACAAGAGCATACACAATTCAATCAATATAGGTACCTTTAACAATACGCGGAACGTTAGCCAGGTAAACTTGACTACAAATTGATGTATGCTGTTAAATCACCCAACGTTACTGATTTAATGTTACTTTTGAAATGATAGAGGGCAATTATGTTCAAAAATGTTTATATAAACCAATTTGTAAATCCTTACATCTTTAGTGTTAACTCGTTGATTGAACAGAAACAGATCGGCGGGGAGAAAGTGCGATGACTTTGAAAGAATCATTTTTCAGTCGACCCAGCTGTAAACGGGTAGGCTACGGAAAATCAGGGGAAAAACAATGCCAAGAGGTTTGGCCAAGGACCAGCTGATATAAAGGACCACGGCGGGCTTGTGAATCTAAGCTGTTATCCTTGTAAACTAAAATTGTTTTTTTTTTCTTTAGACAGAATTAAAATACAATGTATGTTAAATTGTTTTGGGTTAATAAGACAGTTTCTTTCTGATGTGACGCTACTTGTTCCGTGAAAAACACATTTTGGTCACAGAACACGTTATGCCAAAGGTCTCCATCTTAGGTCTTACGTCCTGGCTTGTTGGTAACATAAACTAACTACTTAGACATAAAATTTCAGCCTTGAGGGCAGCATAAATAATTGATAGAATCCAGTTTCTGAAAGTCTGTAGACCGAGCTACTGGATAGTCCGAATGATTGGCCTAATTCCATCTATTGGTTTCAATCACAGGGAATGGATATTAAAGTGTGCTTTATCAGGTCATATTTATTGGATAATTTAATGATGAACTTCCTTGAACATAGATCTACACAAAACACAAAAATTCATTAGCTAATATGATAAATGTAGGATCTCATATATAATAAAATAGGATCATGTTGAACTAGCTAAGTTGTGCTTGTTATTCAGATTGTCCAAAAACCGTTGCTTTCGAATCATCAAATATTTGGTTCTTGAGGGTATCAGAGACTTGGAAATACATCAGACTAAATAGTAGTCTAGACCAGACCAGTGACAAGTTGTCAACAACATCCCGAGTTTGACTCACTCACCACGACAGTTCAGAAAGCATCGTCTGAGTGATTAGCATTGAAGCAACACAATATTAACAAGAGTACCAGAAGTTATAAAGTCTCTGAAAGGCCAAATGTAAATTTGCACTCGCTGTTAGTCTATTCAAAACATCCTTTGTCGTCGAACTCGGTAAAGGTTAGAGTCGGATGAGAGGCAGACGGTTGTTTCAAATTGGAACAAAGCTACTGCAGTAACTCGAACAATTGGAGTTGAAGAAATAACACAAAGGGCATTGTTTCTGATTTCAAAATAACAGATTATGATAGATCACAAATCAGAGTTTTACACAGAAATCTGATGCAAGATATCGTCTTTTTCATTCCTCAGACACCGTTCTGAAGGCTTTGAGTAATTCTTTATTTGATCCGACACGAAGCTCGTCTCATATTACAGACTGTAATGGTCTTTAAAGGTGATAATCACATTTATTTTAATCAAGATAATATCGTTACCAGGACGTTAATATTATAATATCCATATAAGGTTACACAATCATGACGTCATTTTCGTGAAATATACTAATCACCATTAATTATTCTGATTGTCGTTAAATTCATCCTTTATTTCAGTTTTCGTGAAACATCAAGTCGTTCATCACGTTACCTGTTCGTTTCGTTTTCATTACAAAAGACATAATTTAAATCACATAATGCTCATTAAGGAACATTGTAGTATGCGCTGAAAGATCTCAAATTACTTCAAATCATAACAAATTACCTCTTTGTCTGCCGAAAAAGAAATATTTTGTTTCTTTTTATGTAAAATGCCGTCATTTACTATCAATGAACAGCCAGTAGAAACACTAAAGAGCACATTAAAGTTAACAAGGCCATTTTTATACCAGAAGTATTATTCACGTGAGCACTATTTCCGCTTCCGTCAGATATATAATGCTGCTTTGATATTGGTTTCGTCACACCAGGCTTTTTAAAATTAGAGGTGGTCTGAAATGAGAAATTGGCTGTATCAATACAATAGTAACAATGCGAATGAGGGGTAGATAAAAGCGTCTGAAAACGTTAATACCATATCTGAAAACGTTAATACGTAATAGTTATAATCTAAAATAAGATTTAAAAAACTCACTACCACAAAATCTACTGGATTCAGAAAACAAGTGTTAACGAAAACAGTATTTTTACAAAAAAAAAAAAAAAAAAATAATGTTTTTTTTGTGTTTTTCGTCTACAACATATTGTAAGGACAAGAATCGAAAACAAAAAGCTTCAAACAAATGGAAACCTATTTTTCTAATCAAACAGAAAGATACAAATTTTAATAAATGTGAAAAAAAAATCTGACAAGAATTGAATGTTATTTTCCAGTAATGGTAAATAATGTATAGCACCAGTAGAGGGTTAATAATATTAGCTCTGTTATTCTCATTACAACTGGGTAGCAGTTGAAAGATATAATATTTTACACCATGGTGAAACATAACAATACTAATTATATCAATACAAACACAATAAATCAACACAATCGCACATTTTTTACTTTAAAAATTCAACTATTGTCATTAATTTGAATCTGAAGATTTTAGAGAAGGAATCAAAAATTTAGTATTTAGACCATAATAATTAATGTCACTTAACAGGACACGATACCTCTATTTCTTTTAAGGCGATGAATCAATTTTTCAATTCAAAGGTTTTCTTTCGCCATATGAGATAGGCTTTTACCTTTTTTACGCAAAATTTCATTTGATTCAAAGGAACCTATTAAACAAACCGTCAACTTAAAAGGGGTTTACCGTAATGCAATAACAGTATAGGTGACAAAGCGAAATACTTATATTAAACAACATCATTACCTTTATGTAATAAAAAAATGTAATAGGAAATAGGCGACGAGACGCCAAGGTGTAATGCTGTTGGCTTCCATGGCGGATATTCTGGAAGGATTGTTGTCTCCAAGAAACAAAAGGTGATTTAATTCATAGTCGAGGTATTTTATCTTTTCGAGTGCATGTTATAGGCCAACCCTTTGATAGACAAAGTAGCCATTTTATTCTTAAGTTTTCGTCTGTAAAATTCAAGATATTTGAATATTTGACATTTTAGATGAAAAACACAAGAAATTTATGCGACTAAAAGTCTGCAGTGAATAAAAACAAAATGGCGGTATAGTATTTCCGGTGTCCGTGACGTTTAGAATGCGATTACGTTATAGATGCCAGATTACGCTGTAACACTTCAAAGAGTTCCATCTTTTATTTATTGTTCAATTTCTCTAATATCACGTACTGGCTTATGCAGTCTACTTTCTAGTCTTTGTTACCCAGTGTTATATTATTTACGAGAGTCTATCAGAACTGGGGATCTTAAAATAATATCATACATTGGTCTTTTGCTCCTTGCACGTTCTACTTTCGATTTTTGAGTCTGGGAATCCCTATTTATTTACCACTAAACGTGTTGGGAAGCAATTTTCACAGGAAATGTTCAGCTTCAAATTGTTTGATCAGTGATGCCAATCCCAGTCGTTGGTCTATCTGCTGTTTAAAGCTATATCGTCTCCTAAAATTTATATTCTTGTCAACAATTAACAACCTATTTTAAGATTGTAATGTAAAGTTTAGTTTCTCCAGACTACAAGGCATTGGTAATACTGTTTTTAGTACCTATTTGCAGATTGAGACTAGATTACCGTGGTTATGGTGTTCAGACCCTTTAAACAAATAAAAACACCCGACACAAGAATTTAGAGTAAAATATCAATTTGTATCAAATTACATGAATCTACTTGAATGTGTCTAAAATACCTTTTATCAATATTAGCAGTGACGACTGTGCCACTTTAATCACAACACATTGTTCTTATGAGAACCTTTCATGTAATAATGACGAGGAAGTTCTGAGGCCGACTGTGTGTTAACAAGTCTTGTACATCTTTGTAGGTTAACTCATCGTTAGTTTGAAGCTAAAAAGGTACATGCATTATGTTTTGTGCAGAACCTTTCATATTGGTGTGATTTGTTTGGATTAAAGATGAAATTGGTCTAGGATGAGAATATTCTAACTTCAAAGCACTTATTAAGCGATTGGTCTATTACAAAGGTCTTCAAAGTTTGCACAGCAGCTATTTACAGCCAAAACTATCTTGAGGAAATTACGGATCGCCTTAAAATCATAACCTCCCTCTTTAAAGGAATACTGCCTTTTTGGATGAACATAAAATTTTAAACTTGATTAATACAGAACATATATTCATATATAGATAAACCTGATGCCATAAATAACATAGCAGATTCTCTATAATTGTTAATTATCAATAAAAATGCAATTGATTATGGAAAAACGCTTAATAAAATGATTAAGCGTCTTTCAATACCTACTTCGTTGCGTGATTTTTCCAGATTTTAAGGGATTCTGTTACTTTGTGGCATGATGAATATATTCACATATTGACCATTCTTGAGAACTTGAATTTTGTCCATTCCAAGAATATCAACATAGATATTATAGCCTAAATTTTATCCAATTTAACATGTTTATACCTTGTACCACATGAATGCTAATAATTCGTAAAAAATAGTTTACAAGAGAAATTTTAAAGAGGTTATTATAAATTTTGAACGTGTATCGGGAACACTGATAGCATTGCAAAATAAGTATCAGATAAGCCCATAGCCATTAGTTACATTATAACTTAGTTGAAGAGGAATTGCAAGAACCGCCGACAATCTATTAATTGAAATGGTGCAAATTGCTGACATAAAATTTCCAGATACACATAACATTTTTACAAAAATTCTTAACAGTGATGTTAAGATTATTATTGGTCTTAACTTTAATTTGTTTTTTTAAAATTATCCTGGAATAAAAGGAGTTATTTTCTCAACCCCCGATAAATATTGAGTTGTACTATATATACATTAATCAAATTGTTTTCTTCTTTGCCTATTTAAGGTTCCGATGTATCGAAACAATCTTGTGCGTTGACATCAAAACAATGTAAAATGATTTAATAAAAGTGTAAAAGAATAATTTCAAGCAATTTTATTGTCTGTGAAAAGGAAAATACAAACATAATTTGAGTTTGATCTTTGAAAATATTGCGTGATGAAAACCATTTTCAGACAGGATTATTAGTTAAAACTTTTACAAACTCCAGAAAAACTATAATAATTGCCACGTAAAAATATATCTATTTAGACTCTGGATAGACATAAGACAATGTATTCTCGAATAACCCGCGGCGATTGTACCAAATTATTTAGAATTATTGTCCAATGAGGTGTCTGTAAGAAAGGGTAATGGGCTATTATTTTCAAGTTTTGTTTTTCAAATAGGTGTAGTTGCCGTTGTGAGAGGAATTTCGATACATTCTTCTGTCCACTAAGTTGTCTAAATATACGTTATTCATTTCTGGTTTCCATTTGCGAGACGCTATCGTTACTGCTTTCGGTTTCTTTGTTACCTGTGGTAGAATCTTTGCTAATAAAATAAATAGCCCGATTTATATACCAACTTTATTAATGATGTTGTGAATGCTTTGCTCTATTTATTTCAAAAACCCATGTTGCATAAATAATATAGTTTGTGAAGTCAAACATCGGAAAACAGCCAAGAACCATAGAAAGACCTTTTGTTAATCAGGTTCAGATTCAGATATTCTTGATCTTTCGAACACGAATTTCCGGTGTTTAACACCACATCAAGAAGTTAATATCACAAACAGCCAATAAGTTTAATACATGAAGCATGTAAACAGAATTATACAGATCAATTGCATCTCTCAGACAATACAAATATAGCCTTTTATAATCACGGCCGCGTTAAACAAATACGGCCTATTTACCAACTTACAATACAAGAAATTAATTTAAACGATTTGTATTGTGTCGCCATGTATGTATCATAGAAATATGCCAGAAGGATAATAAATAGTCTCGGAGTCGTGATGGTTGACGCCATGTTGTTTGTACATGTTAGATGAAATTGGAAGATAATGACGATGAATTATACACGTGAAATTGCGGAGTAATTGAGATGGCAACAGGCTAATTCATTTTGCATAGTCCACATATTTGATTTTACATTTTACTCCCGTTCTAAACTTGTTTAGTCGTTTGGATTAGGCAATTAGCCGAGACCCCTATTCCACAGACTGTGCGAGCTAAAGATACATGGATAGTTAGAAATCTCAAAAGAGTAGGCTTATGCCGTGTTCTAGGAACATTGACACCACTGCACACTGCATGGCGTTGCCGGAGTATCACATTTCATTTCATTTTTCATTTCACTTTTCTAAACCTATTGTCATAAGTGGGATCTAAGGCCCTATACCTGAAACACACAACCCCTTTTACACTTACAAAATGTATCCGTGCCAGGTCTAGACCAGGCTCGGTTCGGTAAAAAAAATCGTAATGTAAAAGGGTCTAAGTGAGCCTGTCACTGTTAAAAGAGGTGGTCTCGGTCCGGACCTGGCACGCTTTGAGTATAGTGTAAACGCAAACCGTGCCTCGCTCACTTTGAATACTTTGATTGCGCATGTCCGGAAGATTGTTATTATTATGCGCGACGCAAATACGAAGAAATGCGTAAATTGGAGAATTGGCATCGAACAAGTTGATTAGATTGTTGCCTTATATGAAGTTTCCTCGCCTGATACGCGTATTAACCATTTTAAACAAAAACACAATAGTTAGGATTGGAGAATTGGCATCGAACAAGTTGATTAGATTGTTGCCTAATATGAAGTTTCCTCTCCTGATACGCGTATAAACCATTTTTTAAACAAAAACATAATAGGAAGTTCACATTTCCCGCCATGTTGGATTCTGTTTCGCGTTCTCTCCGTCTAGAAAGGTCCATTACTTCCGGTGAATAAGCGAGCTCGGCTCACTTGTTCAACGTATAATGTAAAAGGTTCAAAATATGCGAGCCTGGCACGGTAGTGTATAGTGTTAAAGGGAAAATAGGTTATTGTCAAGTAGAATTTGCTGTAAATATGACTTGCAGTTGCACCATTGTCAACACTCAAGAAAATAACATGCCACACAAAATCCACCCCACCCCCTCCCGTTATCAAACTTTTATAGGAATATCTCCTGGGCTAATTTTAAAAGCAAACAGTGTGTTCGTCTCATACACACGCAGACTTATGTCGTTTAAGTAACAGCAGCAGCTAATTTCAGCACATTGTCATCTGCCCGATCGAAATAACACCAGGACATTGCTTAGATCAGTGCTTCTCAACCTTTTTTATGAGATCCGCCCCCTCGGCGAACTGTGTCATTACTTTCCTCCCCGTGCATTACCCCCTTCTAAATCCCTCCACCCAATTCCCCCTTCCTTTCAAATTCCTACAAGACTTTTCAATTCCTTCCAAAATTGAGACCCCGGTTGAGAAGCACTGGCTTAGATAATTATAGCTACGGACATGGGCGTCACCTTAAAGTTTTGCAAGTCAGCCTGTCTGACCTATTAGTGATGTAAAAGTGATAATCTCTTGAACAGCCAATAACAATAAATAGATCGTCAATCATTCAACATGCAACTAGAAAAATTTATCTGTTAAAAGTTCTTATAAAGATAGACGTAACCTCATTTATACAGTTTATATTTTATTCTTGACAAAGACCTAGGAGCAAAGTCAGTTGTCCTTTGCTGTTTTCTTTAAACGAACGGAAAAGTACCTGCTTTATGAGAAAAAACAGGAAGAACGTCTGAGATATCTGTTTCGAAATTATTCGAAAATAAATTTACTTGTAAAATAATTTCAACGGGGAGGGCAAGTTGTTCATTAGTAAAACATATTTTTATGCCATTATATTCATAAAGGTAGTCACATACCTCCGTATCAAGTTGGTAACTACATTGAGTACTATGTCTGACCATGGGCTTCACTAATAATTCTACCAACTTGGCAGCATGCTCTCCACATTTCATATTAATATTAAATGAAATACACTTCACCACTCTGTTCATATCTCTGGAATTATAGGAATAATAAATTATAAATATGTTTACCGCTGAAATAAATACTTTTGGTGGCTCAGTTTCAACGAAAAGTCGTTTTCCATAATCTGTAGTTGTCCATCGTATTCAATATCAGGTTATCGCAGAGAAGCACTATCTCATTCCACGATATACAAGAATGCATCTACTGTATTTAGCATCGACGATGTATCATTTTGACACTGCAGTGGCAATAACTTCCGTCAATTCTATTGACTATTTTCGTTATTTCGGGCTGAATAAGGAAGTAAAGCCAAGTCCACACATATTCAATACAAGGGAAAATTTCATTCATTACATGATACATTAGGTTTAGACAAACATCATACACCATTATTGATAAGACGCGGACTTCACTAGAAAACTTACGTGCAGAGTTGATGTGTAGATTTATATTCGACGGTGGATAAAATACGAATACTGGTGTTCAAATTTTTATGGAAACAATATTCAGAGTTATCTCCTTCCATCATAAAACATGACTGGTACCGGGCATAACCTAAAATATAAAATAAATGGTATCTAGTATGTGAAATGCTGATCGGAATGCAGAAGTACATAGTATGAGAGATATCTGGTATTTCCTGAAATTATAATACATGATGCATTAATTTTTTGGAAAGGCTAAGGTAATACAAGGTTAAGAACATGCTTTATAGCATTGGGTGTGGTTCGATTGAGGAGACATCATACCACATATCCTCTTCATCTTCCACACGGAATCTGAACTTCAGATCTTGTAATCTGCTTCATAAATTTCTAGCAGTAATAAGTTCTCGCATTAAGTGGATCAAATTAACGTAATTAGAGCTTCGCAATTTCCAATCCAAACACACACCCCTATTAGCTTATTCCATATAATACCCATAATTGTACAATTTTCAGTAAAATAATGTTCTCACATTTATTTATTGTTTGCATTGTTTTTAACCTTCATTGCATATTTGAACTCAAAATTTATTGTTTTATTGATCAAAATCAATATATGGCCCCAGGGTTGAACGATTGCAGTAGAAAGTCGTGGTACAAAAAAGAACGATGTTTGATTGTGGGAGTGTAAACATGGTATGAAGTGTTCATGACTGCGGGCAACAAAATTAACAGGTATTTTTAAAGGCATTAAAAAGTCTAGTTTTCTTAAACTTGTGCAAATTGTAAATCTTGTAATCACAATGGTAATACAGAATTCTAGTTAACTCGCTTTGATGGTGTCAAAACTAGACTTTGATTAAGCTGTTGTTTAAATTGTGTTGATGTTTTTCTATTGGTCGTATCACTATACACGTAGCATTATAACGGTATACATTTAACACAATACATTATGTGTCTCGTCAAAATCATTTATTCAAAACCATAATTTCACGATCCTAGCAGTCCGATGGTATCCAAATTTAATACATGTAATTTAGTTGTCAAGAATCAAGTTGGAGATGATTTAAAAATATAATATATTAGACTTTACATCCCCTTTAAATACACATCAAAGTTCTAAACACAGCTATAACCTGTCGGATGTCCTGTTTGATCTCGACTATAGGTTACAATGTCAAGTATTATTAGAGGTACACCAGGTACAAAATGAACATTTTTCATATGTTTTTTAAAAATTGACTGAGGGGCTTCTCTGTCCTGAAGCTATATTATGTGTATTATTCCGGAAAAGATTTGAGCTAAGATTCAATCTCTTTGGGTGCGAATATCTCGTTTTTTGTAAAAAAGTATGACTCTGATTGCCAGTTTAGGTCAGAACAAAAGAATATACCAATCAGTTCCAGACAGTTTATTCCAATTTCTTGATGAAGTATTTGTTTCACCCCAGGCCAGTAAATTTGAGACAATCCCTTCCTTCCACGAAATCCAAATATCAGAGTCCAGAGTTTACTTGTATTATTAAGAGGACTTGCTGGTTTAATTGCTAACGAATTCGTAAGAGATTCGGGACGGCTTAATTATATCTTCCGTGTTCCATACTGCCTGTAGAACACTAGCTATCACTAAACTGTGTTACATTCCAATAGCAGCTACTGCATTGTACTGTTATACTGCACTGCAAGCCGAGTTAGATACAATAATAAGTTGGTGGACATATCCCAGTTTTTATAAAGTGATTAAGGTTTAATTTAATGAAGATGGTATAGCTTTAATTTGAACCTCATTATTTACCCTTGAAATTTTAATTAAGAAGTTAAAGAGTTCATAAAAAAAGGAAATAATTAATTTCTTACACAGTGACTCTTGACCTTGACCTTCTTAAACCAGGAAGGGTGGACCTACCTTCACTTAAAGAAAATTTACCAAAAATAAAATGAATTCAACTTTATCATTATATAGTCCATCTGGAACATGTCTGGACACCTTGTGGTCAAGATTAGTCTAAAGTTGGCATAAGATCAGAAAGGTTTAGACGCATGGCTATCTGTAGACCAGATTGATTAGTAGAAATGGATACAGAAGTTTAGATAAGTCAATGTAAAATAATGACAAGAATTTAAACTAAAGATAACATTACGATCTGGACATGGTAATTTATTGCCCATACTTAAAACACTAGTTGTACAAACATTTAATCTATGATGACTAGAAATACTGAGATAAGATTTAAAGCTTTTAAGAGACTGTAAAGAGGTTTGTTTTCTTTTCGTCTTGAAGAGGTTTCTTTTTATTGTAGAACTCAATTATGATCTAATTTTGAAAATAAGCAAATTCGATTAATTCTTTGATCGAGTCAGTAATAACTTCCCATACAAGAGCCATATTCCATATCAACCATTTCCTATACGAGTTAAAACTATAAGAACTAAGATGGAACACGTTTTAGCATACAATGGAGGTAGAGAAAAAAATATTATACAGACGTAATTTTGAAGTCTAGGTTTACATTCACTTAAAATAATATCTTTTTTACTTTCTGTTATCGCATGTGAGTGGTCAGAACTGGCAATAAAACAAAGAGACATAGTTTGTTTCAAGGAGAAAAACTATCTTTCAGACATTTTGAAGAAGAGTTTTAACACTTGAACCTGATAGAACAAGGAATCTGGTTGTTAAACACTTCAAATCTTCAATTGTTCTTAAACTATATGCTGTCTGTTTACAAACATTGCTTCTAATCATTAAAACAATTAATTGTCTTTTAAGGAGAGAGTGGAGATAATCTTAGACCTCTTTTTACTATACAGAAATTCAATACATAGGCCTACACCTATAAGAATTTACACTTAATATTCTAAATAACACATGTTCCTGATGCACAGTAGTAGGTTAAACAACTTGAATCCCATTCCGTGTACGACGAGATCAAAAAACTTTTTATCTTCCTAC
Source organism: Nipponacmea schrenckii (assembly GCA_030562195.1). Classification (NCBI taxonomy): domain Eukaryota; kingdom Metazoa; phylum Mollusca; class Gastropoda; family Lottiidae; genus Nipponacmea; species Nipponacmea schrenckii. The sequence continues at coordinate 36,448,719 of JAUJPP010000005.1, forward strand.
TTCCATCTGAGACGGGTTCTTTAAAATTTAAATTGTTATTCAACTCCTTGGTATAAGTTTTCAAACATTACCAGTTGATAATGGAAACAATTCTTTGAGATTTTTAAGTGCAGAAGAATGAAGTTCTGTGGTTTCAGCTAGGAAATGAAAATGTCACAAAATGTCAGTACTTTAGAAGGAGTCGAGAGGTTAAAATAAAAAAATAGAGTTTTTATTGAAACCATATCTTTCAGTTTAAGCTTTTTAACTGATACATTATAAAACTCCTTATACATCGTGTGAATTCAGCCTTTTATGCCAATGACCATATAATGGTGTCCCAGAAGAGTAAACATTTATTACCGTTATTCAAATATATTAGACATATTTTATCCAACCCAAGGATGCAAACAACAATTTTCTGCGTTTTTTGGTCCTCATATAAAGTAGAAATTTAATTTTCTAAAATTAAAATACGACTTTGTTTCTCAAAATGAAAATGATTATTTTCTTATAAGAAATATAGACCTTCTGTTCTCTTATATAAATTAATCTTCTTATTTATGTAATAAACTAACAAAAAAATTCTTTATTTTCACTTTCTGTTTTACCATGTTAGATTAGATTGGGTGATAACAAGTATAATATACTCCAAGTTATAAACTACATTACTGCTTTACACTGTTTGGTGTAGTTTATTCATCGTCATCTAAAATCTAAAAGAAGTGAAACGACTCTCTTCTCTTTGAACAAATTATTATGAAGGATTTTTAAAAAATATAATTTTATAAAAGTTGATTGATACCTCTACTCATCTTACACTTAGTTTTCTTTCTAATTGTGTTATCATTTTCAGCTACAAAATGAATATATTTAGCGCATTATTTTGTTTTAATTCAACTTTGTATATTTCTTTGTAAGTAAACATTGCTAACACTTATGTAACCAAAATGAATGTAGAGCTTCCTTCCACCCATAATTTTTACAACGATTTGCAAACGAAAATCGAAATATGTATCATCTGTTATAATTATAGTTTATACTGCTCTGTACATTTTATCATTTATTTAAACAAATTATTTCAGAGATTTGTTACGGCACAAAATTTAACGATCGAAAAAACTCCCAAGAAACGACGAATAGAATTTGCATGTCTTCCACTGAAAGTTAACTTCTGCAATTTGATTCACTAAAGAAAAAGCTCAGTTCTGAACTTTGACCTTATCAAATATACTTATCTAATATTCCAATGAACAGCTCAAGGCCAAGAAACTATATTAAATCTTATTAACAAATGTTTGACGTCAATTTCGGAAGTGGCCCTACTTTCAGCTTCCGGTAGGGGAAAGGTTGTATCCGGTATGGTATTGTTTAAGCGTGATTTATGTTTTGTTACAGAATATTTTCAACACTCTTATATTATTGAGTCAAGATACTGGAAAGGTGTCGAATTCCAGTCATAATACAAACAGTAAGGCTACTGCCAACGTTTATAACTAATTTGAAATAAAAAATTTGTCTGTTCAACAAAAGTAATACATAAATATAAATTTCCTAACATGGCGTTACAAATTATGTGGACTCTCTGAAAGTCTCTTAGAGGCATCAGATAATTGTTACGAAATATCACTTTGTTTCATTTTGTTGAACCATATTTATTGCAAAATCTACTTAAAGCATCATTTTAAGCAGCGTAACGTTTACAATATTTTACTTGATCACTTTTGCGAAATTTGCCATTCCTTCATCGTGATTCCAAAGTGTTTTATAAAACGATATATATTTACACCACATTGAACATCGAACCTCATCTACTCAAATCTGAATTTCACCCGTAAAACTGTTCAGATTATGTTTGCAAAAACTGCAGAGTAATTCAAAGAAAATCACGAAATCACAGTTGACTCGCCTCCTCACAATTTTATCTCGTATCGAAATCTCAGAAATATTCCATACTTTTCACGGTACACTAAAACTTTTATTTCTATCCATTTTATCTCTGTTGGCTCGTAGGCTGAAATATTTTAGAATCGCAGATCAGTTAATAAATTATAGGCGGTATGTGCCAAATATATCAACTCTATTGTCTGAAATAAGACCATGTTTAATGCATAATATGTTCAGTTCTGGTGTTTTGTATTGGATGTAGACTAGACTTTTGCAAGCACAGTCTGGTGTCTTATGATCCAAATAGGACTAATACTTGTTATCAACTGATGGATAAACATATAAAGTATTCAATACACCAGAGTGTTTTTTCAGCAATAGTAGTCTATTATAAAATACATGTACATCATGTTAATCTACTTTGTGGTGACATGGAATGTTTCGAAACGACATTTTGGAGATAAGATAGGCCTACATAAAACGTTCAAACTGATATCTTCAAGAGTTAATCTGCCATTTTTTTGCGTTCATTAGCTGAAGCAAGCATCGATACGTCATTTGAGAGCATGTTTTAATTTTGAAAGGAATCGAAATTTACAATAGAAACCCATAGATAATAATATTAGTAATCAAGATAGATATGGCTTGTACCACCTTGAAACACAAATTTTTAGAGTGAAGAATTCAACAATGATTTGTTGTTGTTTTGACAAGTCTAAAACAATTTGTCGGTCGGTGAGATTGTCTGATTGCTGATGGAATCACAGAACCTAAACACCTTTTCCATTAATTTATATTCTCAGTTTCCAAATTCATGAACAGTATATCCCAAATGAACTTATGCCTAGTGTTTTCGACATAAAAAATTACTTAGACTTTTCGATTCATCTTGAATCGTGAACTACCCATGCCCCGATTCGTCATACCAATATCGCAATATGACATACATGTATGTTAAAAGGGTAACAGGTCAGATTGTTACAATCAATCCCCTTAAAATTTTACCATTTTGAGAATGCAGTCGAATTATTAATCTTGATTTGAACATGTCGTTCTTTGAATGTTTAAATATTCAAATGCAATCGTTGACCAGAAACAACTTACGGAAATTTATATGCTTCGAAATATCCAATCTGTACTTTTACATATTGACACCAATCTAAGGCAAATTCATTACATAATAGAATCGATGGATAATAATGTCCAGGAGTATATCATGTCCATGTCGAGACAAACGGGCCTAAGGGTAATAAGATTTGTCAATAGAAGTAGATTAGAATGATAATCTCGTCGGTTTGACCAGGACAAGTGTATGTAGACTCCATCTTCCCGAGCCAATGTTTCCTAACAATCTAAGTAAATTAAATGTTGTCGTATCAGTGTTTACGTATTTTTCTGATGGATTTAAATTGAGTCTGCACATTCTTTAAAGATGAATGAATAAACATAGTATACAATTCAAAGACCTAAGTGAAAGGAGTATATTCCACATGTAACGTGTCTCCTGCTTCACGAGATTGTGTTTGCCCAAGGCTTTAGACTAAGTGGCTACAATACACTCAGAGAAATTGCATATATAATTCCATCACATGAAATAGACTCATAATACAAGATATTATTTAATTGTATATTCGATATTTTGATGAAATAAATTGACTGAGAACTAGCCATATAAACTGTGTAAATATAACACTAGTCTGGAGAAATTGGACATTTTATCTAGGCAAACCAAACAGTATTCAGAGAGACACTAATAGAAGTATTACCTGAACTGTCTGAACGTGCACTACCATGATCCGCATACAACCAATTTTTCTCTTGTGTTCTTGGGTCCTTCTGGTGTTACTATTTCCAAAATCAGCAAATTATCATGTAATGACATATATGCAAAACACGACTACAACTGTCGTGACATCGGAATTACCAATATAGATTTGAACCTACGTTATTGTTCACATGTACTTTTAGTTATCTTTAGTCTAGAAGAATATCGCTGGTGTGAAAGTATCTTTAAGAAGGAAAGAAATCAATCAACAGGCCAGTCACAAGTAAATTACTTCTCAGACTCAAGATACATGTGTGTCAGACTGTTTCATCTGATCATTGTTGGTTTTCTCACCTTTTGGCAAAACAACGAAATCAAAAATAGCTCTTTAACAAGACCTATCAACACATTCAAGAACACTTTATCAAAACCGATCATAATGTATGTTTCCACATTACGGTAACGACAGTATCCATATTGTAGAATAAACTTCGTGATATCAACAATATTCATAATATAGACTTTACTTGATAAAGGGGATTGCTAGCTTTAAAAAAATTGACAACGTTTGAGGTGTAAACGTGTAAGCTTTAAAATGCCTACTACGTACATTTATATCAGTAAAATTGTTTTCTTTGTGTGCTTCTCAATTCAAGCTGCTTTCTAACATTTTTTAAAGTCGAATGAAGTTTCATGGTGCTGATAGTGTAAACTGGGCTTGATTCTGTCGACAGACTATGTTGATAAACACCGTATTGTTGTAATAATTATAATAATAATAGTTAGTTAAAATCTCATCAGATTACCTAGTGTTATTTCTGCGAGTCTGTTTTTACAATTTGTTGCTATTTTCGTAACCTTATTTACTATAACCACTTTTCTGTACAACATCCAGGTAAAGATAGATTTAGCTGGATGGACAGGAGTGTTTTCAGCTTTTCACCAATGGAATGGAGTGGAGATTTCCACCCTACTGTTCCGGGCATATTTTATCAATTAGTATCTGCTTTGCGATCAACTGCTCAGCACCTTTCTGGATGACATGCGATTTCAATTTCAATGTTTTTTTGGGCTGTAACTGTGTTGGATATATAGTTGGAAGCTTTACCTGATGGCAATTGCTTGGTTGCATCGAGTAAATAACAACCGTAGTAGGTTGTAATCTCTGTCTGTGTGTGAGAGTCTTTTGATATTGAATAAGTCGACCTTCCTCATTATTCCAGTAGTTGTAAATGGGTACGAATAATCCGAGATCAATGCCAAGCCGATTCGAGAAAAAATGTTTCATTGTTTCTTTCTGTCTTTACTTTTTTGTAAATATTGGGCCCACAGCATCAATAGATGTCATAATGCAGAGAGAGTATGCAATCTGTGATCAGTCAGCAGAATTTTGGGCGTTATTTAATCATATCCAGCAAATCTTTTTGATTATGTTAGGGGAATATATATAAAAGGCTGCCTAGAAAAATGATGATATTATAGCGAACACATTTGGGGTATTGGCAAAACAGTATTACAGTAAAATTCCTGCCATTTACAAGATGATAAAGAAAATGTTTACTAAATAATACACGGCATTCTTGTACCGATTCCATGTTTTTGATGTTACACAAGAGTTAAAGAGCGAAATATGATTCAGCTGCTATTTAAAAGGCGTTATGTGATATATGCATCTCCGGGGCAATCTATCTTTTAGATGACATTCCAATGCATCATTTTGAAAAAAATTGAAACCAAAGACTTTTATCTCTTGTTTGAAAGTTTAAAGGTAACCCTGCGAGATGTATTATATATATTTCATTCTTCCTATTGTTGGGCTCCTTCTATTGTAGAATAGGCCTACCTCTGTAATTTAGACGAATCCATGGCATCGTGACCTCCGAACCTGTCATCAATGTGTCTTCAGGCAGACAGAAACATCAGTATAATGTGCTTTTCAACATCCAATGCATCGGCTGGACCATATAATATATTTCTTAAGGACCTTACACTCAGCTGAGATAATAAGAAATCCGGGTCCATAGTCCGACATGTTTGTTCGGAGGGGCAATTGATATACTGTTCGGTTTTCAGAATTTTTTTCAAGGGGTGGAGGATCTTTTTTGTTCGGGACGGAGAAGTATGTACGGCCCTGATGAAAAAACAATTCCGTACACAGCCCGGCACTTGCTTTCAAACATTACTAACGAGTCTGACAGTGGGAAATACATTAGCTCTACTCCGACCACAGCAGGTTGTAAAGAGTTGAGTATAAAAACGATCAAGAGTAAAGTTTCAGATAAATACTGGTATATTTATATAAATTATTAATACAACATGTTCGTCAGACGATACCACTGTGGATTTTCATCTGGACTTTATTTATTCTATTGTTATATATCTCAGTTTCTTGCGTAATAAATATACCAAAATAACTATTGTTAGCTCTGTGTACTCTCCAAAGGCATGGTGTACAAATTCTGTACACAAGCAATATACCTTATTTTCAAAGCTTTTTCGATACTTTCGATTTCGAATTTAAAACTTCTTCATCGGCACAATATGGTGTTGAATTTCTGTTAATTCTATTCTATAGGCAAAGTAAGGTACACAAAATTATATTTACTTTATTGATTCTTATCGATCTTTACAACATAAATACTGAATCATGGTCACTGTTAGCATTAAGTGGTCATTGACTCAGTATACTAAGCACCTATACGGTTTATCAGACCATGCTAATGGACAAATACTATTGTATTAATTATTCATATTTTCTTGATTATTGGATGGTTTCAATTTGTAGCTTACATAGACCTAAAACAAAGATCCTTCTCCAATTCAAGGAAATCGAAACTCTGTATTCGTTTCGACTCTTTAAGAACTAAATTGTCGCAAAACAATTAATATCAGTTTAAGGTCCAATGTTTTCTAAGGGAAATTATTATGTGTTGATGACATCGACAACAATGATGAACTAACATAACGTACTGTCACAGATACAATTGTATTCCACGCCATGCAAGACGTGAAATACAGTTTGAGGAAAATACAGAAGGCAAAGTAGCACTGGAGGTCAAATCAATGCTAGTGTAAATAAATTGAAAGCGTTAAGATGAAAGACAATATGGTAATGAGTTTATTCTGTTGACAGATTCTCATCACGTTTAAAACATAAACTACTCATTGTTTATAAACTAACAGTTAATACAATAACAAATTATCTCCCTTTTAAGATCTGGAAAATGTCTTCTGCTGTGTTATCTTTGCGGTATTTATTTGCTACAAGTGTGTGAAATTCAACTTCTCTTCCATCCAATAAATTACAGATTAAACAAATTTTGAAAAGTTCAATTTCAGATTTGTTCCACGGTAGGTCACTGATCTAGAACGATATATCATCCATAAACAAAAAGAGATTTGGTCCTACTGGGCTTTGTCTGTTTTGGTAAAAAATATTTGGGATGAAGCTAACGCCTATTCCGAACTCTCTTTTATGTCTACCGCCGTTGTGCTTTGGGGCCTGTTTCATAATTTCATAACTAAGTTCAATAATAAAAAATTAAAAAAAGAAAAAAACCTTTAAAAAATCCCAGTGATTTTATTGGTAATTGACTAGTCAGAAGACAAAAACATTTGAAATCATATCTCAATTTTTATTTTTCTATCTTTCCAATCAAAAGGAATTTAATTAAATTTCAATAATTGATGGTATTCCATATTTAATGTTGTCAAAAAACTAAAGCTTGATTTAAATTGATTAAAAACTTTTGAAATAATACTGACCTATCACCTCTTGTATTGATCACAGAGAATATTCCGACAATGTAATGATTTAAACTATTTTGTCGGTAATTTAAAAGCACAAATATATCAGACTATAGATCATGTCATTGTCTACTTTCGATTTCCTTTCTATTATATTTTATGTTGTCTGGACCTTTGTATAGGATATTGGCAATTTACGGCGGAAATTTATATATTAAAGGCATGATACCACTGACGCATACAGTGATTAAAATTACTGTACAGGATTCTATTTCTTAGTAATATTACCACAGTATGGAATAGTCAATTTACAAAATGAAAAGTTATATAAACCAATACTATATCTGAAAAGAGACAAATTTTATTTTTCTGTAATACTATGAAGAAATTGAAATAGTTGGTTGATACAGAAAGGGAATTACATAAAGAATAAACTTACGTTCGTACAATGAATCATCAGAACACAAATCTTGTAGACCTTCTTTAGCTCCTTCTAGGTTCACTAACGATCTCTGTATTTTTGGGTGAAGTTCCTTTGGGCAAACATTTTTCAAATTGTTAATACAGTCCATTGCTTCTACGTATGAACTAAAATAAAAAATACAATATACTTTCAGTTCTCTGATCTTTTAACACTTTGATACATGACACTTTTAATAAATTATCAGCAACATTTCTTAAGGAACGCTCTTTACTTGTGTTACTTTGTAACATTTGATAAGGTAGGTAGATTTGTATGTCGTATTATTCATAATTGACAGAATGCACGTGAAATATAACGTTTTCGAATACAAAAAAAAAATTGTATGTGGGGAGAGGGACTCACAGCATCAGCAACTTAAAAGGTTGAGAGGGCTTATATAGGCGTAGCCGGCTGCCCAATCCAGTGTAAATAATAAATTGTTTATATAAAAATACAACTTAAAGGGTATCTGATAAGTTATTTGAAAATGAGGTGGTTAGGGGGGGGGGATATGGAGTCTGGTTAAGCATAAGAATTGTGGGGAAACGCTAGGATCATTACTTCCATGTCCTGACAATTTCCAAAAAACAATGTAAAATATATAATATTATTGATATAAGCTGGTATAATGATGGTTTATAACCTTGCTTATCATCGTTTATATCATTTACTCTACATTTCTATTTCATATCAGTCTGACAATCTATAACCAACGCCCTGATTCTATCATCTGATCAATTCTAAGGATTTATTACCATTACCCTCATCTGTCAGTCATATTTTTATTTCTATAAACAATTTGCGCATGTTTGTTTTTGACTCTCTCTCCATTTTATATCAAGATGCCATGTTAAGAATTTGAAGGTATGGTCTCCATGAATCCACATAAATGCTATATTATTATGTATGTAGAGACGAGTGGATTTTTATAGATATATGCTTTTTATACTAAGATATTTGAAATTGAAAACAAATAACTAAAACGCCACATGTTTTCTAGCTTCTGTAATATTATAGTCCAGTTTCAAGCCCCAAGCACTATATCTCAAAATCCCTCTGATTGAAACTATACCAACCATTGTTCTTGTGTCTCTAATATGAACACGTGCACTTTTTAATTTAGTGGAGTGCTATTTAATGTATATGAGTAAGACGATGATTGACAGGACTGTTGTGACCTAACGTCTATTTCAAATAACATTTAACAGTCTAATACAGTACACTATCATTTATAAGTCCAAGTCAAAATATTTAAGTATATTTGTGTGTTGTGGTAAGTTTTGAAGTGTGAAGCAACGAAATACAAACGTAATTAGTATAGGAGACCATCTTCTTCCAATTGCTTAATCGACATTAGTGCAACAATGAACCACTCATTGGTTTGTAACATTGATTTGGGATGTATCTATCCTGTTTTGCAATTTGTTGGCAATTGGCTACACTCTGGTTTGAAACACATCCTTGGTTGTTTGGTTACTATGAAGTGATAACAGAATACCATAGGCCCTGTATGGTCTGTTATACAGAATAAGCAGATTGATGGTGCTTCTCCTCACTTCCAGCAATACATATGTTAAATATCTGATAGAGAAGACTAGGCAAAAACTGTTTGCTTTTTAGTACAATATTGAACCTGTAACACACGAGTTAGGCTATCAAATTATACATCACAGAATTTTTAATATTTTAAATCAAATCGCTTTGCCGAAATACTTGTAGATTAAGGAATACATTTTACAGAATATATCTTCCTGAAGCATATTTCATAAAATTTTAATTAATATAAAAAAGAAAAAAACAGCAATTTTGATTGGTCCGTAAAGATTATGTAATTTCGATTTTTGTGATTGAACAGATAACTGCAAAACAAAAAAATTTCCCAAGCTGGCGATCTGTGTTCCGATCCGACATTTTCAGACAAGCCAAGGGTAACAAACATTCCAAATAATTCTAATCCTACTACAACGGATACAATAATCACCAACCACCAAGTCTTTGATTACAGTCTACAACCAACCAGTAGATTGAAAGAAAGAAAAAATCTCGACCGCAGGATGATGATGATTTTGATGTTTCAGGTAAACCTGATCAACAACTGATTTTATTTCAACAACTGCCTTTAGTATTTCTTCACTGATTCCTTTCTAGATTAAATCCCCTACCATGTTTGTTCGCTTTCAACTCTCAACATTTACTAAATGCCATCTTTGTTTCTCCAACAACCCGGAAATCGTTTGGCGCCGACTACTCCCCCTAGCGACTATAAATATTATCACGGTTTCTTGAAGGGGAGGTAAGTGGAGATAGACAATAAGGGTTGTTGATATAAATAACAAAAAGATAAAAGAAAGAGGTTGGGTTATTTCAGGTATGGGAGCGGAAAGAAACCATCTTGAAGCATATTGTTTTGAAGGCACCATAACAGTTATAGCTTATTATGTATATTAGACAGTTAGAATCTGATATGGATTCATTCTGATCATAGAAAACTGTCATTGTACTACATACTACAAAATGATTTCATATCATGTCGAATTTACCTCGATTAAGTCAATAAACAAATGACTGAGTTTGAATTTGATTGAAAAAAATCATCATGATGATATTACAAAAAGGCGCAAATGAAATCCGATTGCATTAAATCGCGTTTGGCTAATTGTAAACCAACCATTTCTGCTACTTTGCTCTTTTAGTTATTTATAACAAAATTTCGACGACTGCACCCATATAGTGTTTAACAAATGCAGTTTTCGTGAGTTTAGAAAATAGTTGAGGGTGTAATCTACGGAATAAAGAGAATCACAATTGGTTCCAGATGGTTTATATTGAACAACAATCTATTGAATGTTTTGATTGGAGAATTGAAGAAGATTTTGATATAGATAAATTATGTCTGGTGATATTTTTCTTAAAACAGGGGAATTCCCTAGACTCTTCTCTTCCTTTTAAATAATACAAACGAAACTGTTAGCTGTTTTATAATACATTGTACCTCTAATGTCGGCCAAGTTTCGAAATTCTTCCAACAGAGGAATTCCCCAGATTCTTTCTACCTTTTTAATAACACAATCAAAACTAGCAGTTAATTCACAACAAATATCACCTCTTATGGTTTAAACTGGGGGATTCCTAAGGGGATTTGTATAGACTTTCGCTACCTTTTAAATAATACAATGGTAAAATGAGCTATAACAAATCTTTCCTCTAAAGTTTCCTATACTTCAGAATTTACAAACTTTTATTCTCTAAGTAAGATATTACTTTTATAAACAGTTCCCCTGGAGATGGACAACCCAAATATTGCCCACAACTTTTCCATATAAACTAGGCCCTATCAAGATCAGAAAAGCCATCGAATCTTTTGATACGTCCAAGACAAACATGTTCGTAATTATCTACCGCTGCATGTAATAAGGTAACCTCAGCGCTGTCTTATAATAACAATAACTGTAGAAAACATCAAGTACTGTGTTTTACCTATAAAACTTGCAGGTATAAAGAGTATTTTATGAAGCGTACATTCTCACCTGACATGTTCTACCTGGCAATGATATTTCTCTTTCTTTATCCCCCGTGTTTTTATGATTGACATATGTTGGTGAAATATAATAATGTAAAAGACATGATCTATCAATTCACAGACTCTACAGCTAAAATCATCATACTCATAGTCTCAAACATCACATACTTCAACTGTCATTAGCAATTCATTTGCATGTGCGTGTCGACAAGCAGGTATTTTGACCTTATATCATATAAACTCTCTATGAAGCAATTTTAAACAAATATATAAATATATTTTATATTTTGTAACTAGGGTGAATAAATTAATATATGACATCAGTATTTTTTGCGGATTATTAAGCATGTTAACCTGAACACAAATGTAATACTGAGTCACTTTTAAATAAAAACGGTTAAAAACAAATAATTTGACCTAGAATGCAGGTTTAACCCGAGTACTGATATTAATGCAATGATCAGACCTGGTATGCTGACTTTCTGTAACGATTGCTACCCAGCTTCAGCGTACAAAACTTAATAAAGGTATTTTATTTTCGTGAAAAGAAAATCTGACTTTATTTAAAATCTGTTGCTATGAATATTTCTATAACTAAATCAACTATTGGAGGTTACGCCCCAAACTCCCCTACCGTTCAGTATCTGCAATAAGCAATAACAAATGAACAGTATATAAAATACAAGTCGAATTTAAATCATTGTTTTATGACACAGATATATTGTATATTATTTTTTCCTTCAAGATTGTTTTAGTACGGTGCAGGTATGGGGTGGCGACTAGTAAAACCAGCTGGTTCTCTCATCTTGTCTGACTAATCCTACAGCACGAAACCTCGTCACAGATTTACAAATTAGATTTGAATTGCTTGTGCGACAATTCTTTTTGTGGCGACTCATTGTACGGCTTCATTAGTGTTTGCTTCTGTTCATCTTCGAAATGACCGTAGTCTCAGTAATTTTATTTTCAATTAGCGAATTATTAATCTATAACAAATCATCTCAGTTCAGACAGTAGGATATCATATATTTAAGATAGCTGCGATACAATATACGATGGCGACTAACGTCATTTTAAAAGCCGTAAAGACTTTAGATTGCAATAACCGTTTCAAATTTTAAGAGAGTTTTTCATGCAGAAATAATGGATATGTCATAATTATTTTGTCTGTAAGAATTATTTATGTAATTCATGAACAGTCGTAACACAGCCTGAACCATTAAATTTCACTTTTTTACAAAACATCCGTTGATTTGTGATGCTCATAATTACTGTAAGAATTTCAGTTATTATTTAAACCTAATTATTGTTAAATAACAGAAACATATATATTATTACTAAGATCTTTTTTTAATTAAAAGCAACAATAGATTTATTTGAAAACGAAAATAACAGTTCTCTTAATTAGCCGTTTCTTTAAATAGGAGACATCGCTTGTTTCGTCTTAAATCAAGAAAGACGATATAACAATATTTAATCTTAAACTTCTCATGTGTACTAACTCAAGGTACAAAATGCATACCAAATCACTTTTGATCGTCATATACAATCCTATGTATGCAATACCCAAAATTGTAAACATCCAACAGATTCGGCTCCATCGACTATGCAAAAAAAGACTCCAGCAGAGTAACAATCCAGTTCGCCCACTACCGTCAAACCTATTTTACATACGATCGATATACTTTTAAAACGAGTTTGAATGAAAATGTTGTTTTTGTCTTCGCGAAGCTTCAAAGTAGATCTGAGAAAAGGAAATGTAAAAATATGACAATTTAATTGAACGTTCTTTGGTATCTTAGACTGATAAAGACAGATTGTAATATCTTTCTAACTTATCTGTTATCATTTAACGAAGTTTAGAAACAAAATGACAGATACTGTTGTCGTCAATTGTGACACTTAATTCTTTGAAACTCAATATCTATTTTACTTTAATATCTTTAACTATTTTTAAATTTTACTGTCGGCTAGTTCAATCCATTATTTGTAAAAAAAAAAATTGTGTAATATTAAAACTCAAAACTTTTACATCAAATCTGCACTTATTTTTGAATCTAATGCAATGTGCAATATACTGTTCCATGACAGATTTTGGATGAATATGCAACTCTAGCTCTACCAGTTTGTTGCATATTATAATTTCATACGAAGAAAGAGGATATGGTTTTAAATTTTTTACTAAAAACATGGTTTAGCTGTTATTATAATATGCTGTTTTTCTGAGAAGGCTAAGTTTGTTTAAAAGCGTATACAATTAATTAGGCAAAGAACATTTAATTGGCACCGCGTGCATCACAAAGTACGATAGTTGAAAGTTTCTTACCCGACCTGTAGTAGCCGACTTGAGCAAAGATTGAAAATAAACAACTGCGGTCACTCAGATCGACGAAAAAAATAAAACTTTTAAGCAACTGCATTTCATAAACATGGTTTCTCAATCGTTGGCGCGCTCAGATCCACTAAGGTTCGTAAAATCACACAAGGTGTCACAAAAAATATACTGCGACCTCCTACTACCCCCCCCCCCCCTTTGTATTATACATTATTATGTGATTAAAAAATCTTTCTCTTATCGGTGACAGAAGAAAAATTGGAACATATAGGACCCTCATTCTAAAAGAAAGTATTTTTTATAAAGGCTTATATTTCTTTATCATTCTAAAACAGATGTATTTATGTATTATTTTAATGTCAGAATAAGAATGTCGAAAATTGTAAATTATAAATTTGAGTGACAGTCTGTCATATCCATGATAATTTCTACATATTTTGAATTACATTGTTATATACTGACGTCATATTTTAAACTAATTTAAAGGTATATAACCTTTTAATCTTAAGATAGAACTGAATCCTAACACCGTAGAACTCTTTAGAATGGCGATCCGACTAGGGTTGCACGTATCGAAAAGATTAAATCATGCATAAATATATAATAGTTATTAGGCATATAGTCTTAAATAATTTTTACAGTCATTCGCAGTAGATTTAGAAATGACAATCTCACGTAGGGTTATAACGAACTTATTTCAAACTTGAATAAAGTTGTCCCTTTTATAACTGGTAATTATAGGCACCAGTTCATATATCTGAATCTAACAGACGATTACAATTATTATGTCCAAGATGAGAGAAATTAAAAATGTAGGTAAAAAGATTTTACCATTATGTAATGCGCGATCTCATTTCGAATTTTTCAGCACCAAAAGTGACGCAGCTGAAACCAGTTTCCATCACTCGTTTAGTGGATATATGTAGAAGAATGTATCACTTTAACAGCCAATAAACATGTAATTGTGTTTATTTTGAATTTCATAAATTCCAATTCCCAGACGCCCTGGAAACATTTTCAGAAAATATGACAATTTCAAGAATTGTTCTCAGACTTTTTCTAGTAAAGTTCCAGACACATAAAAAATTCTAAGAAATGTATTTTATACAATAACAAAATATTTGAAGAAAAATGACAAACGATTTTTCATCAATTTAATAAATGTATTTCGTAAAGGCCCAATAGCTTGTTTGGGATTATTGACGTTAACAAAACGTGTGTCGAGAATTACATTTTCGGACAGTGCTCAAAATTTTGGGGAATAAACGTTAATATGGGTTGTCTCTTATTCCCATGCTTTTCATACCTGAGCTACCTTGATGACCTGAGCAAATGGGACACTAAAAGGGTAAATGTCCTATAAAAATTCAATCGATTTAATATAGTAATCGATCTTTTAAACTGAATAAGATAAACAAAATAATTATCTGATTATGCTTCATTTATTTGATATCAAGTATAACCGACATTTTCTGTTCACAAATAATAAAACACTACTAGCTTTTAGATAACCGGATGTTAACATTGATAATACAGGAAGTTGACTGCGATACTACTGGATGTTGATTGCGATACTCCGGAAGTTTATAAATTGAGGCATTGCAAATATATTTTCTAAAATGAAGATACCAAGAAATTAAAAATTTGTTCCAATACGCCAACCCTTTGATCAATTTAAACATCAAACTTTAGCTCTCAACTTCCGGTTCTGACACGCAAGATTTTGATAAAGGATCTTTCAAATACGGAGAGATGACGAATTCCACATATTTCGAACAGAACAATACCTATCCATTATGACTTCGTCTCATATTCAAACAGCCAATAAACAATTCTTCAGTAGACCATCAAAATTTCTAAGTGGATGTCGGCAGGTTTACGGCAACCGGAAACCATAAAATTGTTTTCTGGGATAGGAGTACATTAAATTGAGTGTAGTGGCGACAAGTCACAACAGTACAAAATGACAGCGAATTAAGTAATAAATCAAATAACCCATTGATGAGCTGAATTTATTATTTGTCTGTTGGTATGTGTGTGTGTGTGTGTGTGTGTGTGCTTTACCAACCATTGTTCTATACCCACCAACAGATTAAACTGTTGTTAGATATTTGTGGAACGGCTAATGTCGATTTTAACATTTTGAAATAATATAACAATCGAAACGTTGATCTGAAATTTAATATGAAATTTCCCACAGACGTGGAATATTCAATTAAATATGCGTGGGCATGCTGTTGACCATGAGTCTACCCGATGACCTTGAAATAGTTCATTTTGAAATATCTGAGTACGTATTGTAATTAAAATTGATTTTAATTTTGAAGACGACAGGAAATCATTTATAACCATCTGTGTCAATTTAGCCTAATCCTTGACACAGATGTGGATTGATACCTTGTCTTTAAAATTGTCTTACAATCGATTACAATTAAACTTACTGTAACCGAGCAGAGAAAACTTATGTTTAAAATACATAAAATAGGCATTGCACTGCGCAATCTGATGAATTTTTTTACTAAAGCCAATCTGCCTTGTATTATAATATGCCCTTGGGATTTACCGCCCACTCTTTTCCATAAACGCACCCATTTCTTATTAGTTTTCAGTTATCAATAAGTATTATTGCTTAGTTATGTTTCGGATTTATGTTGAATAAAATTTCTTTAATAGTGGTAGGTGCCATCTGCATCCTTGCGAGTCTTGGCTGCCTGGCACCAGCTGGGTAATTTATGAAGGTTAACAGGACCTAAAAAAACCTTTCACAAATGAAATGGATCCGTTGATATGCCAGTTTAGATGTTAAGGGGAATTGTCGTCAGTTTTTTCAAAATTTATTGGACCCGCTCCGGCTGTGACGACAGTCTGAATATCAGTTTGTGATCTGGGTATCTACCCTTACAACATGTCGCCTGGAACACGAATATAATATTTATCAAAATCAATATGAACATATGTGATGATTATTTGTTTATATTAAAAGGCATGTTGTATTTTGTGATTCTTTGATGTTCAGACCACATGTTTATTGGTTTTATCTTAATTCAATCTTTTATTATTAAACTTATTATTGAATAATAGAGGATAGATATAACACATATTGTACAGCTTCAATTATATATCTATTCTGTTAAATTCTAGAAGTATGTCAGTGATAAGACATAGGTGAACTGCACATGCAATACATATTGTCCACCTACATATATCAAATTTGAAATGTTGATTGCGATAAGACTGGTATTGTCTTTATGTCCCTTTATTGCGGATCGTGTGATTGGTGTTTGATTGCTGTTTATTATTGTACAGTATCTATAATTCTGTTTCTGTTGATACGTTCATTGATCCATAGGGTATTAGACTCATTCAATAACTACCAACTTAGAGGGCAATATGCATTGCGAATTATAATTTGGATACGCCTATTTGTCATTGAGTATTGAGATGAAAATTGACACAATGGTATCTCTTCCCTGAGCAGAAAGGGATGTTGTAGCAATAGGCTTTATTTAATAAAGCGGCATAACTCACCTGCAAAAGGCCCTGAGAGTTTCTACGTCCACCCCACAACACAACTGTCGTCTGCTGGCTTGCATATTCTGTAAATGGCTACTGTATGACGTAAAACATCCGTAAGCCTGCGCCGTGACATCACGTGGACATTCACTTCGTACGCTTGGAATCACTGAAATAGTCAATTTAAGAAACATCAATATCGGAAATGTCTTTGACCAACTCTAAATATTGGATAGAAGTTTGCACGTAAATCTTCAAACTTATTTGTGTGTTATATTCTGTTCAATCTGTTCAATTCTGTTGTATCATAAACATACAATTAAATGCAATATTAGCGGAAATAATAATTGTATGTGATCTCTGATCACCTTTTCATTATATCAGCCTGGGTGGGACATTATTTTATCGTGGAATCTAGTGAGTACGTAGAATAGAAAGCCATAGACTATGAAAACCTCCCATTGTCAAGGTATCTGCAACAATAATCACCATTAAAAAGAAACCAGAACTATGCTGAGAGGTTAAGATAATCCAGATGGGTAAAGACGAATACAAGTAAAATGTATATTACAGGTTAGATAGGATATGCATCCAGCAATCATAAAACTATATACTATATATAATGACAGAGATATATTCAATTTCATTATCACTATCAAGTTCATAACAGTGTTTCTGAGTTTCAAACGCCAGCTTACAGATGGGACACAATTCTATAGATGGTCTGGAATCGAAAAATGCAATGATTATGTCACTGCACTGGCAAAAATTCACAAAGAATTTAAAATTAGGACGTCAAGAATAGTCGATATATACTTCAAGTAAAACAGTTACTAACAGATGTACAATGAAGAGAAACATTGTAAAAAGATGTTCCCCGATGTAAACATCTGGTGAGAGAATAAAATAAAATATTTCGTTAGAATGATACTTGTAAATGTAGTAAGAACTGTTTTACATGCACCCTAAAACATAACACTTCCTCGCTTCATTTCACTCGACAAATTACTTTACCAGACATATAAACATTACCACGTGTATCATTTCATCTTTATTCACCAATTAAATCATACCCGTATCGCTAACCCGAGACTGTTTTTGTATCGGAAGTTAGTTCTTATGATATAAATGTACTCCTACACTGTGCCGATATTGCTTAATCACTCTTAAAGCCCAAAACTTTACTCCTAGATATTTTCATAACTGATCTAAGATTTTCTTCAAACAACATATTGTACAGTCGTAAAGATCTTTTACTGATAAATTAAAAACCAATGCAATAGAAAGTTCTAGCTGTTAAGTAACTGTATGTGGCTTAAACAATGTATATAGTCCATACATCGTTTAACCGAAACTAAAACAATTGGTCTCTGGTTACTCATTGGACCTTTCGCAGTCTAATTTGCAAACTGCGACCATGTGCGAAAACAGAACCAGAGCTTATTAAGTCAATATGGCAGGTGATGGCAACTGCACGTTTTCAATCGTCGAAGTACCATTGTCCTGGTCAGATTCGAATGCAGTCGATAGCAGTGGCTGAAAAGCCCGAGTTGCTTCCAGCTTTTAGACCAGAAATCAGCATGAGAGAATCAATGCATTGTTGTTCAAAGTTCATAATGAATAGTGAGTACCATGGAAGGGTTTGCATAAATATTAATCATCTAACACAACAAACAAAAGCATTGGTAACATCTAATGTCATGTAAAGTGTTCTATCGTACAAGAAATATAGGGGTGGTAATTTAAAACAACACACAATCACACATTCATTACCGTACTGATGATAGCTGACTGGAAGTACTGAAGACTATTCAACCGACAAAATTAATTTAATTCATTTTACCAGAAAAACTAAATTGTATTGTCATTAAATAACAACTGTGTTTAGTTACTCTTATCAAACATTTCTTGACCGGAAGTCACTAGAAGTATCCTAAGACTTATTCGTTATCAGTCAATTATGCCCACATGATCTCAAAACCCTACGGCTATTTACCACAAGTCGAATAGACGTAAATACGGGTACTTTCAAACTACAGATTCATGAATCTGAAAAAATGATTCCGTTAATAGGGTGAACACAACGATATTCAGCGTTATTCCGGAAGTACTAACTCTTTGACCTGTAGCAAGAAAAAACGACACTGGTTTATATAATAAAACAATTAGCGTAAATACCACTAACCACAAATTTATAAAATTTTGTTGGGTTATCTAATGAAGCGAGGTTTTGCCGTTCAGTATGCGGTGTATCATAGGGGAATTCAATGTATAGGTATACATGAAATATCTAAATGATGAATGTAAAATTACTAGTAGGCTAATTGTCATTATTGGTTTTAATTAAAAGATGTTTTGTATTAGACGATGTGAAATGATATGTTTGAATGAAGTAAAATATATTTACACATGATTACAGCTCTGGAATGAAACAGGAGGAATGTGGTGTTTATTTTGTCGATTTTCAAGGTTTTTAACGCGGTCTGCTTTGGTCTCAATTACATTTGGGTTCAATTGGAGTTCGCTAAGGTTTGGAATATTATGTTTTAGTGTCTTAGAACTAGTTGGTCTCCATGTTAAAAATCATCGTGTTATCCTATCGGTTGATACATAAATAACACAGTGCGAAATCAAACATAATTCCTTGAAATAAATTAATCTCTTCTCGATTCTAATATTACGACGGAACATACAGAACCTCAAGGTCAGAACTTTGCTGAGCTTTTCAACGAAACACAAGATACCGCTTTAATCGCCATAAACTTCTGAGCTTAAAACTTCTTCAATTACATTAAAACCAGACAAAATAAGTGAGGCGTAAGTTTTGTCTGCAGTTTAATTAATTATTATTGGCGGATTGATTTACAACTTGACGATCTTATCTATACATATATAGACTGGTGTATCCAGTACCAGACTAAACATTGCAATCACCTGTTATTTGGTGTCTAATGACTAAAAATTGACATTGATTATCTACAGTGAAGCTGTGGAATTTTATTTCGAAACCAGGAAGCTGACCAAATTGATCTGAAATTGAGACGGGACACGAGAAGGCATCTGGACAAAGTCACTGCAGTTTTCCATTAATCAAATTTACACTTGTCAATGTTATCGCTATAAAGTGAAATACAAAACCCGAATCCACTAACTAATTTTTGGCGATTCAGATCTAGATTTCTAAATAGTCTGTTAAAAAATGTCAAAAAGTTTTAATTGAAGGAAACATAACATTTAAAAACGAGACCTAATGGGTCAAACGTTTCATGACCTGTTTTGGTTTTTTTTTTTCAAATTTACATACGAAGTTTTTGGACAGAAAGAAACAACTGTTTTGCTTGTTGAATTTGCCGAATGGTCCTTGACTTTGGTAACATTTATCTATATTTATGCTGCACTCAAATTGTTGTTTATATAAAATACATCTAATTTTGCATTGTTTACAAACTACTCAAATCATCTGAAACAGGATTTGTCTTTAAAAATACCATAACAGCATCCCACTATAACATGTTCAAATATCCAGCATTTTGCTTTAGGCCAATTTTAGCAGTTTCCTTAGAGCTGAATTTTGATTATATTGTACACAGATCGCAAGCACAACTTTTGCGGTTGACCGTTTGACATTTTTAGTAAAATCATTAACAGCATGAAATTTCACGATTTGTCCCAACGGTGATCTGTGTACCAATCTTATCTTCACCAAGTCAACATTCTGTAATTCTAACAGCGGAGTTTATTGTTATATATTTTATGTTTAAGATATATCCCACTGTTTATGATAATATATACTATAATATTCAGGTTTATGATGTAAAATATTGTTATAATAACACAGTAGGGGTGGGGCAGGTTATTATCACTGGCTTTTATTAGTATCATAATATTATAACTCGACTGAATAATAAATTCCGCTATATATAACTAACTAAATACAGTACAAAATTTTAGTTCAATTTGCAATGCGACTTCTTAACCACTAATACTTAATATAATCTAACTTATTTAGAAATTCGCAGACACATGCTTGCAAATTCTTTACAATTAAGAGAACCACTTAGCATTTACCCAATCATAGGATGAAAGAGTATAAGCTTGAGTAAATTTTATGGAATTAAATTATCACTATCAACTTGGCTCAAAAAATTAGTCACTTGCAAAGAAGTTTCAGAACTAGGTGCCCGTTAGTTATGATTTTTAAACAGTTTTCCCTTGTCGGTAATGAAGGTTAACTTGTGAAAAAACGTATCATTATCATTCTTTAGCGTCTGTTCTGCTCCCCACAAATGTCTAAACTGTGTCCGTAATGCAATAAATCAAAGTCAGCAGTATGTTTATGATGATTGTTTAAATTGTTTTTAAATATCCAAGAGAGTTTTGTAATACTTGCGTTTCAAGTAAAAGACTGTCTCTCGCTCGTTAAAAAAATTAAGGGACTTTCCGAATTTCATTGATTTCAACACTTGAATTGTGCTTTTCACGTGTGAAATAGTATGTACTAGTATTCCAAAACACCAGGATCAATCTGTAATAAGATTTATTAACATTGATGGTCGGTGTCGCTTTGCTTAACATGCTCGAGGATGACATTAACACAAGTCAATCACACAATCACAGATCATCAGCAAACAAATAATACACGACATAACCTGCAAATGATCTGATTTGTCCACTGGCACCAATACAACTGAGTTTTGCGTATTTGCGAATTACTTTTCCATTGCTGATAAGGAAATTAAGGATACCAACGTCTACCGATGAAACAGAGAAGATTTCGAGAAGAATATTCCGCAGAAAGTCTCCATTATTATAAGCCAATATTATTTAAAGAAAAACATAATGTAGCTCAACGGGATCGAGATAAATATTTATAATATACCCAGAATTGCTCTTATAATATCCCAGCATACATCAGTATGTATCACTAGATCATTAGCTCAGCATGGCGTTAGCTTTATAGCCTGATTATATATCCCCAGCTAGAATCGACTGTTGTTGAAAACCAGAACATGTTATTTAATTAAATCATAATTACACATTCCTATTCAAAGAATTTTAATTTCTATATTGCCTTTGTGAATTTCGTTGACAGTGCACGTATTATTTGATGCATATGCGGCATAATATTCATTTTATTTTCCATTTATGTCCTTCCTTTTCATTGATAGCCTACTAGTTTACCCGTTTCTAAATAACAGTAGTTAGCGTCAATTGGCATAACTTTAAGATAGAATAAACTATTCCGGAGTTTTAAAAAAAACTTTTATGCAAACATAAAAGCTCAATTTCTATTAAATCTAAACAAATAAAACAGAAAGAAAATAGTATGATACACTCATACGGAGTAAGCGAAATCAACTTCATGTGATCCGATACTGGGAAATACACAACACTGTATATTACATACCGTTAAGTTATATAGTAATTAATTTGTATGGTATCCGATCTTCAATTAATACCGCTATGTTTATCGATATGGTTAATTAAGCAGTATAAATATTATACAAAGACGAGGCAATTTGACATACACAAACCCATTTACTTATATAATAGACATCAAACATCGGAATCCACCCTTAAAATACCAAGAGTGGTCGCTTCAAAACATCAAACATCACCAGGCAAATATTGCTGTTTATTCGCCAAATTTCACTAGTCAAAATATTTGTTTGATAGATGCAAGAAAATGTAACCTTAGCTTTGGATACCTCTGATCTTTCAAATGTAAACCTGACGTCAAATTCCTTCGCCATTATGAAATTTACTGTGCCGTCTGCGCCTCATTTGAAATGCATTCTATGACGTCACGTCATGTCGTCTCGTATCCCATTGAACATGGATAAATATAAAGTTAAACGACGGAATTATTTTAAAACTTGGAAAAACTAATTGAATAGTGTTCAAACGTGTTTCTTCTATAAAACGCAATATCGGAAAATGTGTTTGAATATCCTTAATAACACTGACGATAACGGTGTTTTACATCTTATCTAACTGCTGAACTAAGGCGAAATCTGTCTGTGCTATTAACAATAACCTGGAAAGTTGATAAAATTGTAAATGAAACCAAAAGTAAAACCATAGAGGCCATAGAAATTGAGTTTTGCACCCTACGCTGCTTGGACATTGGAAAGGCGATATATTTCTGCACTTTCAACATTAGTATGGAATGCAGATAAAACTGTAAATGTCAATCTATATGTATATCACAGCGTATTATATATAATAGATCTAATTAATATTAATTTATCTTCTAATTAACATAATGTCTTAATCGCATAATGTCGGCACATAATTCAGGGAAGGGGAGATAATTTTATGGTAGTGTCAAATCTAATTCTCTCTACTTTTACCTTTTTGAAATACCTTTCCTTCACGACGCTTTCTGACTTACCCGAATCCAGGACGTAAAACTCAATTCACGTGATTCAAAATTAAACATAACACTTTAATTTACACTTACATGTACATAAATACGATGTTAGGTGTACTTGGTAGCTATTTACAGAAGTTTTACGTCCCGCATTTCAATGGGCTTATAAATTTATGGAACAGCATGCAATGTGCCATTAGATAAACCATTACATTCATTTTCATTTAGCCACATTTCTTGTTCAGTGACTTTTGTATCGCTTTCCAGGTGACATATGATAATATACCTTGATTTTCTTGAATCTGAATCATTAGCGCTTTCTCAAACATAACCTTCCAAATTAATAATGCTATCAAATTTGCTCAATTTGTCGCTATACACACCAACTTTTAGAATAGATGCAATGTTTTGATATCGGGTTGTTAAAAGCTGTATAACAAGTTGTAACCATGTTTACGACTTGTTATTTTAAATTGTGGTTTGTTATTGTCAGACAAGTTTTATGTATTATCTTAGAAGTTGTTTAAGATCTTTAAATATATATTAAATTTCTCGAAGTCACGATTTCATTATTACGTACAGTGTAGAAATATGGGTTCAAATTTTTAAATGATTACCAGAAAAGAGTCTAGTGTGATCTTGAATGAGTCAACTTACCTCTTCAAGTCAAGCTGTAAATGGTATCATACCACCTGAAAAAGGGTATTACCATGGTGTTTGACCAATGACCATCTAATTCGTTTTATAGTTTCATAAGTATAACTACACTCCTTTTAACCGATTACGTTAAGAAAAACAGATCGAAAGACACATTTCTCCCGACAAAAAGTACTATCTGAAAACTATCTGTCTTAAAAGAAGGACGTTTCATTTTTATTGATTGCGTTTGTATTCTTTTTCAAGTCCGAAAATTTCGGACTAAAAACGGTATATCCTAATGTTACCGCTTCAGACTATATCGGATTAATCTAGTCAGTGATATTTGGCCTCTACGATTGACGGTTGGGCGATATATAATCTAACAAGCTATGTTTAAGAATGTTTAAACATTATTCAGTAAAGTAGCCTAATTCTTAAACAAACATTGAAAGCTTTATTAAATTACTCTTATATCAATAAACAAGATCAGTAGCTTAGACACCGACTGAGACACGGGTATTCAGTCAACAGCCACATACCGAGCTGTTTAGTTAGATCATATATAAGTAGCCTAATCGCCATGTCGAGCTCATGGGTAGGAAGCGAGAGAGTATCGCTATGTTGGAGGGGTAGACTTGTCTTAATAGGATAGGTAGCAAAGGAAGCTTAGACCCCGACTAAAACACGAATATTCTGTCCACAATCACAAACTGTTTAGCTGTTTAGTTAGATCATATAGAAGTAGCTTAATCCATATTACAAATTCGGAGGGTTAAAGGGGTTACGGGAGGCGGTGGAGAGGGGAGAGTACTCAGTACAGATGGTGTCTATTAGAAAAGTAGAGTAAGTGACTTTGATACCGGCTGGGACACACGCCGAGCTGTTACGATAATATTCAAATAGCATTGGTCATGTCAAAGTCTGAGGGAGATTGGAACCACTGGATGGGGACAACTCCATACTGCGCATGAAATAATCATTGGGTGACCTTGGATCGTTAAGTAGCGTCAATAACACAGTCATTGACTGGTGTGTGAGTATTGAGTCAAGACCTGAATTTAAATGTAGTTTTATCAGTATGAATATCTCTGCAGAAGGTAGATGGTGTAATTACTTGTTGGGGTTGGCGTAGGACAACGCCATTTAGTATGCAATAAGCCAAATTGTGCAGTAGTGTATAGCTTGGTTCCAATGGGTTTAAGAATGACCCCAGGCCAGACAATCGGAATCATAATGACCATTTGTGTACTTATATTGCTAAAACAATTTAATGTCCATGTGTACGAAAAGTCAAGTTGACAAGCAATGACATCAAAGTTTGTTATACATGTTGACAAGCTTCAGTATCGAGGAGTTAACATCTTACAAGTTCCGACTATGGGCTTCTATTTCAAAGAGACTGCAACCTTTTCTACCTTTGTTGAAATATGCAAATTATTTCATGTAAATAAACGTGAACTTTTGATCAACAAGGAGTCGGTGTAATTTGGTCACTCGATATTTTTATAACTTCAGAACTTTTTTAAAAAATAGCATTTAAATATTTTTTGAAGTTTTTTTTTTATAGAAAATGATGTAAGTTTTATTTGTTTAAACTTTCCACCCCTTTAATTAGTTTATAACGAAGTAAACTTTTAAACTATTTTACTATATTTATGTACATTCCAACCCAGTTCAGACTCATCACTATCTACATATACATATGTCGTATCTTATAAATTTTATATATGAGAGTACTGTTCTCTGGATCTTCATTCTGTAGCACCTTTACTCCCTCGCCATCGTCCACAGGTTATACTGACCCTGACAGAACAACATGTACTGCTCTCTGAAAAGGTCTACTCTGAATTCCTCAGTAATCAAGAGTCAAAAAAATTTTGATAAAATCTCGTGTTTTGATAACCAACAACGAAAAAAGCGAAGAACAACGTAAAACTCTACGTTTTATCACATAGAAATATATTAATCTAAATACTGGATCTACCAGCTAATAGATATCAATATCATCTATCTGTGCCAATTTACAGAATTAATATCTAACTGCTGCTTCTACATCCAACAACTTCGTACTTGGGTAGTTACCAATCCTCAGAAACATAATTAACGTACCATGTATAGAAAATTACGATTATAGAGCAATTATACCTTGTTTAATTTCCATGCATTATCAAATTCTGTAGTATCTTTTATCTCGACAGAAGTTTCATTAAAATTTAACATTGTGTTTGTCATGACCTTTCTACAAAGCAACAATTTGATTTGATTGTGATCTACTAACGATTGCATTACTCTAAAATTCATTAATATTTCCATTATCAACTATCTTCCTTCACCCAGATTTTAACAAGGGATTTCTATCTCTCCATATCTAATATGTAATTAGTGCAGGTGGTGTCCATTTGACTCTGTCATCATGACCATCTAATCTCTCACTACAATAAACTTATAGAATTAAATTAAATTTTAATCTCACGAATACTCAAATACACATTTTAATTGCATAATAATAATGAGATCTTGGATGATTTCGGTTCCATAAAAATACCCCGTTTAATAACTTTACATTTGAAAAAAAAACAGTACACTTCCCTTTAAAAGGGTCGACAATCGGAACTGAAAATACTTTGTAAAATAATTTTTCCAAATAGCACAATTTATACCAAATTGCCAACTATCTCAAGAATATTGTAGACGTTAAAATGTTGAGTTTAAAACAGTAAATTTAACGGCGATGAAGTTTTTGTGTGTAGTGATATGAAAGTGTAAGGAAAGAGATAAAACCAGCCTTCTATCTATGTAATTAATAGATAATGTCAATTTAAAATTCTCTAAATAGCTTTTACATTTCTAATTTTCTCAATTTAAAAACTCAGCATTTAGAAAAAAATCGCGATGATGAAGAACGGAATATATGATTACTTTTTTGTTTTTTGGTCTGACTGCGTGAACATTGGGAATATAATATGCATACATGAAAAATTTGATTCAATCCAATCCCAAATACTTTTGAAAATAACATCCATATCAAGAAAGCCCAGATAATGTAAACAGGTTATAGAAGCTCACTGTTCACACCCACGCACAACTGGAATCCTGACACACTGCATAGTGTTGTCCGTTTTCATTAGCCCAAAAGGTGCAGAAGATTAGGACGTAAAATTCCATATATATATGTTTGCCATGAGTATTTACAAGACCCCACAGCAATACTTAATTATGAACCTAAAGGACGCATCCTTTCGTTTATTTTAATATGGCTTATAATTCAGTGAATGTTTAATATAGTCCTTCTTTAGGTTAATTTACACATACGCAAAACTAAACGATAGGTTTCTTTTATTCATGGTTGATTAGCCAGCTATATAGACGAAATGCTGGTTTAGTATCCGTTACAGTTATACAGGGTTATTTCAGTTAATTAGACATACCCAAAACCAAACGACGAATTCCTCCTACTAGAAACTTAAGTGGGCTTATTCATGGTTGATGTAATTGGCCAAATGATAGTTATAGTTTCGTAAGGTTACTTTAGGTATTTAAAAATACCCAAACAAACCCAAACAACAGCCTCTCCTCCTACTATAAGCTATATAATGGGTTTATTCATAGTTCATTAGCCTGCTCTATTGACCTAATGATAGTTTACTTGAGACTTTTATCGATTCTTTATACCTCGTCTTTAAACCTTCAAATATATTCTTAAGTCTGTATTGAATCTCCGATATCCCATATTTCACCAAAATAACAATTTTTAACAAATCGAAAGTACCAAAGCCATCTAAGGCGATGCAGAGCACAATAATCAGTAATGCGTAGTACCAAGTTTGTGGTATGTACATGTATTCCCACTTAAAGTACAAACAAAAGTAGTAAACATCCCTGAGTTGCAACCCTACGGAATTCGCTTCTGTGAAGTCATCTCAAATCACTTTAGGTTAAAAATATGATTTATATTATAAAGAGCAATGGCGGTCTTATAGGAAAAAGCCAAAAAAACCTAGTCCACCCCTGAGTCTTACTAATACCCTATTTTATAATTGTTTATAGCTAAGGCCTGAAGCCACTGCTCACTACACACACATGGGCTTGGTGCAATGAGGAAATAGAACAAGACATTTTATTCTTGCTCAGAGATTCATTATCCAGCCTGTGAGAACTGTACAGTAGTTTTATATCTGATGGTCTTTACTAGTCATTTCGAGATGACTCGGATAACACAATCTAATTGTATATAATCAGTCCACTACACAACAAATTAAATCGATTTGGAGTCTCATTCAATTACTTTCTCCTTCGCTTAAACCCATTTCTCTTAACAATTTCATTATGTTTCTTATACAAACCTTAACCACTTCTCACTTAATTAACCTTACGTGAATAGGAAATAAACTAGCTCTTTTATTCATAACTCAGAGATTCATTATACCCTGGAAATTTGGGTTCGTAGTTTTATTTATTTTTACTTTCCCATTTGACTATGACTCGGTGACACAATTATTGTATATAATCGGCCCACTGAAGTAAAATTAAAAACTTTGGAGTGTCATTAAATTAAACTTTCTCCTTCGCTTAAAATTTTTTGATAAATTTCGGTTATGTTTTTTATATTACCAATAATGTTCTGATGAAAAAAACCTTGGAATCAAAAAAGGGTTTCCCCTTTAAAAAACGATCAGAAAAAAAACTAGGAAATTATGTTCGTTTTGTAAGTTTTTTCTACAATTCATCTGTTTAAATTTGGTGACGTTTTTTTATCCAATCGTCATTGAAAGCATTCACTATAAAAAACTTATGATCATGAATCATTACATATAGACTTAAAATTTTTGATCACATTTGTATATAGATATGTATAAATGTATGGAGGAATCGGTCTGATGGCATCGATACATTTGAATAGTTAGTCTGCTTATTTATGTCATTATAACTTTAGCATATATATATAACTATATATTACTATGTAATTATGGAATAATAGACAAAGATTACCGACTCACAAGAGCCACTATGGGGTGAACTCCAGAGGGTAAAACTTAATACCAATCTTGATAACACTGAACCTGAGGTAATCTGGTTTGTGTTCTAGACGCCTGACATTTATATCACCTTGATAATCTAAGATAGGTTAAGTTACATATTACATACTAAGTTTTTATAATTTCCTCTTGGCTCATGTAATGGGATTGTTTAATTTCTTGATAAATTCAGGACGATGCAGATTTAATTTACCTGAAATCACTTATAATTTATATGTAAATGTATATGGAATTCATGTTAATCGTGCTCAGAGCACTTGAATGTAACTAAAACCCTTTGCTGAATGATGCCATATTTTATAATCTCGACAGCACTGGTCGTGGTATAAAAAATTACCAACATAGTCTTGTGATAATTATTGCAACTTCTGACTGAGTCTATCCATTGCCCTAATGGAGTAGTTAACCATTGAATAGTTGGATTTCTTAGAGTCTAATAGGCGTTAGAATGAACATAAAATTTGAAACTTTTAAACTATTATTAAATTGCTTTTTCAAAAATAACTTAGTTTTGTGAGTTTTAAAGGATTCTGTTACTTTATGATACCAAGTAAAGTCATTGATGAATATATACTCATATTGACCATTCTTGAAAACCACAATTTTATGTTCATGCTAAGACGCCTTTAAAGACTGATCTCAATGCCACTTCGGTTATACTTATATATGTACCTTTCAAAAGAAACATCAAGCCACCACATGATAAATTTGTAACTAAATTCCAGTTTTACTAATAAAGAAAAACCGATGATCTTTTTTGACTGAAATTTTACTTTCAAAGTATGTGTAAAAGAAAAAATTCAATATTATACATTTGTGCTATTGCAATTTTGGCATAATGCATCACGCACCAGCCTTGATGTAAATGTGCATTAAGTGATACGATACGGTGGAGACAATAAAATGTAAACCCATGAGTATCTCTATTGTATTTTCACGTCAAAATACACGACACTTATACATGACAATATTGATGACATGTCACCAGAGACTAAAGAGGGCGGTACGGGTCACTACCCACAATTCTTTATAATTCCTTCTCGTTTGAAACTTGATACCAACTTTTAAAAAACTTTTTCTCAAATGCATCACGAAGTGAGAAGAGAAGGAAAAAAGCCAATGACTCAAGTCTGATAAAATATGTCAAATTATTCACACGGCGAAAAACATCGTTATATGGTCTCTCTAGTTGAACTTTGTGGTTTTTCTCGTATTTCTAGTTTGAGTTATTGGTACGATTTGAGAACAACATTTTGAAGTATAAAAGAAAAATAAACCGTATGTATCGTAAGGAATTTGAACTCTATACCTAACATGCCCCAAATTTCCATTTCCCACCTCCATCAATGTAAAATTACAACATTTCCGTGTTCGAATCTTATACTTAGTCCTGTAAACCATAGTCTATAGGGGCTGTTCAGAATAATCTATTCCATGCCCCCCTCTCTACCTCGCGTCCGTGCTCTTATAAATGACAACTCTATAATGCCCTAATCCCTTTCTCCACCATATTGCAACATTTTAACTATTTACTTATTCTACATCTATAAGGTTCCACTTGCAACCCCTCCAACACCATACGCCCGTTCTCCCTTCATCCCATATTACCATATTACAACCACTATGATTGACGGTAAGAATGTAAGAGGAATGTAGACTAGAGTATATAAACCAATAAATATGATATTATTTACCCAAGTATAACAACATTGCCCCCATTTATCATCTACTTGTCATCTTCTGTATCAAAACATACTCAATATAGTCTATAGCAGGCCATAACTAGTGCCTAGGGACTTTAAACACACTGCTTTATTACAGGTCTTGTCTTAACTTTCCACTTTCAACAAGTGGTAAACGTCAAGTGCTCGGGTGAGGGTTCTCAAGCATTCTTCAACACTCTTCAGTTCGCCATTTTAGACTTTCTAAATTATGATTTTAAAAGACGAAAAAGAAACATAAAGCTCAGAGAAGTAGACCTACATTTCTCACATCATGCTGTGGTATGATTGGCTGTTTTCTGTGGAACAATCTCAGACAAAAAAAAGAAAGATTCCTAGTGAGTAAATAAGTACACCTACATCTTGTATTGTTAAAATATTTACAAATACTTCAAAAATATATAGAGCACTATAGAGCAAAATGTATAACTCCCTTTCGAATAAAAATATAATTCGTTTCGGTCCATCTTGATTACCAAGACTACAACACTCTCCGACAAGACTATAATTTAAAGAAGCATGTGGTTTTGTTGCAGTCTCATGTTACTCAGTCTACAGATGTACATTTATTAAATAGTCAACTGTCGCTTCATTCAAATAAGAAGGTTTAACGACATTCAAATTACGACAACCAACATTCAGTTGTTGACAATTTCCGTTTCTATGGTGGCAGGTGCGAAGACTTAACATGTCGCTGACGACAATGACAAGTTAAAATGGGATCATTTATTAAGGATAACATGTATGTTATATGATATGGCATCATACAATTTCCATGTCTATCATCCGTCATCCCAAGGCTTCATGTTTATAGTCATGTTCATCCAGCTGAGTATCGCGAACATTTAAATTTAAAAAAGAGTCGATTCTTGAGTAGGCCTAAACACATTTTACTTTTTAGATATTTCAATATTCCAAACTGTGTTCCAGCAGTTATTTACCTTTATAATATATCGGCATAGTTCTCTCAATGGGAAACTAACCAAAGTCTCACCACACGTCTTCTCTGCTAATCGTGTGACTGGTTGTTCCTAACTATCTGATAAGCCACGTTGAGTCAGTCTTAAGCCTTTAATTATACATGCGATGTTGCTCTATTTATCTTGTGAACTAAAGTGATGGTGTAACTTTACATAATCCTATTTAAATAGTGATATTCAATATATCATATCATTTAAGATTATCATAATATCAGGATGGGTGTCATTTGAAGTATGTTCTTTATCTTGCTGTTAGGGATATTCACCGCCCAGGCAGCCATTTTGAATACCATTCCGTTCAAGTCAGTGACGTCGCATTTAAAACAGACTTATGACAAGCTTATGGAAGCTAGTTTAGGGTATTATAAGAAATACTTTCCTATAAAAGCATTGATTTGGGACACAAGTGTTGAAGAGTCGATATTGTGCAGTGAATAGTCTGTGGGTGCAGACATCGAATTTAATTGTACCAAACGGCAACGGCATGCTATAATGCACAGTTCTGATCCATCTAAGCATAATTCCCGTTTATAATTAATTATGTTTATAATTAATCAAAGTATATATTACAGGACACCAACGTGACAATAATGGTAAATAGTAAATTAAATGACGGTTGTTCAAATAAGACAATAACTATGAAATGATATATTCTAAGAAATGATTTCGTCCGGAATTGTTGATTGCCTTGTTATAGCCTACCTCATGGGTGGTGAGTGTCACCCATCAGTTCATTTACCAATCATCTGTCCCGTGTCCTACCCCAAGGGCTGTCACAGACTATCTCCTGTTCTTGACTGTTCTTATGCAACTTATAAACTTATCGATATACATTTCAATCAGCGATATCACCCTCTCAGTTACCTACTTTACTATTGTCGACTTCTATTTGAGAGGCTTTGATGGTTTCAAGGAGAACTTGTAGATCGAATTAATTTAAAATGACATCTACGATATCGGTAACAGGTTTTTATATATTTTCATATTTGACGACCTTATTTCAATCTCGGTATTAATCAAGGTTTTGAATGATATTCATTTTTTTAAACAAACATCATATCACTCTGAGGATGTGCAATTTAAGTCATATTCACTCCGATATAAAAAATCTTAGATTGTTCCAATAAAATTATGTTGTCAACAGTTGATAGCTTTAATAGTTTTGTTGGGAACTTTCTGATCACAATAATATGAAAGCCAGAGGTACTGTCTGAGTCTTCGGACTATTTTGAACCTATTTCAGTAATCTTAGGTAAAGTTATCAACCCATTGATACATTCTTTAGAAGTCGATAAAAATACTAAGTCTGCTAAAAAACATAGAATAATTTATAAAAGGAATGGTTTATCAACTAATGCCAGAACTAACACTGTGTAAATACAGTATTTTTCTTCCACTCAGCCTCAGATTAGGCCAGTTTATTTATTTAAGAATTGTTTAGAATGTAAACCCGTGTTCGGATTCCATTTGAACTGCGAGACTTTCTTCCTTTCACCACTTACTTGATTGACTGACAGAATCAACATATTTTTACTAATAACTAGAAATAACAGTCATGTTTTTAACTTGGCTTCTACTATCATTTTATTTTACAGGTGTATTGGGTGCTTTTTATTTCAAGTTCTCATTAATTTACCTCATGTTCTTTAAAACCAGGTAAACTCTTCTTTGGCATTCTGGATTCTAATGCCAGAAAATTCTAAATATTAGAACTCTGATTGGTTAAAATTATTTGCAGATACATCAATTAGATTTATTGATATCATCTTCTCCAGAATTGTTTTGAAATTATCCATAATATTTATTTTCATCCAATATAGATTTTTATCCATGCTTCTGGCTTTCAATTTCATAATGTGCTGTAAGTGGAAGAGTTTTAGGAGGTCACTTTTACCTGTTTCGTGGTATGTTAAAGGTCGTTATAGGCTACTTATATCAGACACATTCAGAGATGGACTTTGACGACTTAAAAAATACGAACCAATCAACAACATTTAGGCAATTGGCGTCATAAATCGATATTGAAAATGGGTGTCAAAATTCCGACTTCGTGTCCCCAAAAGGGGCTAACCCTGCAGTTCTGACCCATGTAAAATAAAGAGTTTATTATTATTATTATTATTATTATTATTATTATTATTATTATTATAACAGCTTAAAGGGGCCCAGACTTGATTTTTAGGGGTCGTTTTGGGCCTTTGTTACATTTAAACAGTCCTCAGAAATATTCAAGCTCTGAGAAAATCGCAAAATACCTTGAAATATGCCTCAAAATAAAATTTCACTTTTCATTTTTTTTCCGTGCTGTACTCGGCTGGTCTCCAGTCAGTCTGAAAATTGTGTGTCCTGTTGACAAAGTCTACAATTGAAAAATGCGTTGTAGTCTGTTTATATAGATGACCGCTATTGCACGACGGGAAGAATAACTCTTTGATTATCAAGACGAACCGTTTTCCAATATGGCGGGACGTTCGTAATTTCTTAAGTCATTATGATTTTTCAAACACGGATAATTATGGATACACATGGATTTGAAGGCTCAAATTTCAAAGGTAAGCTCTGTAGACTATTTCTGATTAGCTAACCAAAAGATTTCGTGTGTTTGAGGCTGTCGGATGATTGTCCGAAACAAATAAAGCCTGGGCCCCTTAAAACGCACCCCTAGTGATATGAATTCGTATAGAACTTTCCCCTTGAAATGAATACCACGCAAATTACTATATAGACCTGTTACCATTGCCAAACACAATAAGATTCCATCGACACTTTGCTCTCATTGTCAGCTCCTTTCTACCTCATCACACTCACAATAAAGATTACTTATCATAACAACTTAACAAAGTGCGAAAATAAAAATACTAGTTTTAGTACGAAACAATCAACAGGAAATAATAGACGAATAAATGAGAATGACGTCAAACATTTCTTGATTTTAAATTAGTGGTTGGAAAATATAAAATACAATAAACCTGGCATTGTGATACACGAAATGCTCGGAAAGTAGTTGATATATTTGATCTATTTTTTGTTTCAAATAGACGAAATCAAATTTATTGCATTTTGTATCGCTTATTAGAAAGAGATTAGCCTAGTTTCTTATAATAGTCTTTGATTGATCAGAAAAAAGGCGGAAGAGTTAAAATGATGAAGAGAGGGGTTCATGACCTGTCTGTAAAATCTTATTAATCTTTTCAGTTTTCTCATAGCCTTACATTATTGTTGCGCTTTATTGAACTAAATGGTTAATGGTTTGGCAAATATTTGTTTAGTAGGCTTGTTCCTCAGTTGTCTGACTACCCCAATTTAAAGTCGACTTAACATGTCAAGTTGTTATAGACCTTTATGAATTGCAAAAATAATGGCATATACTTCCTCTGTCCTTGTTGGTTGATTTATTGGTTGGTAGGAAGGCGACAAGTTACGAGAAGCCTAACACCCACTTCCATCAGAACCCGACATCGCAGCTTAAAAAGACCCAGTATGGTTGGTTGTAATTGTTGGTTGTAGGATCTGGATCATAAGAGGTGTTTGAGATTGTATTGAAAAATGGTTGTCATTGTATTGAGAATTGATAGACATTACATTTTGTAGCAAATCCGAATTTGAGCCTGTCCAGTTAAACGTTGGGGTCAATGAGGCCAGAATTTATGTTCTGAACAGATCTCCTTTAAGATAAAACATAATATCAATTTAGTTTGATATCGTTTATAATCCATTTTATAGAGCTCACATCAAAAGATTTCATTATACTATAATAGATGCTGTTTAAATGGACCAGATAGCATGACGAACTGGACTCATAAGGGTTAACAGATATCATCAAATTATAGGCTTTGGGTACAGTTAACCCCTTATTTGATTGGATGTAGTAAGATCGTTATCAGTATACACTGGAAAAGGACTTAGTTCAATTATATCGGATTTAAATAGTTAATGAAATTATAGGTTTATATTTTCAGCTTAAATGATGTTCTTTTGGTGGAATAGAAATATGAATGGAACGCCGCTTTAGGGACAAGGTAGA
Organism: Nipponacmea schrenckii; assembly: GCA_030562195.1. Taxonomy (NCBI): domain Eukaryota; kingdom Metazoa; phylum Mollusca; class Gastropoda; family Lottiidae; genus Nipponacmea; species Nipponacmea schrenckii. The sequence continues at coordinate 36,484,701 of JAUJPP010000005.1, forward strand.
ATATTTGAATCGAAATAATAATAAGGCCTGTCAAATTGATTGATTGTCTTAAAATTGAAGATGCCAACATTATATCAATTTTCGAATTTCGTTAAACCTAAACAGAAATTGTCTGGCAATATTATGAACTGACAACTTTATTCGAAATAGTTTCGAATTCCCTTAAAATTACACCACTTTATAAGATTCTCAACAGAAACCATGCCGGAAGATCTGACAGAAGACGACCACCCCGTCACTACAGAGCTAGTCACCGTTTTCAGGTTTTTTTAGCCAAAATATTTTTTACATAACAACACACCTTGCACCTTATAGACATGAACCTAACATGCACTAACAAATTCATCTATTTCACCACACCTCTATCTGAAAATATATCGGTCGCTTTGAAGTTTTTAATTAAAACATCTTTTTTAATTAATCGTCTACTTTCCCTTTAACAGCCTACATTCCTGGCATTTAAACTCTCTTATTATATTGCAGTTATCTCAGAAATCTAATGATTATGATAACTTTAGTTTTCTTCCGTCAAACCATAAATTCAATGCTTAATTTAATAAATCTGACCGATCTGTTGCAGACTGCAGACAATGTCAGTATTTCCGAAAGTGACATCTTAACCTAGTTATTCTGAAGAAAGGAAGAGAAGCTGAAAATCTCAGACGGAAAATCAATTGATGCTAAATAAGCCATAAGCATAAGCATGAATGCTTTATATGTATATTATATGAATCCTTTGTACAAGTCGAGCAATGCACAGTTTAGAATTGTACTGGTCAGGACAGAAGCTGATCTATACTAAAATAGTATAAAGCGCGGAATTCCCTTCAGATAAGGTCAGTAAAATACCAACTAACAGATCAGAACGTGTCATATTGTGGGTAGAATCATTAACTCCAATATGAACAGGAAACAGCAATAACTTAGATCAACAAATTATATCATTATTATTTTATAGTGCTAATTGGTTGATAGACCTGTAGATTCAATTTTCAAAGTTCAAAACATCTGCTTCGTGAAAGTTTTTTCAACTGGTTTGAGTGGACACACTGTACCACAAATCAATGTTTTGTATCTCTTTTCGTCTACTACTATTACCTGTATTACAGGTGTAACGCAATGTGTCCTGCATGGATTGTGTCACCTTCCACGGAACTAATCTGGGCTAAAAACTTATAGGCTGAAAAAAGTTGACCACCAGTTGGTAAACACCAATTTAGAATACATGGTGAACGAATCGCATCAATAGAGCCCCATAAACCTCTAAGATTGTAAGATCAATCATTCCGGAATGCGGTATCAACCTATACAAAATTATAAAAACGTTCTATTTATAAAACAATTGAATTTAATGTCAGCAACAATGTTACAGGTCAGCTTACCTATAATCTGACTGATATACTTCCAGGATAAGACACGTCAGTTTCTATATAGAGCTACCTAATTAACCATTAATTGTGGGTGATATTGGACCATCTTACTAATTGATTTCTGTATCTACCATCTAGTAAGGCTAATTAACAGAACAATTATAGTCCTCATAAATAGATAAGATAAGCATTACAGATAACCAGAAATAACCTTCTGGGTGCTTCAAGGTGGCAGGTACAATCAGAATCGAATTCAATCTCTTAAGCATCATCAATCTTGCCCCCTGCCTTCGTGTATCTCAGATTTACGCCGCGTCTTTCAATGCAATGTACATTCTGGATCCCATTCAAACTTGGGAAAATGCGGAACAAGGAAGAAATAGGGTGTCCGTCCAATTGATATAAATTTTATTTGAGAGACCATATAACCAACAATAAGCACTTGAATATACCTCATGAGTGGGTCTTAAAAGAATACTAACTTGTTAACCAAAAGGTTGAGGCCAAATTTAACAAATGGACTAAAAGTTTCGGGGTCCTGTGCTGACGATGATAAAGCGTTGTAGTCATTCTGGAAGTGTAATTATCCATACAACTAAGAGTCTCATCAAGAGATAAGCTACTGCTCTGGTCCAGATTGTAAATAGATTTTCAAATAGTTTTAGATGAAGAGCAATTAGCACCATGATAAGGGTCGAGATAAAGTATAAGATACTAGATAATGCCTTTATTTTCTTTGGAATAATCTATATACCAATATGTTATATTTTACTGTAATTATTTAATAATTAAAGGTACAACTTCCAAGATGGTGACCCTTTAAAAATGTTGCACTTCTAATGTGTCTTATATAATCATACATGATAGCAATAGGCCCCTGTTGTAATATGTTATTTGGATAATGTAAATATTATTAAATTTATTATTATAAATTAGTCTTATTACTTCCAATTATATTTATATAAGAAAATATTGCTAATCTTTCTACAGATACATGTAAACAACAATTTTAATAAAATTAATGAAAAAATTCTGTTATTTCACTCCATGGAGACCCTTGATCTAAATCATTAACGTAAATATAATTGTTTGAATATCAACAAATATGTGGCAAAATTGATACAGAAAATGTGTCAATCTGTTATCCTTTAATGCCTTTAAACAAATTATTAAATAACTTTTGTTTTTTTTTTTATTTCTTTTAGAAAAATCTTACAGCCCCAAACCTTAGAAAGTAACACATCCAATTTCATTCTAGCAATTGTTTCTCGAAAAACCTAAGATCAGTTAAATTTTGATCGTAAGATTTTACTTTTCGAGAAACAGGGGCCTGGGCTCCGTTCGACAAAAAATGGTACAATAAGAGTTTGTCCAAATTGTAGAAATTAACATTGAGAAATATAATTGTGTACTAAACTTACTACTTAAAATAATTAGGTAAGGCCTATATTGAGCGTTATGTCTAGAGAGGTTTACCACATTTATAAAGTGTACAGACATTAGGTAACCTGTCAAACTCAATATATTATTTTATATAATATATAATAATATAAGTACATATAAACTAGTGACACTGACACGTTTATAAACTTCTACATAAGTTGATAAATCCCTAGATAATATGACACATTCCTTAGGGGTCGGGGTTTGCTTTGGGATAGGAAGAGGTATAATATATCCACTGGATTACCGTCTTCTACACACAATAGTATAACTTTCCAAAGGTAAAAAAAGACAATCTAAGAACTGAATATTGTCAATTATAGTAATATCTTCAGATAATTCTCAGACATTACTAAAATACACACACAACAGTACTATTATAAATTGTTGTTTTAATTATATATGTAGGCCTATTGGTTTGTGTACTATTTGTTAGTCAGTGAGGGTGGGGTTTAGGTGCCAGACATTGACCTTATGATACTAGACAAAAAATACCTGCTTATTCCCTACAAGAACTTGACATCTGCTAACATTGCAACAAGAATTGTTTGTTTTGTTAATACAGACATTTCCCTCACATGAGAACACGTTTTTCTCTGAACCATATCGTACTCAACAGTAAAACAACTTATTGCTCATATTAACATTTATATTCTGTGTTTTATAGCAATTTCACAGTTGTATATACGACTCATTCCAATATTCTTATCATATATAACAATATAAATGGAATCTTAGTTATCAACCCTAATTCAATATTTCATATTGAATGTTGAGTTGACAATCCCAATCGTGGAGTGGCATCAAACCAGAGCTGATATTACCTGTGATGAGGCTGTAATACGACCATTGGTCCAAATTGAATGACTGTGTTCGATTTCCATCTTAACTTCCCCGAAATATACTTCTCTGAGAAACTCAACAGATTTCAATTTTCAATTAATGAAAAGGAAATATAACTTTTCCATTTATGCACATTTTGTAGGGTATATTGAGCTCACGAACTCGACGCACAAAGGCAACGACTCTAAATTAATGTAGTTTCACATCTTACGTGTTTTAACTTCTGATAATTTATGTGAGGAGAGTAAACCCTATAAGGACGTTAAGGAAATGTATTGAAGGGAAAAACTTGTGAGAAATTTAAATATTCTTCCTTCTGTTTTGTTCCATAAAACATGCAATTAAAATGTCAGAAGTTGGAGGAAGGTGTGTACGTACAGTGCACTTAATAGACATTTAATACAGGCAATTCGTTTATTTCTTGCAATTAAGATTTGAGGAAAAGTGTGAAATTTTTACTTTTAAGAAAATATGCGACAAATTTAACACAATTGGAGAAAACGTAAAATGTGAATCTCTCTTTAAAATGCTGTTAATGAATAATTAATAACTGGTTGTGTTAATGCAAGTAAATCAGATTTGTATGCTGATGAAAAAAAAACATGTTAAAGATTTTATGAACAGATTGTATTAAGGATTATTCAAGTGAGAAATAGGAATAAAATCATCAATAGAATTTTGAAATAAATTTGTTTTTACTCTGTTTTCTTTGCTTTGAAAATATGAATTTCTTCTCAGATACAACTAAAATATGGAAAGTATTATTTACCAAAATGGGGAAATGGAACAAAATATGGAAAACTACGTTTGAAAGAAATAACATTTTCTATAAAATGGGAGAAAATATCATTAACTCAATATACATGTATGCATAAAGAAAAATAGAAAATTGGTCATCGACCACCTGAATGGAAAACTATGATGCATCGCTTCAGTAGATGTCATAAGCAGTTATTACAAATCTTTTGACAAGATGGAAGTTGTCAGTGTTTTTCCCTCTATAAAAAATCCCGTTAAAAAGTTTTAAGTACAAGCATAATTCAAGCCTACTATTATTGTTGTTCACAGATCTAGTATAAATGATATTCACATAAAACTGGTTTACCGCTATCAACAAAATATATATCTCGAAGTCTATAGTTGTGACAAATATGTATTTCATATACCAGTATAATTATTATTGGCTGAAAAGGTAAATCTACCCATTCTGACCATTAATACCATTTGCTTGCCAGTTACAGAAGATAATTTCCGAATCTGTACTACAGACTACTGTCGTTAAGGCAGCTACCTATCGGGTCATGCCCATATATTCCCTTCATTAACTTTGCATTACCCGCATTTGTAATGAATAAATTTTATACAACACTGGGATCTTCGGAATTGGAGTGAAAGATGCGAAAACATTGCATAACCTTTCGTGTAGTCAAAGACCATATAAATAATTATTTATATGGTCTTTGGTGTAGTCGACAGTCGCTACTGTAAACATAGTATAAATCAAGAACTTTCCCCTTCGTAATTTCTAAACACTACAATATACAATTTGAAACTGAAAGATCACATTCAGAGGCATCAAGTAGAAAGAGCACCTCTTTATTGGGCAAGCTATGGTATATTTATGTAGTTTAATGTTATGTAGTAAAAAGGGTTTATTCAGCTAGTTTGCCTTCTCATTTCTACATTATGAGAATTAAACCAGTGTAGCTTATTGATCAAAATAGAGAAATCTCTTTGAAGTTTGTTGCGAGATATTTTTAATCGCGATTATTGCTATTGACCTGATATTACTTTATTCTCGGAACAAATTTCAGGTTTTGGTGCCAATTGATTTCTTCCGTGAGAGTTTCTCGTTAGACAGTTAGCAAAAGCGGGTCAAAGTGCCAAAAACCAACCCTAAAGAAGCTTGTGAACTTTAATTTAAATATTTTATATTTTTCAAACTAACTTCACAAACAATACTTTCTCACAAGAGGTTACGCCTACATACCTGCGCCTGTGCTTTCAACCCACAAATCCTAAAGAAAGTCAAATACTAGTATAGTTGCCATTTCAATGTATTACTGGCATGGGAACACAAGAAAATAATGTAGACTCTTCTAAATACGAACTCAATCGAAAAGAGGTTAAATTTATACTTTTTGACTTGGAAACACTTCATTGTGTTCTAATACTGATATTAAAACGAATTCTTTTGACCATGTTCATTGCCTTCGATTATAGCCACAGTGTCAGTTAATAAAACCTTACAGTAAAATATAATCGAATGCTTTTACGAAGTCCACAAATACAACTTTACTGAACACTCGATGAGTTTACTTATAGTTATCGTGAATGAATAGACACGCACTTTACTTGTTTGTTAAGTAGCATTGAATGCCATTTAGCTTAAGTTTGAATATAAAATATTTTGCTACTTTTGTCTTCCGCACGGATCGTATACGATGCTTAAATCTTTTGATTTCAAGCGGCACTCTGGAGACTATTTTAAATTCAATTGTTTATATATTTATATATTTTCTAGTATGTGCATTAAGAAAGTTGATTTTTTATTTACTTGTAACATAATTCATAGTTCATGTAAGTTTTATTTACTTGGCTTCGGCATTAGTATTAGTAAAGCAAGGAATATGAAGTTAAGATGTGATCTGTTTGAAACACCTGGTAACATCGAACACCGGTATTATAAAGTTGAAGACAGTCTATTGTGGGTGACACTAGTTTCACTTATAATAAATAAATGTCTAAGTTACAAATAAGAGAGTTAAATCTAAGGTTTTAAAACGTAAAACCCCATTTAAGATTGATCAGGTTACTGTTTTCTACTAAAACTGGTAAAAATCTTATATTTGAAATATAGTATGTCAATTTAGGTGAATTATATTCTCTACTGTGGCTATAATAGAAAGTCGAATATTAAATACCAATATTTCTTCCGACAGGATATTTAAGACAAGGACCCTAACTCTACAAGGTTTGATAAAAGTTTCTTACCTGAAAGTATCACAGAAATAAGAAAACACGTATCCAGATATTTCGATAATCCTTTTATATTCCACTTCATCTTGCCTACATGTTACACTACACTAGTCTGTAGGACACTTCATATAATACAGTTTATTAGAGTTTCACGTTATATTTCTTTACCACGACCAGTGTTTTTATACACCTTCCTCCTTATACACAATAATAACCAATACCTTAGTCCTGGTATATATAGTGATATTCTATACAAGTAGTAGGCTACTGTAAGTTACAGATGCTATAACTGTTTATCTTAGAGAACTTATAATTATCTCCTTTAATCTGTCCACAACCAGTGTCCAAAGTCACATTGATATCAGCTGCGCCTATTCTGACAATTTTCACCATCAACGGCCTCTGTAAGAATGATTTTACAGAGAATGTAAGACCTCTTGTTATAACCTTAATGTAAGACACTATAGTTACTGCACCTATTCTAAATGATACATTAAAAGTTAATCCAAATTCACTTTTTAGCAGATCACAAACAAAATCTATGAATGGCACAATTTTAACAATGCCTATAGTATTTCCAAAACTCCTACCTAAGGAAGCGCAGAGTTATGCTGTGATCATTCTATCTATTGTCTTAAACCGATTTGAAAACAGAAGAACTAACGAACTAAAAGGCCACCAGTAGCATTTGTAAACAGAACATGAACAATACAATATACATACAATAATATACACCGCCTTTTAACATCATACACACGTGGGGGGTCAACCAGCGACCAATCAAACATCACCATTTTAATATTTCCACGCCTACTTTTAAATGATATCAATTAATGCTGGTTGTCGGTTCACAACGAGATTTTGATGAAGTAAAAGTAGCCGGCATGTTTTCATTCAGTAAATGTAGACCTCGTGTTACTAGCTCTATCTATTTAATGATAGACTGTACAGTTGAGTAGAGAACTATAGTGAACACAGCTTGGTCGTGTGTCGTGAACGATAACAAACAACAGGCTAACTTTGTTAAAAAAAATCTATAGCATCCTAGATGCAATCCTTTTCTTTTCTGTTAATGAAATAGAGATTATGAAAAAAGCTCTGTCCGTGATACTGTATTTACTTCTATCAAATATACCAATAAATAACCTATGTTTAATTAAGTTAGGTTTAATTCGAAATTTGTGATTTTTCTGATAGTGAAATATAAAACCACTAAACCTGATATTTCGGATACTTTCCAGACCATTAGAATACAATTAAATTCATGTTGCATGTATTTAAAATGAAATAAAGAGTTAAATATGAGTAAAGAAAAAGTAGTTGAAATAGGCTTAAAGCGTTAACTCAAAAATAAAATGCATATTATTACTGGCTCTTTAAAAATAAATTACGAACTATAAAATGCTCATATTCTGCAAAATGAATACACCGCTAAACACTGAATAAGAAATAGTTTCGAGAGATGGTAGCAAAAAGAGATATTTTAGTTCAAGGGACATAACTTGTCATTTTTAACCTGGTTCTTTCAAATTTGGTTTTCAATTTTGTACTATAATAGGGCAAAAAAAAATCATTAGAACGTTCAAAGATTAAACTAAAATTTAGTAGTATTTGACTTTTTTTTGGTTTGATCTTTAAAAAATGGACCCATAACGTAGGCTTTGTTAGTATAGTGCTATCCTGAAGACCAGATTATTTTTCAAAGTCAGCCATCGGTCTACAACAGTACATTGTCCTTCTATCTAATCGAAAATATTTCCGCTGCAACAAAATTCAATATTAGCTGGTTTTACATTTGATCGTATATTTTTCTGATTTAGCCTCGCTCAACATACCCTTTTAACCTGAGCATATCGTCTAATGGGAAGTCCCGGTAATGTCCCGACTATAGAGTAAACAAACCGACTGTGTATTGTTTAAAGATGTTGACAGACCGGTGATCAACTGGTTGATGAGTATATTAAAGACAATATAAAGATACAACCAGTGTCTAATTAATAAAGTTAATGTTTCTATTACTCTTCCTAATTACAGATCTGTCAGCTATACTTTAAAGGGATGGTCGCACTGTATGCATGTGTTACCTCTGGCTTTCAATGATAGTTACACTATTCCATGTGTCCTCGTGTGGGTCACATGTTATATACAGATATAGTTACACTCTTCTTTACTTTAATGGGACTCCTACATGTATTGGATGATTAGACTTACATTATACTTCGGTTCCTTGTGTTTGTACATGTACAATCATACTTTGTCCTGGGTCACCTCTGATATACAGATAGGGTCACAATACCATTAATGGATCAACTTCGGGGATATAGGCCTAATGATTACGATATACTGTGTATCCCAGTGCGGGTCACTATATTGTATGTTCTTGTGTGGATCACATCTAATATTCTAAACCTATTGCATCAATAGAAGAGTGGTTACACTATATTGTCTTTCTTTGTCTGGGTCACCTAAGATATGAAAGGGTGGTAACACTTTACTGTGTGCACATGATTGGGTCACCTCTGATATGAAAGGGTGGTAACACTATATACGCCGTGTATCGTTGTGTGGTTCGCCATTGATATAAAAGGGTGGTAACACTCAAATGTATGTCCTTGGGTGGGTCACCTCTGATATGAAAAGTCGGTTACAGTACACTGTGTGTCCTTGTTTAGTTAAACTCTGATATAAAAGGGCGATTTCACTGAGCTGTCATTGTCTAGGTCACCTCTGATATAAAAGAGTGATGACACTATGCTATGTGTCCTTGGGTGGTTCACCTCTGATATAAAAGATCGGTAACAGTATACTGTGTGTCTTTATGTGGTTCACCACTGATATAAAAGGGCGGTTACATTATACTGTCTGTCCTTGTCTAGGTCACCTCTGATATAAAAGGGTGGTTTCACTACGCTAATTGTATAATAAAAGATATAAATTCTTTGATACTTATGCGTGGTTTCACAATACTCTTACAACTACCGACATACAGGAATGCATACAGGAATGGTTACATTATGTCTTTGTTTGCCCCCACTCGGTCTTGTGCCTTATGAATCCTAAGGGTACATATCTGCTTTCACATTTTAAATTCGCCAATAAGCATAAATACAACTATTCTACTGTGATTTGTAATGGTTGTGATTAAAGAGAATTTAATTTGCTTGTCGTTATGGGGGTCATAAATACATACCCTTGTGGGCAATGATATGATACTGGTCGTAACTGTAACCAAATCCTAACCTGAGGCGTATATATCACATTACTCTAAGATTAAGAGTAGTGTCTCTTTAAGGATAAATTTATATTGATGATATAATTAACCAACAAGCCCATAGACTGGACTGCTGCTTTTCCGTGGCTTTAATGCTTTAGAGGGAAACATTACAAGTATCGTATACATGAACTCCAGATCGTACCTAATCATAGTGCTACAAACTGTACATGCCCATGAAGTCAATTCATTGAAATTAGGGCAATTATAATTTAAATTGTTCTACTAGTATTCAGTCCGGTAATATTTTCCGACATGAAACGATTGTACACAAGAAAATAACGTAATAGTAACGATAAATCGGAGGAAGGGGGGTGGTGGTAATGCAATCTATCCAGGATCCCGAGAGTGGTAAAAAGAAGGAGAAATGTTAAAAAACCATGATTAAGACAGCCTTGTTGCTTGGATTTCTGACAAAGGACAACGACTTGTCATAGACACCATACAATCAAACTGATGCTAAAGAGATGAAGATGGAGATAATTAAAATCAAAGGCTAATAAACTCGGTCTTAATTAATCTACTAATGAAGCTAACTGTATAGTTTGTTTATGAAAATAAATGCCTCAAGAGGACCCTTGAGATGGAATAAACTAATTTTATTGGGTGTATTTATTTATTAATAGAGTCTAAACGAACTGAAGGTTCTGTTTAATGGTCTTAAGATGAGACGGAAGGAAATCTTGTTAATTTTTATTTTAAATGTGACCAATGGAGATTATTAGATTAAGTAATCCTTTTTAAGGAAAGTACAAGCTTCGTCATTTTGTATTAGTCCACGTGAGTGAAAGGGGTTGAACGAGTTAATTTAAAATAAATTCATATGGATTTTCCATTCCAGACAAAATCCTTCTGGACTATTACTGATACAAACCAGTCTGTTATCTCAATTTTCAAGATCGGGTGCTCACTTTAGAGAAAATTATTGTGATAAGTAATAATTTGGGTAGGTTTGACTGAATGTAGGTAAAGTCACATGATCATCTCTAATGGAGCATTATCAAGTTTAATTAAAGTTCAGAATTGTTAGATATTTAATCCTCTCATTAAAAAATGTCAGAAAAAATCAGTTTGTTTGGTGACATTTAACCTAAATACTGTTTAGATATAATAGAGGACAATCTTTATCACGTTTGAATCAATGGGATTCTTTACGTCTAATATTATCATTTTATATCAGGAACCAAAAAGGATTGAAAGCAGTGCGTTCTAGCTCCTAGATTAGACCATTTCGCTTTCTAAGATTGGCTAATTTAAAAATTAAAAGAAATAAAAACATAAAAAAACTTTGGTCTAATTTTAACTCAACAGAAACTGCATTTACGGAAATTAAAATCATCTTTCGTAACTTCGTCATTAGTACTTAAAGAACGACTAAATATATTTGTAGGAAATAAGTTGCAATTTAACTTATTCTTGATAATAAGGGGCATTTCATCTATTGTAAAATGAAAATTTCGATCTATTAGAACGTGCCGTCTTGAAATTCCCAAATGCAGCATAATCTAAGTGCAATGTCAGGATAAATTTGGGAAACTTGAAATCCTAGTTTGAAGTCAGGGACAGGCCTTTGTCTGAAAGTGAGAAACAAAATCACGATTCATTCCTATCGTTTATTTTTCTGTCAGAAGATGACAATATGGCGTCACCCTCCTCCCATTGTGTACACTGATTGGATAATGTGATGTACAGAAATTGAATATCTGAGAATTTCTTCACATTTTCGTTTTTCTTAGCATCTGTTCATTTTTTCTCTTGAATCTTCTGTTTTGCATCTTGTAGCATTTATTTCATTAATGAATGATCTTACATTTATATTGGGTTTTAAAAAAGCACACCGGTCTAAGAATACTAGTAGTATACAGTTAGCGAGCAATAATAATAATGCAGCACTAACTCCAGTTTCATACGAATACACATCCTCACATTCACCCTACGCAGATGTAACGTTACAGTCACCCGGACATAACCTTCCTATAGCTTTTTTGTGTAACCCAGACATATAATTTTACTATTTACTAGGTGTTATGTCTATCTAATGGAGACATAACGTTACAGCCAGTCACAATGTTACCTAGAAATAACGTTACAGCCATACAGACATAAGGTTACTGTTACCGAGATATAATATAAATTCATTGTTGACCAGATTTAACGTTACCGAGATGTTATGTTACTGTCAACGAGACATAACGTTTCAGTCACTCAGAATTAACGTGGTAATTACCCAGATGATAACAGATAAAATGTTATTGTTCCTAAGATGAAATGTTACTGTTACTCAGATATTATGTTATTGTTATCCAGATGTTACTGTTATTTAGATGTTAACCATTGTTATATAAAGCTAAACTTACTACGATGTAACGTCATTGCCGTCCACAAGAATATAACGTCTTTAGGCATTTGTATAACTCTGACCAAGAAAGAATATCATTGTCACCCTAATAAGTCACTAAAATTTAAATTGATATTACAAATATCAAAAAACAGTGTCCCTATACTTCAGAGACGACCTCTTACAACAGTGCTCTGTTTTTACTCTTTAACAGTAGAAACTAAACGCTGTGGAATTGTAATTATATCAGAAAAAAGGGAAAAGTGAAGGTTTATTAATAAAAATCGATAGAAAATATCATGTTGCTGGTATATAATTGAAAGTTACGTGTTGATTTTGACAAGTGACGGAAACAACAAAATGAAAACTCAGAGAAAAACATGTGCAATTCGACACTTTTATTGATCTAGCAAAAAAGATTAAAAACTGTTTTCCATGTTTCAATATGTCTTCACTTTTCCAGTTGTAGAATGAAGAATTTGTTTTTTAAAGAGTAACTAAGACTGTTGAAGGGTTTGTGAAGAATCATCCAGATGAAACTACATGTCTTCAATAACCAAAGCCCATTATTTGTATATTGCTTTGGTTTTTTGATTAGTCACTAGATTTTGTACTTTTAATTAATAGGTGTAGCATTTTCACTAAAGGCCGAGTGTTAAATCTTTCGCTGTATTTTGGGTACAATATGTAATTCATTTGATTAACACTGAATATAATGATCAGTTTATAACTGTGTAAACCTGGTTTTGTAAGTAGAATGACCAAACTGATAAACCATAGAACAGTCCAATATCAGATCAAACCATGTATAGTCCATTATCGTTATTTGATGTTCTTTCATATGAAAGATGAAATTTATGATATTAATCTATACACTGTCACGTTGTTCCGTAAAAACTATCTATCTTTTTCCAGGTATAATATAGCACCAGGCACCAAAAAAAAACGAGATAGTAAACAGTGGGATAAATGACCATCCAAAGGAATAGTGGGAGAAATCACCATCCAAAGGAATAGTGGGATAAACACCACCCAAGGGAATAGTGGGAGAAATAACCATTCATAGGAATAGTGGGAGAAATGACCAACCAAAGGAATAGTGGGAGAAATAACTATCCATAGGAATAGTGGGAGAAATGACCAACCATAGGAATAGTGGGAGAAATGACCAACCAAAGGAATAGTGGGAGAAATGACCATCCATGGGAATAGTGGGAGAAATGACCATCCAAAGGAGAAGTGGGAGAAATGACCATCCATAGGAATAGTGGGAGAAATGACCATCCAAAGGAATAGTGGGAGAAATAACCATCAAAAGAAATAGTGGGAGAAATGACCATCCATAGGAATAGTGGGAGAAATGACCAACCAAAGGAATAGTGGGAGAAATGACCATCCATTAATAGGGGAATAGTTGGAGAATGACCATCCATAGGAATAGTGGGAGAAATGACCATCCATAGGAATAGTGGGAGAAATGACCAACCAAAGGAATAGTGGGAGAAATGACCATCCATAGGAATAGTGGAAGAAATGACCATCCAAAGGAATAGTGGGAGAAATGACCAACCAAAGGAATAGTGGGAGAAATGACCAACCAAAGGAATAGTGGTAGAAATGACCAGCCAAAGGAATGGTGGGAGAAATGACCATCAAAAGGAAAAGTGGGAGAAATGACCAACCAAAGGAATAGTGGGAGAAATGACCAACCAAAGGAATACTGGGAGAAATGACCATCCAAAAGAATAGTGGGAGAAATAACTATCCATAGGAATAGTGGGAGAAATAACCATCCATAGGAATAGTGGGAGAAATGACCAACCAAAGGAATAGTGGGAGAAATAACCAACCAAAGGAATAGTGGGAGAAATGACCATCCAAAGGAATAGTGGGAGAAATGACCAACCAAAGGAATAGTGGGAGAAATGACCATCCAAAGGAGAAGTGGGAGAAATGACCATCAATAGGAATAGTGGGATAAATGACCAACCAAAGGAATAGTGGGAGAAATGACCATCCAAAGGAATAGTGGGAGAAATGACCAACCAAAGGAATAGTGGGAGAAATGACCAACCAAAGGAATAGTGGGAGAAATGACCATCCATAGGAATAGTGGGAGAAATGACCATCCAAAGGAATAGTGGGAGAAATGACCATCCAAAGGAGAAGTGGGAGAAATGACCATCCATAGGAATAGTGGGAGAAATGACCAACCAAAGGAATAGTGGGAGAAATGACCATCCAAAGGAGAAGTGGGAGAAATGACCAACCATAGGAATAGTGGGAGAAATGACCAACCAAAGGAATAGTGGGAGAAATGACCATCCAAAGGAATAGTGGGAGAAATGACCACCAAAGGAATAGTGGGAGAAATGACCATCCAAAGGAAAGTGGGAGAAATGACCATCAAAGGAATAGTGGGAGAAATGACCATCCATAGGAATAGTGGGAGAAATGACCACCAAAGGAATAGTGGGAGAAATGACCATCCAAAGGAATAGTGGGAGAAATGACCATCCATAGGAATAGTGGGAGAAATGACCAACCAAAGGAATAGTGGGAGAAATGACCATCCAAAGGAATAGTGGGAGAAATGACCATCCAAAGGAATAGTGGGAGAAATGACCATCCAAAGGAAAGTGGGAGAAATGACCATCCATAGAAGGGAAATGACCATCCAAAGGAATAGTGGGAGAAATGACCAACCAAAGGAATAGTGGGAGAAATGACCAACCAAAGGAATAGTGGTAGAAATGACCAACCAAAGAATAGTGGGAGAAATGACCACCCAAATAGGAATAGTGGGAGAAATGACCACCCAAAGGAATAGTGGGAGAAATGCCCAAATCCAAAGGAATAGTGGGAGAAATGCCCAAATCCAAAGAATAGTGGGAGAAATGACCATCCAAAGGAATAGTGGGATAAACACCATCCAAAGGAATAATGGCGAAATGACCACCCCAAAGGAATAGTGTGTGAAACGACTATCAAAGAATAGTGTCGATAAATTGACCATCCAAAAGGAATAGTGGTAAACGACCATCCAAAGGAACAATGTGCGAAACGACCATCCAAAGGAATAGTGTTCGAAACACATCCAAAGGAAATGTGTCTAAACGACCATCCAAAGGACATTGTTAAACGACATCCAAAGGAACATTGTCTAAACGACCATTCAAATGAACAGTGTGCAAACGACTATCCAAAGGAACGCTAAAAGACCATCCAAAGGAACGGTGTGCTAAACGACCATCCAAAGGAACAGTGTACTAAAAGACCATCCAAAGGAACAGTGTGTTAAACGACTATCCAAAGGAACAGTGTGCTAAACGACTATCCAAAGAACAGTGTGCTAAACGACTATCCAAAGGAACAGTGTGCAAAAACGCCCTATCCAAAGGAACAGTGTGCTAAAAGACCATCCAAAGGAACAGTGTGCTAAACGACTATCCAAAGGAACAGTGTGCTAAACGACTATCCAAAGGAACAGTGTGCTAAACGACTATCCAAAGGAACGGTGTGCTAAACGACTATCCAAAGGAAAAGTGTGCAAAAACGACCACCCAAAAGGGAAAACAGTGTGCAAAAACGACCATCCAAAGGAAAAGTGTGCTAAAAGACCCATCCAAAGGAACAGTGTGCTAAAAGACCATCCAAAGGAAAAGTGTGCTAAACCACTATCCAAAGGA
This sequence comes from Nipponacmea schrenckii, assembly GCA_030562195.1. Taxonomy (NCBI): domain Eukaryota; kingdom Metazoa; phylum Mollusca; class Gastropoda; family Lottiidae; genus Nipponacmea; species Nipponacmea schrenckii. The sequence continues at coordinate 36,500,634 of JAUJPP010000005.1, forward strand.
ACAGTGTGCTAAAAGACCATCCTCCTGTATAACACCGTCATAGAAATCCTCTGAAATGTTTTTTTAATTTCGCATAAAACCACATTTGAAAAAATATAGAAAAATATTTGACTCGTGGTGACATTTTAAGTAAGGATATTTTACAGATTGTTTTTACAGTGTACATTAATAATTTATCAACAAGTAGTCGTTATAAACATCAAAGCGAGTGTTATGACTTTGCTAGTACTTTTATTTAAATTGGTTGTAATGAGAGTTTTATGTTATGTTCTATAAAATATTATTATCTAGTATTTTCATCGGTAGTATTATTGATCTATTCTGAACCTGGGCGATACAGGTGGGCTGTACATCTTGTTATAAAGTGGTAACAGGACAAATAGGGTATTCACCGTTCAGTAACATCCTTATATTCTGTATACGTGAAGATTTAGTGTAAAGGATTTATGGCCATGCCATTCTTTAAATTAATTGCAAAATAGTTTGTGCCATATTGTTTTAGAGAATATGGATTTTGTGGCATGTATTGATAAATCGGCTTGTACTTTTTACTATTTTTACTAATGTGAGTTTTCACGCCCCTGTCCTGGTGTCTATATAAAACATTCCATCAGTAATAGTACCCTGTAGAATTTATACCTTGAATAATTGAATAGAAAAATACATTTAAAACTATTGCTTTCATTTTCTCTTAAACATATCACCATTATAGGTTTTACGACTCTTTTCTCCTCGTTTTTCACTGCCATTACATTATATAGTAAACGATGACGCATCGCTAGTACTTTTCTGCAGTAATAATATTGATAAAAAGCATTGACTTATTACATTCATTTGAGAACCTTTGATAATATTTTAGTACTAATGTCAAGTGCTATAATTATTGTCGATATAAGGCTAACATTTGCCTATGGCATGAAATAAATAAAGTTTTACGTCGTTCCCACTGCTAGAAATGCTTCCTTAGACTATCAAAGACAGACTACACTAAAGACATTATGTGCAATACGCGACCTAAAGTAAAATCCCTATTGTGCATGGCAGTAAGAAAGCGTCGAACTTTCGGAAACATTTTGCTTATGGCTTCTTTATATGATCTCATGCGCTCAAGATGTTAAGAAATAAAACATCTCATGTCTACACATTTCATATTTGTTATGCGAGATGCCGAGTGGATATAATATCCTAATATAATGTGACAATCTATTACGCATTGAGTGGGTGACTGGATACTGAAATTGTTAAAACCAAAACGAAATATGGAAAGTTGTATAAAATCAGATTGATAAAAAAGATTTATTATTCGTGAAAGTGTATAATGGTCCTAATGATCGCGAACCACTCTTCTAATAACTATAATCAGTTTAAGAGAATGATTAGACAGGCTGGTCGATTGAGACAAAAATTGATGTTCTAGACTATTTTATTTACATTTTACTCAATGAAGTCAATTACCCTACTTAACCGAGGCTATCGTTAATGACCTCCTTTTAAGGTATATATCCAAGCGCATCATAGTAACGAATATTATGGAAATTCAAATTTCATTTAACTTTGTTCCGCATTATAGTTAAACCCTGTATCTTAAATTGCGACTTTTAAATCTGAAACACTTATTCATAATGTTCTGAACGAAGTCCAAGTGTCTAGAGGTCTAAATTCAGTCAAATTTTGAATTTTTGTTGTTGATGATTCTTTAAGGCAGATTTTCCCAAAATGCAATTATTTACTACTCTATAATAACCCGATTTGTACTCTGAAAGTTGAAATATTCATAGTTATATTTTGTGACAGTTTTGTGGGAGGATTGTGTCATTATATTGTGTTTAAATTATCGCGCTAACAATACAAAAAAACACAACCCTTTATTATCAAATCATAGTTAATATTCTTCGCAATTCTCCTTGACAAGAAGATTACTACTCAAAACATGAACACAGATTTGGAAATGTAAGAAGATCTAACCCATATAAATCAAAATCCATTGGTTTAGTTGAAAAATGATAAAGGGAATTATTTTTTCGAAGAAAACTTCAGGGACATTCCTTCGGAAAGCATAATGCAACTTCAGCAATCTTGCAAGAATCTAATGATGTTTTTTTGGTTATATTATTTTTCTAGTAGGTGTACATAGAAAGGGATGGTATTATCACACAAACACTGTGAGGCCCTTTTATACAGAGCGCGAACCCGAACCCGAATCCGAATCAGGACAATTTCTAACGAAATTTGCGCGGAAATCCGCCTAGTTCGGGTTCGCGCTCTGTATAAATGGGCCTTTAGTGTTTTATCAGAAGACCGACTTGGACTTACCCTGGAGTGGTCTCCCAAGTTACTGCTATATATGTACATACCAGATACGTATTTTTACTATAAAAACAAGAAATGGAGTTTCAGGCACTAGCCTCTCGGGAATTTACTTCCAGGAAGTAGAATTGATTGATTATGGACAAGACTCACACCTTCACACCTACTTGACAATTAGTCGAGAAATACATGTTTAACGTCGACATACGTTTGAGCTTCGTCAATCAACTTTACTTTCAAAAGTCAAAATATAACTGTTACTGTAATGTGCGGAAAATTGGTCTTGTTGATTGTTTGTTTGGACCTAAAAAGCAGAAAGTATTTACAACAAACTACAGGTTCAGAAACCTCAATTTAACATATTGTCATATATACACTATATTATATATATACCATAATCGACTACGTAAGCCCTTGTTCCTTTCTTTTTGTACCTGTATCGTAGTATTATCCTCATCTAAATAAGATACTCTGACCAAATTATACACATTCTAATAAATTGAGATGGTGATTGTGTTGTATTTTAACATAAAAACACGAATACATGAATACAATTCTTGTTGTCATGTGTCATCGTGACGGCCAGTAGAAATTTAAATTTCAATGTCATTGATTCTAATTTAAAGGAGAGACGTCGTCTAGTTCACATTTCAGTCACAGTTTTGTTAATTCTGTCGGTTAAGATAGATTTTCGACTTCCAGACGATTAGTCTTCATCCCTCCACCACTGCCACAAGATCATATAGCAACTGCTGAGAACCAAGGTGATGATGGTGAACGATAGCTAACTTGTGTTGATACCATGGACTAGGAAGTCGTAGCTGTTGGTTTGGTGGTTTGAGATATTGTACGATCTGGTTAGGTCGAATGTCTTGACGATGAAACACGGTCGTGGGTAGTGGGGCACGAGTTACTTGGTCATCGACATTCTTCCAAGACTCGTTATGACCATGGTTGTACTTGTTGGTTTGTAGTTTGGTTTGGTTCAGTAAGATTATCAATTCTCGTAAGGAAGTAGTGGGAAGGTAGATGACCAGTTAAAGCTCGCTTCCAGCAGATGCTTATATCGCTAAGTAGTTGGTGGGATTTTTGTAGTTGGTAGTTGGATTGGTTCAAGTCGTATGATTCTTTGGTTTGGTTGTTGATAATTCTTTGAGATCTGGTCGGGTCGAATGACATGGCGGTGAAACCCGGCCCTGGATGGTGTGGCGTGAGTTACCCGATCTTCTTCAAACTTCTAAACTCGTTCTGGTATTCGAATGGTAGTTGTTGGGAAACTATTTCGAAATTCGTATATGACCTTACTTGTATAATGTAAACTTGTAAATGAAACGATTTGACTGGATTTTAGGCCAAACAACAAATCAGATACCTCGACCAGAACGTCTGTGAACACAAAATTATAATGTTTACAACTCTCAAAATACAGCATTTGCCCAGGCAACACCTTTATTATCTAAATACCTGATGATTCATTCTATAGACTCGATTACCATTCATTAATAACATTATTTCTTATTCATTATTCAAAGTTCAATCACACCCTAACAACCGCAACTACAAATTTCATCTCGATCAATAAGACATTAACGTTTTATCGTGTCAATGATTGGTTAAAATGTCAATCATAGACAGTGGCTGATTTTTTTCGAACTGAAATTAGACTGGAACATAGCATAATTTAATAGAATTCTCGATATTTGTTGTGTCTGTTTCTCCGAATTGTGAGCTCATGCCAATCAATCACCTTTCAACTGTAACAATAAGCTTAGAAAACCAATAATGACCATGAGATATTTACGAGATTTATAGACGACAGGTAAGGAAATTGATAATGGAATTCGCTGGAAGTCATATCTCACGATATGTACACAATAAATCCAGTTCCTACAAAGACTGAATTCAAATTTTAACTGGCATCTTGACCCAGCTTGTTGCCTCTGTTTTTTTGTCAAAATGCAGGAAATCGATCAAAAAAATTTCAGTTTTTTTTTTTAGTGTTTCCGGCTTTTTCAAGCCTTTACGAAAACCGCCACTGTGGTGAATATAGCCAATCAGAGGCCCCAATAGTTCAAAAATTCAAAATATTTACAGTAGTTATGTCATGAGCTCTGATAGGCTGTTTTCTATAGCGAACACTCCAATCCAATTGCTGCATTCTTTGATTTAAGAATGATGGCTATTGTGAGTAAAAGTATGACATTGTGAACATGGATAAAGATTGGATGTGCGTATCTTCTTAAAGCATCGAAATTTTGAGAATAATATGAGATTGCATTATCCCTTGAACAACCTTCAAGAGTATTCTGTGGTTGCTGTTTAACAAAAATATGATTGCATTTTGATAATAGAGTAAGAAGGTAGAATGGATACAACTATCATTATTTTATATTTAAGATAATCTCTTTTTGCTCACAATTTTATTATATTCTCTTTAGTATGGTAGTTCTTGTGGTGATTTCATTATAGATGCTTCCATTCTTTGATCTCTGGTTTTATTCAGTCCAGTCAGGTCATGGTGAATCACTTTACGAGATCACTCTTATGACGAGTTTGAAATTCGCTGTTCTTATCCATTATAGTCCCTTTTCAACTGTCACAGTCACCAGTACCAAAGTTAGAAATTTGTTATTAGCGAAGTGTTATAGGAGAGAAATTCTACTTTACACCAACATCATTATGACATGGGTCCATTGTTTTATCCGGAAACTTTCGACAGCTGCTTGAAAATCAAGCCCCAAAAATTGAGTTGAAAGTTATGGGGGGGGGGGCGGAAGTAGAAATTGTAGTTTCTTATGCCTCTTTCGACGATAAACATATATAAACTCTTATTTTCGTATTAAGTTACAAAATTCTTATTGAAATACTGTTTGTGGCAAGTAATCGTTACCTAATAATTCACAACAGTGGCTCTTTTAAAAAAAAACCACAAAGACAATTTGGCCTGGTTTGGTTGAATATATAGATTTAATTTTGACGATTTGTGGACAAACAGTGGAGAAAATGCATTCTGAGGAATCTTTTATTAATTAACACGAATGATAAAAATCTAAAGAGTTCTCAAGTTTCAGAGAAATTTATTAAAATGACGACTGCAATAAGTTATCAGTGATCTTTATTTTTACCAGAATTCATTGGGGACTGGGATAATTAGAAACTCGATCTTTTTATTTAGTTTCAAGTCTCTTAATGGTCAATATTAGTTATTATCTGAAAATCAAACCTTTTTCTGAAATTCAAGAGAAGATTGAAACATAATGGTTCGATTTCAATCAGACGAATCGCACATTCCGATCGCAGCCAACAAAGACTTTTCATTCAAGCAGAATCAATTGTAACCCAAATCGTTCCATATTCAACAAACTTCAATTTATATAGGCTAATGCAAATTGTGTTCAGGTATGATTGCCATAAAGAAGGGATCAAGATACAACTGTAATTCCTGCCACAACCATTTCGCGCTTCGTGGAATGATTTTACACATATCATAAGAGTCTGTGACCCATAATATTTAAATTCGCCTATTCCAATCCACACAGTGGATTCTTTTTTGTATGAACCAAATTAAAAAATTAGTTCACTTTCCTGAAAGTGAAGGGTACAATCTATATCAGCTAAAAGTCTTGTCATAGCTAGATGTTAAAATTGACCACGTGTTCCTGTCAAATAGCATAACCTGATAGCTCAATAAATTTTAATAAAATTGAGAAAAATCTTCACAAATCTCGAATAATTCAACAATAAAACGTAAAAAAAAAAGACAATTATGCTTTATTATTGTAGATTCAAAAAAGCTGTCAACATCGTCACGCCCTTTGTGGCACAAAGTACAACAGGGCTAACGTTACCTGACAATAACGTCACGCCGTCACGCTCCATGTGACACTAAGGACAGTGGCGAATGGTGTAACATTATCTGTACGACGATGGGTCATTGTAAAGGCACGCCTTAAAACGCCTGACAGGCCACCGTTTTCAGACCGTCAACATCTGCTGTTTTCGATGTTATTATATTAAAGTTTGAAGGGACAAAAAAAGTCTCAGTTAAATAAGAAAATTGTGACCAATATAGACATGTTTCAGTAAAATAGAATAAAGCTCTCAACTCATATCCATTCTGTACATTTTATATAGCTTATAGTATTTTTAAAATAGTACATTATACCAGGTTTCCAGTGATAATGCAACTGAAAGACATGTAAAGTTTAGTGTGAAATAAATCCTCATCATCAACCACGACCCAGCAGGACAAACCGTCAATTATAATAGACACAGGAAGACAGCTAACTGAGTAAATTGAGAACATATAGAATATAATGGTGGAAGATTATCATATCTGGACTATTATCATATAATATTATAGTTTATCATACTTTTATATCGTATTCCTTACACTATCGACCTATTGCTATCAGAATAATCAGGTACAACTGGTAATCTGAAGCTGGGAATTGTCTTTAATTCCGTGGGAGAATGCACTACCATTGTTTTCGAACTGTCAGGCATGGGCATGTGCGTGGTGAAAATGGAAATAAAAGCTTATCTTAATTTGAGGTGGTTAGAAATGGGGGTAATATGTAAGCAGCATCTATAAATTCAATATTGCTGATGCAGAGAGTTTTGATGCTTACTGCAGTAGAAACTGCTAACAACTACAACTCGATAAATAGGCTTCATTATCAATAGATTGGTTCCATTTCATTCTAAAATCAGCAAATAAACCTAGAATATCAACAACACTGGCTGACCGTGATCAATTATTATTCTATCGTTTCATGTTTGACCTTCACACACTTTGACTTTTTACTTATCTATTATTGATATGAACAGAATGAAACAATTCCGCTTGGTCAGAGAAACATAATTACACTACCGGTCGTCATTGCTTTAGTTTTGTATAACAATAGAAGTCATTTTTGATTATGACCAACTCTGCGGTGTTGTTCATATGGGGCTTTGTATACCCCCACCCCTCCTTTCAATTTTCATTACAAAATGAAAAAATTGGCTTTGGACACCCCCTTCTCGCGACCCTCACCTACTTTTTCGGGGAACGCCGCTCTGACTCTTTCTATTTTTAGTGATATAAGTTTTTGTGTAGTTTTTCTGCATCCAGGAACAGGTAATGTGTCTTTGATCCACTATTGATATTCAAATTGAGGCCTGATGTATTAGAAGAGTCGTGGAATACCACGCAACAAAAATAATTTAATTCTTCGCGTATACAATAATATCGTTTAATTTCCCTCTATCACGAACTGTTCACGTTTAATTGCTTATTATTATATATCTATTAATCATCTTTTGTTCATTAGTTTATTTTTTATGATATTTCTGGATAATTTACAGCCAAAGTGATGTGGTCAACTGTTATTAACGATGAGTATCTAAGAATAATAACACAAAAAAAAATTGAAAAAAATCCATTAAACTAAAAGTATTAAATATGAAAGGAATACACAGTATTACTCAATTTATAGCAGTACAGGACTATAAACTATGGTTATTTTCTAGAAATTCTTTCTTTTTCTATTCATTTTTTTGATAAGGTCGTCACAAAAATGTTAATAGTCGCCCATTCAGCTATGTTTATTATAAATTTGGGAGAAATTGGTATTTTACGGCTATTAAAGTAATTGAAAGGAAAATGTTAGATAGAAATGTCATTATAAAGAGGCATTACGTATACAGATGGAGACCTTGGTTATCCCAATCTTTTCCAGCTTACTTATCGATTTTGTTTAGACAAGTTTTTGTACAAATTGTTTTTTTTTATCTGTTTTATTTATCTGTTTTATTTTATTTAATTCATTTCAATGCTAGTAAATAAAGAAACATTTATCATTTATGCACGTATCATTGAAAATATATTATTGCTCTTGATTAATTGAAAATTCTTATCCAGTAACAAGTTCACACGAAATAGCTGAACGTAAAGTAGCATTATCTTTCAACTTTTTCAAATATGTATTTTTACTGGGAATAAAAATCGATATTTTGCCAATGATCGACTAGAAGGGCTAGAACTATTAAAACGAATTATTTCAATTTATTCCACAAAACAACAAATTTTATCTTCAAAATCAGCTTAAATTAAAATTAACATGAAAATAAGTGAAATTTTATCCTGGCGATCGATCGAAATATTGTAAAACTAATAATTATAATCCTGTTACTTCAAACAGTCCACAGATCATATTACTGAATAATTTCCAATATTATAACAGAAAAAAGCTCGGATGAAATTATCTCCGACGACCTTGTAGAAATCGCTGTAACACTTTCGGTCTGTCACGAGAGTGGGTCAGTCTCCAGGTCAATATTCTAGTAAAAGACTTGACGAGGTGACATTGAGTGGAACAGAATAAAAGACAGAATTATCTAGGGACGCATAAGATGGGTGTAAGGCTATTAATTTTCTTGTCTGTTTGAAGAGGGATATGGTCTCTACATTGGCTCACAACTTACGCACTTACGGAATCGACAGTTATAGAAATTAAAACGTCCTGGCTAAATTGTCATCACCCTGTCTTTTTGGCTTGTATTCAAATGCAGAATTGTAAAACGGCAGGGCTTTTAGCGTATGCTTGTATAGTAGATCGTCATATATCAATCATTCAGTTTAATTGCCTATTTCATTCTCTCAATACGGTTTTCAAAAGGAGGATGAAAAAAAACATTTAATTTCATTTCTGATTCTCAAACAAATCTCATATTACTGTCTTCAAAAGCCTGACACTAAACCGTCAACTAGTCACAATATAATCAGGATTTTTTAAGCTTTTCCATTTTGCTTTTGATATCATGGTAAAAATCGCCTGTCAAACGACCATAAAACACGTTTACAAAGAAGATGATGTAACAGAGTTAATTCCCTTGGTTGTAATTTTTCTGCCAATGAATTGTGACTAGTATAAATAATATATGAATCCATTCTGTCTTCCCAGGTTAGCCTACCTCAAACAACTTATAATGATGGTACGATAATAATAGCCTCCATATCGAATGTGGCCAGTATATTTAATATATAATATAACAATGTGCCCTGCAGGTTATCAACTTAATGGCTTTATATCAACTCCTGAACTAATAACATAAATAATTTGTACTTGAAACCATTTTATTTACCTAGTTCGATTCAAGTTTTAAAAATCAGCACAGTGTATTTAATCTAAGATGTTCAAGTCATTTAATACTTTACAATTTTCACCTGACAAAATTTATCAAGAAAGTAGAATAAATGCTATGTGGAGATTTAACCAAAGTGGATATCTGGAGAGTCCGACACATCAATTGCTCCAAATTTGAAATTTGTATGACAGACTTTAACTTGAGTGTTTCATAATGGTTGCCTTTGACTCAGTAACATCAACAGCTCAGAAAACTGAAGACCGTAGGTCAGATTGTAACTGAAGTGTGGAGATTAAACCAGAATGGTGTAAAATCTAATCTGAATATAAAACACTAGTAGCAAGGTTTTCATCACGTGATGTAACCTATAAAACGCTTTATATCCACTTACAATTTATTATTTATAATGCGAACAATGATATCATTGATGGTGAATAAAATTGGTTGTTTGAGGGATGAAAATAGCCCACTGGGGAAGAGGGTTGATGACATTGTAAGCTACTCGAGTTGCAAAGAGCTTGTTAACGATTCGGGCCTTTGAAGCAGAGCTGAACTTGTGCAGCAAACATTATATTCATATTATATACTAAAAATTCAACTAAATACCATGAAGGTTACATAAAAATCCAAGAAATTCATATCAAGTAAAAATAATTTCAATTATGTACCAAAATCATAAAATTATATACCAAGACAGGATTCACGAACGTTATTATATTTCTATTCCCCAAAAGTGACAAACCAATGTTAATGAAACCCTATAGACCATTGACGAATTGATTGGAAATCCGTTAACAACGTTGAGGGTAATTATGACACGTGCTCTGAGTAATTATCAAAGTAAACGTATCATCACTTTAATCTGAACCGAATTTCGATAGTCTGATGGGCTGCCGATTTAGTGGCGTTTCATCGCAAAACTAAGAGGCGACGTCCATCTAATCGGTGCTAGACATGAGACTTTTACAGATAAAAACATAATAATAAGACCATGGTGCCGATTCGTGTTTCAGATATAAGATTTATCAGAAAGATAAATAGAAATCAAATTCACCTATCGAATCAAACGGCCTACAGCAAAAGTTCTGCAACATATACAGAATCAACTTTACGAAAGCTGCCACAGATTGCCGAAATATATCGAACAGTACGACGTGACTGCTTGCAAAATCAATGAGCCAAAAATAAATAAGTCCAAAAAACATTCAGGATCTATGAATTATTATATGACATTAAACGTACTCCAAGAGGACAAAGTAATCAACAACTATCCCATATCGTCCACAAGCTGGCAATTCAATGAAACGGGCATTGAACGAATCTAATGTCCTTCATGGATAACCCCAGTCAAAATATACAGATTTCCCCTAAAGAAAAATAACACTTACAGTTTTTTGGGTTTTTTCTTTTCAAATTCAAAGGTATAATTTGGTAATAAACCAAAGTAAATTTTAATTGTTTTTCTTATCGAGCGACAGAGACAAGTAACAAATTATGTCACTGCCAAACCCCAAGGAAATTGGCAATTTAGAAAAGTAAAATTTTAAGTTTTTGTTATCAAACAAGAAAGATAACAAATAGGCTATTTGTACCAAGAAATATTGTAATAAATTTGAGTGTGTTTTTATGTTCAAACTAAAATCTTTAATAGTTTTGGAGACTTAGAAATATTGCGCAAGTTATAATCCGAACTATACGGATTGTACTAAACCTCTTTTATTTGTACTAGTCGAGTAAAAAGAGTTTACTTTCATAGATTTGAATAAAAAAAAGTGTATTTTGAGCAGTACTCGGTATGACTATTTTCTATAGGAGATTTGATATTCATTTCAATAATGATTATCAGATCGGATTGGAAAAATAAATAAAGTTTCAAAAGAGATTATCGAATCAGCTCCTTAGATCGGGAATGATGAAAGGATTCAGGGAAAGGTAATAGTGGTCAGCATATTTCGGACAATAAACTAACTGATAAGTGCCAAGATACAGGCTGTCAATATTGTATTGTACTGTACTTCTTAATGCAATAGTTAATTTAAGATTTATAGAATATGATTAAGAATAAAATATATGTATTAAGTATTCATAATACAATAAGTGAATATAGACATTAGGATATGATACCTCATCGATAATCTATCATCACTGATGACTCAGAGATCCATTCACAAATAGCATTTGGAGCATTTCTACAGTGTTTCTTTGTAACAGAATAGAAAATATACCGCTGTTCAGAAATGACGCCTGTTTTAATTTAACAATTGGACAATATTCGGTGTCAAAAGTTTGTGATTTTTTGCTGACGGTGGATCTCTAAGGTTCACAGCCATTAACATTATTATATTAAGATATTGTGTCCGTGACAATAAAAATAGTTTGTAACCAAGTGAATAAGATGTCGGGGTAACGAAATTAACAAATTCTTTGGCAATCATAAAAAAGACGGAATTGAAATGAAATATTTCAAGAATGTGTAAGGATACCATTTTTATTATCCTCAAGCACCACTCATATCTGAATTACACCGTGATTATTAACAACATGGAGTTTTGCGTCTAAATCTTTACTTATATTGGATTAATAATAATAATAAAATCTTTATTTTACATGGGTCAGTATAAGGTCCAAAACACAAGGACATGGTACTGTCTAACATTCAGCCCAATCTGATGCAGTTTAAACATATCTTATTATTTAATGTTACAAAGGGATTAGGACAATTTACAAAAACTATAACAAATTTCGACACTATAGATATTTACCGGAGGGACAATCCCGAAACATAGATCTGCATTTGAATCAGATTGCACAGGCGTCAAATGCCAGCGTAGAAATTAACCGATCTTTTATATCATACTTACCACTGCTAATGCCATTTGCCTAAAAACTTCGACTCTAATTCATCGATTCAATCTCTCTAGAGCCAGTATAATAGGAATATGAGAGAGGTCTTTAGAACCGTATCGTTCAAGACGTCTACAAGTCTCTCACTAGGAATTGTGGAGGTTTTAAAGGTACATAGCATTCTAAATAATTGTTTATCCTAAGCCAATAGTAAGAGTATGCCAAGGTATATCAAAATGGTCTCTGTATTCGGCGTAAATTGTCTTATCTTACAAATTGAACGCCCATATGTATCTAGATTTTTAACTCCAGTTAAAGCATTGTATTTTCATTAGAAAATTTTAGACGATTTTCAGATTCTAGCATTAGCTTTATCCTCTTCAAGAGCCATATAATTAAATATCTATATGGTAACCTATCTAGAATTGGACTCTCTTCAGCTATCTGCCTCCATTCGGAGAGCATAATTATTGAACAAGATCCGTTTGTCCCTTTAAAATAGTGTACCATAAAAGACGTCTGCAAGTCTCCGAGCAGAATTGACTGAGATTTTAACATGTAAAATACGACAGAATAAACCTAGTTTAATAGCTAACAGGGCAGACCATGTAAAATGGCTATTAGATGTTTTTCTATTAGAAATCATTTTACTTTGTCGTCAGTATTAATTTAACCCAGCTATAAAATATGATTATACAAAGCTGTTTAGCTCTGGTTCAGACTCGCTGACTGTCTTCTTGAATAAGATTCCTTCCCAGATCATTACGACTTTTTACTCAGAAAGTACATCGTATGGAGTTTTACTCTCTTTGGGGTACAGCTACAGAAACACTATAATAAAGTATAAATCTAAGAACCCTATGTGCTTCATAACCAAACAGAATATTTTGATAATTGGGAAGCCAATATATATATATATATATATATATATATATGTAATATAGGTGGGGGGTTTGCAGGATATATGTAACGGTATTACATTGAATAGTTTTATGGTCGAAAATACGATATTTTGACAACTTCAAAAAATCCACGTCTTTCATTATACACGATGTTGGTCAGCAATACAGAAGCAATAGATATTTAGTTAGCATATAACGACATTAAAGCGAAAAAGTTTAATTCTTCAACTCTATCCCTCCGCCATTATCGGTACCGTTCACATTTGTCCCTTTAAGTATGATCTCTATCCATGTAACAGTTGGACTAGAAACCAACATAAAAGCGATATTAAGATGTATTTTGTAATAAAAGAAATTGTGTTATTTATTAAAATTGAAAATTATTTACACAGACTTCGGTAATTTTCTTTAAAGGTTTTTTGCCTCGTAAATATGAAAGAAAATTGACATATTTAATCCCATTAACTAGAAATATATAAAATGATTGGCTAATACTGTTTATTATGTCATAAAACAGCCAATGAAAATAGTTTATAGGATTTGAATTGTAACGGTTATGATGAAAACTCCATTTATTTTAAGAGAATATAGCACCTTGGTGGAAAATTTATTGTAATAAAATGCTCCGAATGTGATTTGATTTTTTTTATACCGTTTCTTTTTCTAACCTGCGTGTTACTCACCAATACATAAAAAATATACAAAGAATGATGTTTCATAGACATGTCTAGATATGGAATATTTTATACACTTACATATGAGTTGCATTAGTGTTGTCAGTTAGCCTACCTATCGGTAACATTATCTATTAACCTTTTCTTAATAACTATAGAAACACAATTCATATTTTCAATCTGAAAGTAACACGCATGACTGACATTGATCAATACCGACTTCTTTAAGGTAAATACAATTACGATTGTATCACATCCCAAGAATATCAACTACCAAACCAAACACAGAATCGTCCAATTTGAACCAATCCATCCACCCAATACTATAACTAACTAACAGGTCGGCTTCCTACCAACCGAATGTAACAGTCAACAAATTTCGGACTTAGTGCTGTCGTAAGTTTTCAAATACAGAAGTAAAGAGCCTGCTTGTTTTTTCACACGAGACAAGAGTTGTATTATATCATTATAATGTTCTATTGTTGATCTTCGTGACTAATAACATATCTGTATATCTAGAAAAATAAACAAATTATGCTGTTGGATATTAAAATATATTGATATTATAATAATATCCCAATACAGCTGTTTAAACTATTGCTTAGTCATAAACTGGTAATATATTTTCAACGACAAGAGCCCCAAGATCAGGTGTTTAATTTTGTTATAAAGGTTTTACACTTAAGCTCACTAGTTAGGGGCAGGTGCAAATATATACTCCTGGATTGAGAACTAACACCATATCGTCCCTGGAAAACATTGATCAGCCTCCCGTCAAGTAGGGACATCGGACAAAATCAATCTAAATGCGTTTAATTTTTCTCTTTCGACACACATTTATATTTTTCTGTTGACATTGGTTTGGGTCAAAGGAGAGTATAATCGTTTTATAAAGTTCATTTTGTTATAACTCGTAGTTTTAAGATATCCACCATGCATTACTTCAACCCACGCGTTATTAACTTCCAGATAAAGTCCACCCCGTACATGCAGTCTCACCGCAGTGCTGACCCAGTGAACCAGATATTTGATGATCAGTATAATTGAAGGTGAATGTCGGAAAGAATTGTAATTAATATTAAACAAACCCCTACTGCGGCTTTAATTACTTCGATTTTTTTACCTATATTCATGTCAGATTCATCTGCCTTCCAGCTAGGGGTTAATAACATTAATTTCCAAACAAATGAAGAAATAGAATCGAGATTAAAAGAACATAGTCAGTTTTTTAATGTAAAAAAATGGAAACACAGCCTCGTTGTTAAAACAATTACGGGGCTTATTGCATAACAATAACAATATTGTATTCAACAAGACAATGTAATTTCTAAACGAACTCAAACATGTATGGAGGTTAACTTATTCTCTCACTTCGCAGTCTTTATTCATATAAAAAAATAGTCTTACTTCACTGTCGTATATCTTACGAACCATTGCATGACCGGTTTGTCCGTATAGTTTGTACCTTTCGGCCAATGTGTTTAAACAATCATAAGAATGTCTTAATGAATGGTAAAGATTGGTAAGGAAATATGATCGGATTATACGGACTCATATCTGATACGATGTATGATAACACATACACGGCATGTTACGCTTATAAAATTTCAAGTCTATCTCTTATTAAATCTTTCAACTCGATCTCGGTACACACAAACTGTCAGATTCGACGATAAAAATAATAAATTTCAACTTTTTCATAGCAATTATTTCTCCTACATAGTTTTCCATAATAATTATACGATATCAAGTTATCCTTCAATGGTTCAGTCCAAGAAAGTTAGTTTACCTAGTTTTGTACAGTGGGAGTAAACCACATTACTGACAAACTGCATCAAGGGTTTGGTACGGATTAAACAAAAAGAGTTGTCTCCCATAAATGTCTTAAAAAATATAACCTTCGAAAAGCCCAAAAATATTCATGATATTACAACATTTTGAAGCCTGGCTACATTAGGGGAACGAACTCAAATCGGGTAATATCAAATCTCAATATCTGTTTATAACTTAATAAATATAAAAAAATCTTTACACTGACATATAACTATGCTATGTTGAAAACTATAGGCCTTGGAATATAAATGGATATTTATATACATGTACATGTGTGAATAAAAAACAAAACTTGGCGCTTTAAATAAAGCTGAATGTTTAATAGATCCACTGTCAAACGTTATTATAATACAAGAAAGCAATAGAAAATCGAAAATATAAAATACTAAAGGCATCAAAGCATAGAAATTAAAAAGGGTTGCTATTGATAAACATTTAAAATATTATACAGTCATGTTTTTGCATATGCACAACACACATTCAAAATATAGTTACCCAGAAAGTCGATTTTCAAATAAAATACCCGAAACACACAAACCTGTGAAGTTACTTGGAGGAAATAACTGGATAGTGAAACAGTATACTACAAGAATTACTTCATATTTCAAAGAGGCTGAAATAAGCTTCCTTCTTCTTTTAAAAGACTAAGATAAAAGTAAAGTAAAATTTCTATCTTGATAGGTGATGAAACTCACTAACCTGGTGAGATCTGTTCAATTAGGAGACTAAGACTAATTATTTTATTGTTTGAAGCTTTAATATCTGAGTTGCAATCAAAGAGATCAAACTATATGGTCGCAATGCAAGTTTTAAAAGCTAGGCTAATTACGAAAAGAAATGTAATTCAGAGTGTTTTGAGAATATTCAACTAATGAAGGTTATATAACTAGGGCCAATCTCTCTACTGACACACTGGAAGCCGCGTGGTGACTCAGTTAGATGCATGCTCGCCATCCTGACTTTCCATGGTTTCAACGCGGCAAAGGTCGGTATCAGTCTAATTAAAATAAAGACCTAACTTTCGTTCGTATTTTATTAGTTTCGTTTCGAAGGTTTTTATTAGCTATTGGCTTTGTATGTAACCACTATAGCTAACTGTAATGGTTACATACAAAGCCAATAGCTAATCAAAACATTCGAAACGAAACTAATAAAATACGAACGAAAGTTAGGTCTATATTTTAATTAGACTGAGGTCGGAATGAACGTTAAGAGTTTTCAACCCCTTGGTGATGTAGGTCGGAGGGCCCGACATGGAAAACGTCTAGTTGTTCGGACGGGACAATAAACCGAGTCCCGCGTGCTTCTGGCTGTGCGCGTTAAAGATCCCTCGGCAATTCGAAATCACAAAATGAGAAGGCTAACACCGCTGTCTTGACAAAATTATCCGCAACCCACCCTGTATGGCCTGTTCCATAAAGTGCAGAATAGTAGGGTGTAAAATTCCATTTATTTCAGTTCATTTTCTGACACTTCACGTTAAGAAAAATAATGTATGATTTTTTAAACAGTCACGTCGACCCCCCTCCAAAGAAATATTTGTCGAAATAGTTATCAAGCCAGTTTCGGACCAGGTAAATGGCTTGTTGGGTGAAGTTGAACGTGTCCATTTAATTGCCACGTTTACAGCTCATGAGTAAACGAACTGATCCCAGTTCACACACAACCGGAAGCACAGCAAGACATCATGGCTGCCGAAATGGAGAAGTTGGTTACATATGTTACAGAAGGAATTGAAAAGCAAGATCCTACAGTAATTGGGATTCTTGTAGCACTTCTTGTCGTCTTCTTTACATTGGGTAAGATCATAGGAGTACGTTTTTTATAAAATCATTCCCATATTTTGCTGGAAATCATAGAATCGAGGGGTAGCCTACCTATCTCCCTCCTCCCTGACCCTAGTCCACTTATGACTTATGTGTAGCGTAATTCTTTTTGGTATTTTCAGTTGTGTTAGCTGTATTGAAAGGTTCTTCTAATAAACGCAGTGGAATTCTGATCGTTGGTATTTGTGATGCTGGTAAAACTCTTCTATATAACAGAGTAAGTACGGAAATAAACAAACAATTTTTTTATTTTTTTTATTTACATATTGGATATTTTCATTACTTAAATCATGACTTGCTATCCAATGTGATCATAAGTAAAAATGGGAATGAATTAATCATTCATTCTATTTTTTGCTCTTGATAAAATAATTGCATAATTTTGAGGAAAATTTTGTCATGAAGCAACGTTAGCATTACTGGTATGTTGAGAGAACCTGTTTCAATGTTGAAAAGTTTTTTTATTCTTTTTCAGTTGGTTTATGGACGTTATGCAGATACTTTTACTTCAATGAAAGCTAATTCCAGCTCCTATACAGTTCCTAATAAAAATGTAAGTATCATAAAAACAGAACTATGATGATACCAGGCTGGCGTATTTCTCCTGTGAATTTCATACATGAACAAAACTGGCACAATTATTTTTCTCCAAAGCTAAATTCATTCACTATCAGTGGACTGGATTGCAAGAGATAGCTCAAGGGAATATTCAAAAACAGTTGCTGAATAAAGGTGGTCTCTTATAAGAGGAATTGCAAGACCATTTTGTTTTGACATTTTAGAAATGATAGGATCTTAGTTTTACTCATTCATGTGTAGCTGTTTTTTTTTCGGGTTTCACAAAAAGGAGGGACATAAAACTCCATTCATTTCATTTCCGGTTTTACATGCTGTCTTCGATCAACCGAACTATAGTTTTCAATGTCAAAATTCTTTATCATAAATCAATTAAATATTATTCTTTATTTGTATTTTAATTGCCGGTAACAAGCGTTAATCCATTCCCACCCGATAATGTTTTTATAACAACATCTGGTACACTCTGCTTTCGCTTTCTGATAAACTTTACAGTAGTTTTAATTTTTCCAAAATCAAAATTTTGAAGTTGTTTTTTACCTTGTAGAAAAGTTTAAGGATGTTAGACCTACCTGGCTATGATAGAATTCGAGCACCAATACTAGATGAAAATAAATCTTTAGCAAGGTATGTCTAGAATAACTTAATATCATCATTGACTTAGGTATTTAGCTTAAAGTAATTTTCTAAATTCTTGACTATTAATTGCTTCATTTCGGTGATATAATGCTTAATCTCTTCATAAAATAGAAATAGGCCTACTGATCTGCAAAAACTGAATTGAAGCAACATGCTATCAAACTTAATTTGAGTTTATTCCACATATGACTAGTGGTAATGCACAGTGATAAAACTGATTCTACAGTTGTTTATTGTCAATCTTTAATTTCCAGCAAGATATTTTTGTTAAGGTTTTAGGTAGTGTAAGTAGTAATGGACATAATTAGTCTGACATGTTTCCTTTTTATCATTTTGACCCTAACAAAAACTGTTTGTCTTGAATTGGATCCTGGATGAACATAAATATCTTTGCTCCAGTAGACTTACATGAAGTTTGATTGTTTCAGAGGTATAATATTTGTAGTAGATAGTTCAACAATTTCTAAAGAAATCAAAGAAGTAGCTGAGTAAGTATCACAATATAATTTCAAAAACAGTTGCTCTCAAATGTCTGACTTTGTTAAAAGCTTATTACATCAGAGAGTACACAAAATGAAATAACTCATAATATGGAATGAGGATACTTTTTGTTCTCAGAAATTGATATTGTAATTACATTTTATTAATGTTTCCATGTTGTTTTTAAAGTTACATTTTTTTTAATTTCTAGATATTTATATACCATACTCAGTGACGATGTGATATCTCACAATTCTCCACCCGTATTAATTGCATGTAATAAACAAGACTTGACCCTTGCTAAGGGGTCAAAGGTCATTAGATCACAGCTTGAAAAAGAAATGTAAGTAGGGCCTTGGACAAAACAATTGATTATTAGTAATTGCTTAAAACACTTAGAGAGTGGTATCAGGTGTTCTGGAATGTTACTTGTGACCTCAAACTAAGAACAAATTGCAGTGGAGCTCAAATTCAATTATATTTTTGATTGGAATTTAAAACTAGTCCAATACCACCCAAGTACCTTTCATGTTCTATTATCTTTGTCTTGTAATAATAAAAGTGTTCTTACAAAAATTAAAAGATTCATACCAATTTTCCAATTATTTCATTTCCATATTAACAATTATTCATTTGTTTGATTTGTGTATTTACAGGAATACTCTAAGAGTTACAAGATCTGCTGCTTTACATGGTCTGGAATCTTCCGGAAATAACAACTCTTACCTTGGCAAACGAAATAAAGATTTTGAATTTTCTGATTTAAAAACATTTAATATAGAATTTGTAGAGTGTAGTTGTGGGAAGGATAAAGAATCAAAATCTAGTCTTGAAGAAATTCATTTGTGGCTACAGACAGTAGGTTAAGTATATTATATAGGTAATAGTAATATGTAGACTGTCAAAATACACTAATTGGGTCTTTAAAGAAAGTGAAACCATGCCTGTACACTGTAGTTAAATTTGATTCAACGAATCTTATGTTTTTAATTAAAAAGTTATGAAATCATTCTTTGGAAGACCATAATTTAATATATAATTTGAGATAGTTGAAAACACTCCGTTTTTTAAAAGTAACTTGAAATAATAATACAGTATTTTCTCCCCTCTCTTATTGTTATAAGTTGAAAGAAGATTCAAGGGGAATATGTTGTCTCATCAGTCCAATTCCCTGCCATTTTGAAAAACATAATATTGTATTGGCACAATCCCCTTATCAACAAGAGGGATTTCGTTCCAAGATAAACAGGCGACAAGTGACTTTAAATCTGTATTTTAATGCTTGATATTTCACTTCATTGGCCTGAAGAATTCAAAAATTGAACTTGTCAAATTTAATTTTTCATAAATTGCAAGGTAGAAATATTTACTATGATTTTTTTTAGAATGAAGTTTGTTTTTCTTAGGGGAATGGTTATTTTTGTTTTGTAATGTTGTTTGTCATTGATCATGTGTGTAAATAAATATCTTGTCATTTCATACATGATGTTATTTCAAATCATATAAATATAAATTTTATAATAGGGATTATTGCCCCTTGTATGTATCTGTAACTACCACAGAACCATTTCGATGGATAAAATTGGCTACAAAGACTTTGAAGAATAATAACAGAAATCACAAACAGCTGGGATATGTAGAATATTCAAACAGAAAGTATGAGTAGGGTTCAATTTATACCACCAAATTTCAGTTTGAGCTTTTCAAGTGAAATATTGATATACCTTCTAAATTTATATAAATTCAGTAGCAATTCAAATTGTTAAGAAGACATCAGAGTGTCCCTGTTTATGATGTTCGTTTTGTAAGGTTATAGCAATAGTTGATGTTAATTTATAAATCCTCATTTCTTATAATGAAATCGACCTGAATACATGTTTAAATATTTATATTATGTAACAGTTATTAAATTAGTGCCTAAATACTTAACATTTTAACATAACTCCTATGAACAGATATTAAAAATAGAAAGGCCCTAGAGATCAGCAATAGATAGATAACCCTTTTTTCTCTGAAAGTTCACAGAACTGATAAAGTGGCCTGTACTTTGTCTTAACTTGTGACATAGGACAGTGCTTAAATAGCAGAGTATCTCTTATAACACCCAAAACTGCCCTTTCCTCTGCCTTATGTTGCTGGTTTAAATTATTTTTCATAAATGGGTGATAAAATTCGTAGGGTGCTGTCTCTATATTAAACCACATACAGCGCTATAGACAACATTTATCAAACTCAATGATTAAGTACTCCATAAAGGTGTGGAGTAAAATTCCCATCTGTTAATACAGAATTAAGTGGAATGCATGCCATAATCCACAATTGTGGTGTGTAAATGGAATCGTGATTTAATTATATAATTAGCTTAATTCGAATTCAAAAAACTAAATATGTGTTTCTGAGGCACACTATCTTACAAAAAAATGTCGTCATTTAGTGAAAGCAATAGCCACAAAAATGAGGGTCGTTAAAAACTTTATTGAATTCCTTTAACGATCCTAATTTTTGTGGCTAGTGCTTTCACTAAATGATGTCATTTTTTTATAAGATAGTGTGCCTCAGAAATACATATTCAGTTTTGAAACCACCCCCAAGGTTTCTATTAAAGTGCAAACCACCAAATATTTAAATGTTTATTCAGACATGGGTTTAGATTTATTACAAACTTTTAAATGTCTCTTTAAATTATAATTAGTTAAATATGACTTGTCACAATGTTTACATATAAAGCTTTTAACTCCTTCATGAGCTAACATGTGTTTCTGTAGATACTCTTGATTGCAGAAGGTCTTGTCACAAATATCACAATGAGGCTCATTAATATGTATGCGAGCATGACGATTTAGATCAGCAGTATCGTAAAATGATTTCCCACAAACATCACACATCATATCTTTATTGCCTATATGATGCTTTAAATGTTTCTGCAGGGTTGATTTATGATTAAATGATTTAGCACATATATCACATTTATATTCTTCTGCATTTTCCTCTCTGTTGTGAATTTTCACATGAACACTGACGCTTTTTTCTGTTGGGAAAGATTTGTGACAAATTTCACAAAAAAATGGTCTACATGTTGAATGGACGTTTAGAAAGTGTTCACGAACATGATTTGTTTTACTAAATCCTTTATTACATACATCACATTTATATGGTTTGATTCCAATATGAGTTCGCTTATGACCTTTCAACACTGGAGCAGATCTAAATGATTTTGGGCAGACATCACATTGAAATGGTTTCTCTCCAGTATGAGTTCTCACATGTATGACTAAAGAACGATTGGAAGGAAATGATTTGCTACAAATATGACAAGTAATATGTACAGAATCACCATGATCAGATATATTATGTAGTTGTAATTCATCTAAACTTGGAAATATTTTGTGACAATTATTACATAAGAAATCTGATGTGTGTGCCTTCTTCATGTGAATTCTTAAACCTACCAGATTAAAAAATTCTCGCTGACAAATTGGACACTTAGGATTAGAACAAGGGTTAAAGTTATGTTTATCTTTGACCGTTTCACTCTCCATTTTGACATCATCTTCAGAAATCAATTCCACATTTGCATCATTAGCTTTGTCTTTGATTGTTTCAGTTCTTACTTGGATATCTTTAGACTTCAATTCTTTATCTACATCATTATCATAAAGACGTTTCCTCCCTAAGTCACAGTCAGAATCTTTTTTAATGTGATTTTGTAAATCTCTATTTTGCACAAATGATTTATTACAAACATCACATTTATAAGGTTTCTCAATTCTATGAGTCTTCAAATGTTGTCTCAGTGAGGTTTTTGTCAAAAATGAATTGGCACATATATCACATATAAATTCTCTTTCTTTAGTATGTACTGTGCGATGATCCTTTAAATGGTTTGATTTGGTAAAGGCTTTATCACATACATCACATTTATGGGGTCGTTTTCTAAAAGCAGGTAATATAGTTAGTTTTGTGGCTTTTGTCTCTGCTTGTAAATCTGACACAGTCATCTCAGGTATGATATTCATTTCAGAACTAGATTCTAGTTTAGTACAAGCTTCTGCTGTTTGACTGAGGTCTGATTCTATCTGACCTTCAACCCTCAAAGCCACTACATTTGCTGTGTCCAAATAGCTATTATTGCTTCTACCCTCTCCTTCACTTAAAACATGGGAATTTTCGGTTCCTTCATCTTTGAAAATTGACATTGTTATTTCTTTGGGTTGTTTTTTAACAGGTAAACTAGATATCAATTTTTCAGGTTTTAAGGTGTGAAGTTTAGAATGATTTTCTAAAGCACTTTTTCGACTAAAAGATTTACTACAGATGTTACAAGTATGTAGTATTATAGTACAATGAGCATTCAGATGTCTCTTCAAGCTTTTTTTGACTGTAAAGGTCTTAGCACAGTGTGGACAAGAGAAAGCCTTGGAGGTAGAATGAACTATTTTGATGTGATCCAAGAGATATTGGCTTTTACTGTAAGACTTTTCACAATAATCACATTCATAAGGTTTCATAAGATGCTTTTCACTCTGGGAGCTATTTATGTTATCAGCTGACTGTTCTAGTGGTGGGTATGATGATTTTACTGAGGTGTCAACATCCGTTTCAACAGTATCAAGAACAATTATTTGTGCAATGTCAATACTGATGGGTTCATCTTCTGACATGACCTGGTTGTTCATGTCAATTTTCTCGAAATTGTGCTGAAAATTATTAAGCATGAGGATAATATGATTTTCGTATTTGAAAATCTCTTGTGAACTAAAGGATTCCTTAGTCATATCTGATAGTGGTTCTGAACTGTTTGCTGGTTATTTTTACCTCAGGAGCTGTCAATAAGACATGACCTTAGTTAATTGTTCACTATAAAACCATTTACATTGAAGAGAAAATTTGACTGTCATCTGCTGGACGATTATGTTCATTGAGTCTGATTCCCCTTCAAGTGAAAAATAGTTCGGTCACTTTTTTAATTGAATGACAAAAGTTATTTGTAAAAACAAATATTCCATGTAATTTAACAAGTATCCCCAAGGCACCGTTTGGAGGAACAAGTACCTGTATTTGGGTACTAAGCTTTTTATAATTATAATAATACCTACAGCATTTGGTGAGAAATATTTCTGACAGTATTCTATCATAAAATCATCTGAGATCTCGACAGCAGTGTTATAAAATAGTTCACAGTTCTCCTCATTCACCAGGCTAGTTAACATCTTCTCACATCTAGGTAAGAAGAGCAAATAGTTTATCACACAATAGATGGTACAGTAATATGCTGAATACAATTCAAAACTAAGAAGCAAGTTAAATTTATTTTTATGTCAAATAAAGCAATTTCAAAATAGCAAAGCCAGGTTCTGATTGTCTACATAGAGCATAAGTAAAGATGTTTCCTCGATTTTTCAGTTTCGAGAAAGGATATAATATTTCAACAATATCTTCAATTCAATATTAAATAGCTTTAAATGTGATTTGAAGGCTTTATAAAGATATTTTAGCCTTTTAAACTTCAATTCAAGGCATTCAAATGGTTGTGAACTATGTAGTCTATGTTCATATGTTTTACTTCCATGCAAGAACCATAAATGGTTTCATATGAAAATAAACATGCAGGAAATTTTAATATATTCTCAAAAATACAACAGGATTCGTCAGTGTATTAAAATCTATTGAGATGTATTGATATATGTCTTCATAAGTAAATACCTTTACTGCCTTCTTTCGTCTCAATAAACCATTCTATGGGGTAAGCCTTGCATATTTTCACAATGGACCAAAATAAGTGGTTTGTACACTCTCTTTTAAAAATACTATTCAAACATATAAACTGACATTGTTAATAGAATGCAGAATACGTACTTGTGCTGTAAAGCTGGTATTTTGAACCTAAATGATTGATGTAATAGTTGAAATAAAGTTTGACAATCTGTATCTATAGGTATTATATTAGTGTACAACCATCTCACTAGACAATATGATGTTGTTTGACAGATATCTGTAATGGATTAAATTATATAAATACTTATATTGTTTGTATAGGATCAGTGGTTTTGATTCTGATCAATTTGTCAATAAAGATTTATGAGATCCAAACTGTCCTGCTTGTTTCTGTGATTACCAATAACAGTATTTTATTATTTTTAAGACTTGTTCAATTAATCTTGGAGTTGCACAGCCATGAGAATGTAGTCACAAATAAGCGCTGGCATAGGTCACAAAGTAAAAATTCTGGATAAACATCTGGCCCATGTTAATGGTCAAGATAATAAGATAAGCTAACTATGGAGGTCTCTATAATACTATCAGTAGTAGTATTTCTTTAGCTGAAATAGCTGAAATATCAGATTCAAGGTTCTACTGATAAATCAATCTATACAAGGCAAAAAAATGAAAAAAATGAAGTAAATTATAAAGAAAAAATGCATAAATATGATAAGTCACTGTAGAACATATAAATTCAAAAAGGCCAAATATATAAAATTTTTGAGGACTAAATCTATCCTGGACTAGGTTATTACTGAGATTTCTATTTCTTCTGTCTCTACTGCATTTACAGTAGTATGATAATAGAGTGGAAACTCTGCACTAAAGCTGTAAGCCCTTCCAACATAACAAGCACAGTACAAAATGATAAAAAATTTAAGCCAAACCTGAGAGATCCAACATGTTTACTTTCTCTAGTTCAACTAGATTCCAAATTTCACTCTGAGAAAATAAAATTAATTTATGACCATTGAATTCTTCTCCATTTTTTAAAAGAATTTTGATGTCACTGCAAAATATAACAAATTAAAATGAGAATAGTTAAGCTTTAATCTTAGCAGATAAGATTAACTTCTTACTAGACTTCCAAATTTATCAGCATTCCGGTATATTAGTGCAACTAAATCAAGCGGTTTACTTTGAGAAGAATAAAGAATAGACAAAATTTGTGAGTTTCTAATGAAGCTCAATTAAAAAAATCTATCAATCTATGACAAAGCAAACCAATGTAGGTATATCATACAGTAACTATTATACTGGTCCATTTGAGACTTGAACAATATTTAGAACAACAATAATAAAAGAACCCCACACCAATGGAGAGACCCCAAAACCCATCAAAAATGAAGATGGAAAATCTGTCCTATTACAACATAACATTAAATTTCCCATTAACAGAATGCTTTTGGAAATCCCATCCATTATATTCTGATTAGTTAGCCTCCAAGCTCCAAAACAAGCAGAATAGATGCAGAAGTCGAGAAATTCAGAGACAATTCCCAGAGTTGTACTGTGATAATAGACAATACATTGCCAAGATTTAGCTACATTAGCTACACATAGTCAGTGGGCAACAAAAGATTTTATATATAAATTATATATTTTTATAAAAAAAACTAAATAATTTATCATGGTATATTACTCTTGACTTTCCCCCTCTTCTTCATTCCAAACGATGACAACACATCAAAATTATGTTGAAATGTTAGAAGTGTGTTATACCATTATCTACTCCCTTGTGTTCTCTTATATTTGTGCTTCTGTGTTCAAATCTTAAATATTCCATGCCCTATTGGTTAACTTAAAAGTGTACAAACCTGAATGCAGCCAGATTGTTGTCATCAAACAGATTACTACAAGCTGTCATCAATTTGACTGTGTACAGATCATTCAGCATCTTCACTGACCACTGTTCAAGTTTTATCTGATTGATACAGAAAAGAGACATGAGTGGACATTCATCACCATCAAAAGAACACCCATATTCATTCCAGATATGCATGCATTTGCAGAAAAAAAAGTGTGTCTAAATGTAGGCCATGCATTTTTTTAAACAAAATATCTGTTCTTAAACAGATTTTACCATTTTAACCCAAGTTTTTTGTTACAGTTTTGGCTTTCTAAGGTTGCTATTATGTTGTCCATTACCCTAGATGTCAGAATAGATTTAGTGAAAATTGTAGACTAGAGCCACATCTAATACAGCAGAAAGAACCTTTCTATGCACTTTCTATGCAGTCAAGCCAGATGGAGTTCAATGAGCACTAGTCAGTGATATGATCTCAAGATTTGAAGAACCTATAAATTAGTGGCTTTAAAACAGGTTAGTGAGGACCTTTTACAGAAATCTAAATTATGCTAACCCTTCTGTCTACTCGGTTTCTAAGGCGAAGGCAATTAGTTAAGGGTCTGCCAGGTGTAGAAAGGATTTATGGTTACAATTTGAACATCCTGTGCCTGGAAATCAACCATATTTGCACTTTACGCATAATAGATCATATTCACACTGAAAACCATTAAGAGATTAAGGTCAATACCTAGTTACTTTCATTTATAGCAAACTTAAGACAGAAAGGAGTAGGAAAATATGAAATCATATCCGCCATTTACTAGAAGCACCATTGGTCATATTTGATTTGTATAGTAATAGATAATTATGGATTAAGATGTACCACAGAACAACTTGACATCATGTATCTGTATGCAATTTTCTAAATAGCTCCATGCTTGAAATCAGAATACCTAACTTATAGTAGACAGGCAACAAGAATTTTTTTTTTGTCCAGAAAAAGGAACATGTAAGCCAATTTCATATCCGACAAGAAAATTTTCTGTTTATGAAATAATGAGCCTAAAGAAGAACAATATTTCAACGCATGCAATATCATAGGCAGAAGAAGCTGCCCTTTTAAATCTGCACTAATTACTTTATCTTAGAGACAACTTGTCGGCATATAAGTGGACAAACTCAGGTTTATATCTTTTTTATTGCCAGTAAAGTTGTCGGTTGTTTTGAATAAACTTGTACATTCAATAGAATGAAAAATCAACATAATAATGTGTAAATAAAACTTACAAAATAATTTATAGTCACGTGACCATGGCCGTGTTCGTTTTATTGTCCCATGTCTCCAGGGTTATTTCTCCTTGGCGTTTATTTTATTACAGTTAAAACACTAGACTTTCAACAATAACCAAAAAGCTACGTTAAAATGTTTACGAAATCATTTTAAAGATTAATCCCTGTAGAATAGAGATGAAACTTGTTCAATATGAATGAGGCTATATTCATTATTTGGGCTTGATTAGAATAACACTTCTAAATAAGACGATGTTTATCCAGCATAACAATTACCGGTATTGAAAAAATTGTTTCAAAATGACTTAGATAAATGTGCTATTTCTTTCAACTTGTGTATCATCCTTATACCCTTAGCAAGGTTTTTTTTTCCTA
Organism: Nipponacmea schrenckii; assembly: GCA_030562195.1. NCBI lineage: Eukaryota > Metazoa > Mollusca > Gastropoda > Lottiidae > Nipponacmea > Nipponacmea schrenckii. Next base: position 36,529,060 of record JAUJPP010000005.1, read on the forward strand.
AAATCAACGGGAAACTGAGATTTAAGATAACTTTCAGAATTTCGTACTATATTTAGCTATCCATTTCCTGATTATTGATCATATAAATGATTGACTATATGGTGAATGACTATGTTCAAAGACAATTTGTATTAAATGTCGGATCAGTGACCCCAGTTATTGATTGAATAATAGCATTGAAGTGTGACCCACTGAATTGAGACTTTAGTTTACTTTAAGAAACATCCCAGTGTTTTAAAAAAGAATAAGGCCTACTAGGTTTATATGGAGAATCAGTGTTTTAAAAAAGAATAAGGCCTACTAGGTTTATATGGAGAATCAGGTGGATAATCAACCTCTTTCACTTGACACAGCCAATTCTTACGTAGGCCTACAGGAAGTAATGGCGGGCTCATACAACTCGATCAAACCACAAAGCCAGCAGGTGGGTGAACGAAAAGAATTCTTCCGACAACTGTGACCATGAACAACCTTCAAATGTATTTAGAGAGAGAAAAAGAGTAAAAGCTCCCAGAATGTTGACGGAAAGGTGCCAAAGGGACTTAGTTTACATAGTTTATGTAATTTGCCATGAATATGGAAGACTTTTTCAAGAAATTAAATTGACAATTTAGAAGGAAATCTTGAAAAGAGGATTGTAGAGAGTGTGATTCCGTGCTTAAACACCATTCAAGATACAGTGAAGAGAAATGTCTATTTATAGAAGTGAATGTACATATTACAATGCTGTTTGAATTTTTTCTCTACTTTAATTAGAAAGCACACAAAAGTCAGTGCCAATATCTAAAATCACATATTTTCAAATTATGTATATCTCGGAAAGTTAAACGTGGACAACTTAAATAAAGGCATAGCTAGATAAAAAAAAAACCTAGATTACCGGAACATCACAACATACACTAAAGTTCACTAAACATAAATCACTAATGACTTAAAGTAGCTCTTCCCAATATTTGTGTCCTGGATAATTATTATCAATGTCCATTGATTTTGCGTCTTTATCGTCGTCAAGCTAAAAATCTATATTGATTTATATTGTTAGTTGTTTTTTCAGATCTTAAAGTTTATTTTATGCACACATTTAATACGTGCTATGATACGCAGATTCACACAATGTGAAAGGGTGCGAACATTTTGGGTTATTCATGATGCAGATGAAATTCCATCTGAGGATCAGATGAAGCATCATTCAAGTAGTCGGTCCTAAGGTCATCAAATGGGTCTTATACTGGGCTTTGGGGTAGATCAGTTAATAGTCGTGGTTTATGTAGCCTTGTAGAGTAGTCAATAGGTCTTATTCTGGCCCATGTTGTCGGTCAGTAGGTTGCCTTTGTCTAATTCTGGGTTTTGTAAAAGATTGGCCAGTAAGTCGTCCGAAATGTCTAATTCTAGGTTTTGTACAAGATCGGTCAGTAAGTCGTGCCACTGCTATTCTAGGTTTTGTACAAGATCAGCCAGTAAATTGTCCAAGTGATATTTATAGCACAGTACTCATGTGTTAACCGATTTAAAGAAAATATATTTTAAGGATAGAAGGTCCCCTAATTGATTTGACCAATCAAAACAATCTTTAATATCGTTAGCATTCATTAACATAATGATTAACAAGAAAATATAAGAATTTATTATTATTCCATTACAACAACCTGTACACGTGTCAATAACACTCGTCCAATCTCAACATTGTTTAACTAACAATGTCCGAGCAGTATATATATATATATACTGAACATTTATGAGTTGGTACCTTATCTGAAATATGAAGAACATCATAACTCATATGAACAGGGAGCCGAATCTTGTCTATCTGTGTTAATATCATCAATGATTTATTTAGATAAACCTATAATAATGTAACATGCATACCTTTTTTAACTACCTTCGATTCTCCTACAGAAAACCAGTCTGTCAACCCTCCTACAACAGATAAATACAAAAATAGTTTGTTACATGATTATTTTTTTAAAGCACTTATTTGAGTAAAATTGTATGAGATTTGCAAATTGCTATTTCCGTAGTGCTAATTTGAAGACTCGACCTATCCAAGTATAATCACTGTTCTTCCCCTGTCAGTTGAACTACTCACATAGATTTACGAACAAACAATAATTGAGAAATTGAGAAATTTACCTTTTGTTGATAGTCGAGTTATTAATGAATGAATTGCCTAATTTCTCGTAAGTTTGTTTAACATCCCGGATAATTTGAGAACTGTATGCACCAGTATAGTGTCTAGCAACAACTCCTTTCGGTGGCGTTCCCAGACGGGTGAGGGGAAATCATTTAACTGTTCCGGCAATGCTTGTATATACTCAGCCAGTGTCTGACCCTCGTCTTCGAAATTATCCATACCAGTAAATACTACAAGGGCATGTTTGTGGAGATACATATCGAAAACACTCTGAAGGTTTTCAAACCTCTTGATGTCGTCAAGAGTTACCCTCTCTGATAAACTGAAGACAAAGATAACACAGTGTGGACCAGGGGCAAGTAACTCCATTCCCCTGTTAATTTCAATCTGAGTTTCTTTTTGTGTCAGGTTAATATCACAATAACCCGATGTATCAACTATAACCAGTCCTCTACCATCTTCTAGCGTACGACTTGCCTATTGGCTCTGTTGTGTTCCATAGTTTCTGCTTACTTTAAAAACTTTATTTCCGAGCAGAAGATTCCCCAAAGCGCTTTTACCACTTCCGGTTTTGCCTAAAAGAAAAACTCTGATCTCTTTGCAAGTTTCCGTTTCCATAGTATCCAATCGAACTTGAACTACAGTAGAAAAAAACAAATACAATAAAAACAAATAAATAGAGTTCAGAATGTTTTTCTTACTATGGTATAAAAGTACTTGATTAAAAGTGCAGTTCATTTAATAGCGCGAGCCTAGCATAGTATGAATCAATCTGACAATTTTCATGAGTACGGTAGACCATTTAATTAATTTTGAGAAGACGAAGTAATTATCCTTGTAAAATTGACAAAGGTGTAATGTCCATTAAATGCAATTTTCTGACCTTTTTTTTGCCGGTGCAAGATGGATATATATAGGAAAGTGGTTTTAGCCCATCATATTTTGAATTCAAACTGCTTAGTTTCCTTACAAGCAATGTTCTAGCAAGCGTATTTTTGTCAGAATCTGTCCAGAAAGATCGAGAATCGAACACACAGGGTGGGAAGAACGTTTATTTCGAATCTTAATCGTATTGGTCATGGGTACGTTGCAATTCGTATATAAGTAACTATCGACAAGATTGAGGCTTGATCTATCAAGGTCGCGAAAGATTTTACCACTGTCTCAAATTGGTCTTGGTAACATTAGATTGCGTGGATAGACCCACTGTGACCGTAAAGAAAAGCCTGGTGATCGGTGGCCGACAATCAGCTTTTGACCAGCCTTCGAAGAGATAAAGAGGGTGAAGCTTCATCGCACTGGTCCAGTCTGCCTCCAAATGACCCTGATAGGTCGAAAGTTGAACAAGACAACACAAACAGAGTGTGTACATAGTGCACATAAAAAATAAATGGTTAGGTCGCCCAAATTGTGCCCTGTCACATGCGAATTTTTTGGTATCGTTGAACTAGATTGGAGAGGGAACCAATTCCTCAGCTAAATTTCCCCATGTACTACTAGTAATGATATAAGTCGATATAGAGTATTGTATTCAAACTTACCAGTATTGATAATGGTTTTTACTTTAAGACTAATACAACTAGTTTCAACAACAATTCTACAGTAAGATAAAATGGGCGGGCTAATTCATATCCATAACACCGCCTTCTTTAGTAATGAACAATGAAACACTAATATTACGCAGCAAAAATGTCACTATGCCCTAATGAACATTCCAAATAAACACATTTCAGAGAATTTACTTCTCTTGCGTTCAATGAATTTTTATTTTGTTTTACATTCACACTCTACAGTATAGGACATCACCAATTCGCAAAATTCCACGTGTATATTATAAGAGATATGAATGATGAACACAATTTTTTATGGCATTCTTTTCGTCTTGTCCACCTGATGACGACAATGTAATTGACGAAACGTTGTGTCTTAATTTAATAAATTGAGGAGTAATATACCACAATAACTTTGTTCATTATTCACGTGTTTCCTACCCCTAAAAGTCGCTTAAGGACTATTATAAGAGATAGGGGGTGCTATCATTTAATTACCTAATTTAGAATGTTCAACTATCTATATAAATGGGATTGGGACTTTGACTATCCCAATTTTCCTCTAAAAATCTTAGGAGGTAATCTGGAATGTGGGGGACAAGAAAGTTGATATATTATTTTATTAACTGAGCCACTGATTCACAGAATAAATGTTCTAAAGGACAACTATATAAAACGATTTTTATTAGTTTTCCATCAATATGATTTAATGATAATAAGAAATTGTAAATAAAAAAGAAATGTTACAGAACCAGGTGTCAATAATCATTGCAGTTGAAATTGAGCTCTATGGTCAAGTGAATTTAGTAATACAATTTTATAGAATCTATCGGTCTCAGTGTCAATTCCAGACATTAGGCTGCTTACTCGTTAATATGTGATAAATATACTTTGAATGCATCACTAATATGATGCGTAGTTAATGTGTTAATGTCACCCCATAGTCCTTCTAATTCTGATTCAGCATCCATAGTTTCTAATAAATTCTTCAATTCTTCTCGAATTTCATCATCAGTTTTCGTCAGATCATACTCTTGTATTGTATGTATTTCTTCTTCCATTCTCTCTTCCACCAAATTCAATAAATCTTCACTATAAAACTCATTTCCATTTTCTTCAATAGTTTTAGTTATTAATTCTATAACAGATTCTACATCTTGTTCATGAGACGTATTTTTCGGTCTGTTACAGATACCAACATATCTCTCATAACATTGTTCTAAGAATTCTTTAAGATAGGTTGGACTGTCTTCCACAAATTGTTCTAAAGTTTCTTCTTCATCATCCAAATCATCTTTATTTGTAAAAACCACAACAACATACTTATGGACATGTTTACCAAATAAATTCCTCAGTATTTCCAAAGTATCAACCTCTTGTTTGGTAAATCTACCAATACCTAAGACAAACAAGAATACGTGTGGTCCAGGAGTAGACAGTGCTAAACATTTACAAATTTCTTGAATCGTTTCTTCGTTGGGTTTTTGGGTGTCAAATAGACCAGGAGTATCGATGACAGACAACAAAGCCTCCTGTTTAACCAAATATCTCTGTTTCAGTTGACACTTCATCGTGTTAGGCAGAGCCGATTTAGAAGATTTAAAGGCTTTTGGTTCCGTCTGACCTAGGATACTGTTTCCTGTAGCACTTTTACCAACACCAGTCTTACCAACTAGAACAACTCTATATTCTGAAAGAAAACATTTTGTTTAAAGACTCATGTTCTAGATGCTTATATTCTTGGCGGGTGCAATGCTTTAAGAAAATTAGAAATAGTTTATCTTAGCGAATGCAATGTTCTGATCTGTAGGATCTTAATAATGTACTTAGATTTGCACCTGGAATTAAACAAGCGTTTCATGACAATGACCATTTAATTGAGGGTAGAAAAGAAAACAACCTAACCCTTTTATCACAGAATCTGTATATTAGACCGTTGCAATAGCCATTCAACGTCACAAAAAGTAAATGTATTTACCTTTTTTTATGACACCACTCGCCATTATCTTCTATGGCACTAGATGAATACGACTTCCGGTTTACTGTTGCTTTTGTGAAGAAAATCAACACAAGAACGTAACTAGATGATAGTTTCTATACTAGTAAATATTACGTGCAATCTATTCTGGAATATTCATTCTTCTATATTGACCTAAACAAAGATCACATTAAACACTGTAGGTTTGTCAAATCTAGGATGCCTTCAAATTTGAAACATTCAGATGTTCGAAAACGAGTTTAGTACGTGTAAGGTGGTCAATATACACTATTTGAATAAACATCAAGAACAATAAAGAGATCACTTACCTATCGGTACTGATTCTTTATTATTTCTTTCTTATTTGTACATTCAAAGTAACCTTAGTACAGGTAAACAACCCTGGATATATGACTTGCACATAATCGATTTTATTCATGAGTTAATTCAAAAGAGTAGACCTTATTATTGAATACAGATAGTGAAGGGCTAATTGGGAGGGGCTTTTGCAAGTAACATACACAAAACATAAACATAAGATGGCTTTTTGTGTCATTTCAAGATCTGACTTGCATATCGCGGCCACAATCCATGGTTAAACTTGTTTAGTATCGAGAATTCGATTCAAGAACACCTGTCTTACAAATAACAGATAAAGGTAAGTTTATTAATCTACTTTCAGTCTTTAATACAGCATTTAAACTATTTTCATGAACGCAAAGTTATTTTATCATTATCATTTGAAACAGATATATGGCCACCATCCATAATAATTAAGACTTTTTTTTTGTAGTAATAGGTGATTCAAGTTAACATATTAACGATATGGCAGCGGCTACTAATATTGACACAGGTAAGCAAATTGATGCTTGATCAGTGAGCCCAAATACAAATAAGACATCCAGAAACCCTCTTTAATATCTCATATAGCTCAAAATTGAGTGAATCATATAGTGATGGCACGATTTATCACTGGATCAATGAATCGTGATACGACATGCCACGATATGCGTATTGTATCGCGAGGTCGTGTATCGATACTTGACGATACACGGATTTCAAAAACAAATGCGTGATATTTAATTACTAAAAATACTGATTACTATTCTCTTAAATCCATTGTTTTCAGTTTATTGGTGAAATACCTCAGAAAACTAGTTCTGTAGTGAAGATTCTGTTAGCCAATAAATTAAGCTAAACTGGTTCACTATTTAATCTTGAGCTTCGCACAGATAGGTCAAAACAACAAGGTATTAGTAAAGAGGGACGCAAAACAGTTTAAAACATGTGAATGATAGGCTAGAAATGGTTTGATTGTTATGTTTCAGAATATCGTATTGTTTTAATCGGCAAAACTGGAACTGGTAAAAGCAGTCTGGGTAACAGTATATTGTCGTATAAAGAAGATAAGAACCGTCCTTTTAGATCAGAAATTTCAGCAAATTCTGTAACTAAAAAGTGTCAACGAGGTTTTATGACCTTTAAGCACCCACAAAAAACATTAGTTGTCATCGACACTCCTGGTCTGTTTGATACAAATATACCCAATGATGATGTCAACAACGAGATCGTTAAATGCGTGGCTTTAGCAGCTCCTGGTCCCAACTTGTTCTTATTTGTAATGAGCCTTAAGAGGTTAACCAAGGAGGATATTGATTCAATTGAACTGTTAAAATCTACATTTGGTAAAAATGTCCTGAAGTATGCGGTGGTAGTTTTTACTTGTAAAGATGAATTGGAGTATAAAGATATACAAGAGTACATAAAAAATAGTCAACAGTACCTTAAAGATTTGATATTTGATTGCGGTGGGCGGTATGTAGCTATTTGTACCAAAAAGTCGAGAGCAAAGAATTACAAACAAGACGTGAAAGATGTCCTAAATTTAATTACCAAAACTATTGAAAGCTATGATTACAGATTTTATAAGGAAGAGATGTTCGAAGTCGCTGATAACATTATAGAGAAAGAAGTTGAAACTAGATTTGTTAAGGAACCGGAGAAAAGAAAGGAGGAGATAAAAGAAGAAATTAAATCTAATATTGAACAAAAAGATTCTGATTCAGATCAATCTGGCTTATGGGAAGCGTTGATTTATGGGGTAAAAGCAGCTATTCCATGGGTAAAATGGGCATGGGGGTCGGTAACACGGCCATAATTATCAATCTGTTTCATGGACTTTCATTTTGCTGAATAAAAAAAAATATTTCATTTATTCTCTTTTTTTGTTATTTGTTTTTTCTGTAGATTATTAGTCAGAATTCAATCCATCCATTCAGTATTTAGAATAAATCCCTTATAATCAGTTATAATTGTGTATTTATTGTAAGGATTGAGATTTGAATATCTGGGTCTAAATAAAGTATAAGTTGTGACCGAGCCCTCTATAAACTTTGGTTGTGACGGGCCTAAACGAGCTTGTATGATATTTCATATCAGTATTGTTCTATGACTATAATGATCACTGTATTGCGTTCATGAAACTCATTAAGTATAATTTAACCCTTAATGAAATTAGTAATAGTGATGATTTGCACACAAATTACACTAATTCAATATTTTTGTTCTAAACGCCCTTCGAGAACTTCGATAAATGCAGCCATGGGCAGCAAGAACTGAATAGTACAAATGAGGTGGACTGAGTCTACTACAGGACGTTGTCCAATAACAAAGCAATACGCCAGGAACATCATTATAATATCTCAGCTAATGCTGTTATAAAATGTTTTTATAACCATATGTTGCATTGTTAGTTGTAGTATAGGCCTAAGATTTGCAAGACATTTAGAAGCGAGGAGCACATACTTTGATTCAACCTACCCAATAAGAAACAAAGACGACCCCGCGAAGCCTTAGAAATCCAAAGACACTTTCCAGACATGAAGCGTGACAGTAGATTTCCAAAATTTGGTGATTATCCACTCACTTATATCCACTCGTTTTAATACGCCCACATCTCCGTCTGTCCCCAATTGTTCGTATACACACTGGAAGGCACAATTCTTAACAGATTGTGACGTAACTTCGTGTGAGTGTTCGTGATCACCCAATGGTGAACCCTCTTGAAAATCAGTAAAATCGAAAAATATTTAGTATGAATTATTGCCCTTGTTCTTGAAATGCTCGTAAATGCTCTACAATATGCAATTCTTGGTGGATTTTGATGAAACATGGTGTGAGAGTGTTTCACAACTCAATTCTGATGAAACTCGCTAGAATCCCAATCATCCCAAGGATGAGCCCTTTTAAAAATTAGAAATATTGTTATATATTTAAAATGAATAATGGCTCTGGGTCTTTAAAATACGTTCGATTTTTGGCTCGTAAACACTGAACAAGGCACAATTCTGTACAGATTTTGACGAAATCAATTAACATGTGTCAAGTAACACGGATTACAGCGTTGTATTTAGGTACATAAGCTGTAAACATTTTTCATGTACATGTACGTTTATCGATATCAGTTTGTGTATCAAAATCAAACTACACACGTTCTATCACAACAATATACATACTACATTAGTTTAGAAAACTCTTATTTCTGTCAGGGGCATAGAAGTAAATCCAAGACCTCCAAGGTATGTCTCCCATGTGCATCTAAATATAAGAAGCTTAGAAAATTATACTCCACAGTCAAAGAATAAAGCATTGTCCTAAAAATTCTTATTCTTCCCCTCAGATTAGATTATCATTTGATACAAAATATGTTTAGTTGTTGTCATAATGAGTCTGTTTATCGTTTGTATTGGAATTGAGATAGAAACAATTTATTTGTGGGTTAAGCAAAAGAAAACCACGTGACGAAAATGAAATCCATACAGTGGCCATATTGGTGTCTGTGATTTCCATCCATGAAAATTCAGTATTCAAGTTATAATCATTTATTAAGTTCAGCTGTATAATTCTGTAACTTTTAAAATGTTGTATTTGTTCAGAAACTGTTCAATATTTATGTCCATGTTGTGGGAAGTCATAATCAGTTTCAAGTCAAAGAATAAAGCGTTGTCCTAAAAATTCTTATTCTTCTCCTTCACAGGTGGTGGTAGGCCTAATTGTTACAGCTTTGGCATCATTTTGCAGACCCACGAACCACCTAAGCCTTGTTTACACTAAATAACAATTTACCCCTAGTATTTACAAGCCATATTAGTGTTACAATTGGGGGCTTGTCCGGGAATCTGCTTTCCATGTTATTGTCATCTATGGTCCAGTTGTTAACAGTTTCTTAAAAGACTATAGATTGTAACCAAAGCCTGTATATTGCAACTCACCTGTAATACCAACCATGGAAGAAGAACTGTTTGAAGTTAAAAGTAAATTATATCAACTGTCATTTCCTGAGTTATTAAAGTTATTGATGGAGTTACAACTTAGTTCGAAAGATGTAAAATCTCGTCCGGATGCTGTAAAAGTTGTTGACACTTTGTTGGACAATGAAGATGAATTTGATGAGAATCTCAAAGTCTACGTGATCATGTCTAATAAATCTGTTCCAGTAGAACCAGTTGAGGTTGAACAGCCAGGTGATGTCACAACAACAGAAAGCGTAACATTGGACTCATCTAACACAGCTGAAGTTGTCAAGCGAGAATTTCGATTCCAAGGTCAAGTCTGCGAGAAGAAGGGCATTTCTTTCATGAAAAGTCAAGCACTTTTCCTATGAATTGAGTAGAGCCATGCAGTCTGAAAGGGAAGATTCTCTAGACTTTCTCATTAGATGTATGGACTTAAGACAGAAAATTCTCTTCTCATCAAAAGAAATTGGAAGTGTACCTTATGATGTAGAGTTGGTTAATTCTATGTTCTGTAGAACAGCCGCTACTGGTTTGTTAAATGAAAGTATCCGTACAGATATGAAACCGCTTCCTTGAAAAAGAAGAAACAGATCAACGACTTATTGAATAGTTAACATCTACATCACAACGAGCAAATGAGAGATCAACATAGTTATCGAATGGTACTGACACTAGTAATAAGAACAACACTTCAACTGCTGTTAAGAAACAGAAAAGTGTGAACCAAGTCGAGACAGAAGAGAATATTTACGAAAATAATGAGAAATTTAGTTCAGATTTGATATCACTCATTGCATAGGTTGCCTCCCTTACACAGTCCATGCGTGATAATAATAGCCAGTTAGAGGGTATCGCAGGAGACTTATGGGTTGTAAATCTTGTATAGAATCTGGACAATGTCATCTTTGCAAACATTGTTGGACTTGTGGGTCACCTGATCATAGATGTAGCTTTCACAGGAATTCAAAGACCAATACCACCCAGCAGGAAAACTAGCAAGAGTCACTGGAGAAGGGGGTCTTGTGGCTCAGGAAGTAGAAACCCCTTGTTGTTCATATTGTGGTCATAAGAAATTTCTAAATCTTTGTTCCAATTGTCATATTTCCTTGTATTGTTCTTAAGATTGCCAACAATTGGATTATAGGTGACACAGAGTACTTTGTCACAAGATTAATCGGATTACCTCCCCTGGTATAGATGGTAACCACAATTATTCTTAAATGACTTAAAGGGACAGGTAGTGTTTGTTTCTCCTGGTGCAAAGAGTAAATTACTAAAATTGAATCTGATGAACGTAATGCTGATTGTATGTTAAATGATACTGCTTTTAGAGTACTATGGGATACTGGAGCTCGAGTCAGTCTCATTATTAATGAATGGTTAGACAAACATTTTCCAAATGCAGTTGTGCAGGATATTGGATTGTTATTGAGAAACCCGAGTGAATTTCAGCTGAAGGCTTCAAACGGGACTGAAATACCTTTCCTTGGTTTGACTGAACTAAACTGAATTCTTGCCCAGAAATGGTTGTTGCATTTCTCGTTTCTAAAATACATCATCTGAATTGGCCTATTGTCGGCTTTAATTTTATATCACAATGTTGTCTTTCTCATGTTACATCCAAGGATATGATGTCAAAATGTTTTCCATTTTTGAGAGAAAAGAATGTTAGTAAGGTGTTGAATTTGTGGTCATCGAAATCTTTTATTTCCGTCGGAAGTTGGAGTGTTAACGACAATCAGTTCCTAGTGAGAATACACATGTAAACACTTGTAACGTAACGAATGAAACTAAATATTCGGGTGATACAGTGAAAACTCATAGTTCAATCGAAAATTTTTGGGTACCGCCGGTAGATTTAAGTTATTTACCCGAAACTCAACAAGATGAGGTGAAAGAACTTTTGTGGAAATATCCCGATGTGTTTTCAAAATCTGACGACGATATCGGGTTCGCACCGAATTTGCAATTGGACATTAGTCTCAAAGATGATATACCAGTGAAACAATCCTATATATCAATACCAGCACCTATAGAAGTCAAGGACTACAAATCTTATTGCGAAGGGATTTATTTGTAAATCGAATTCTTCCTATTCGAGTCCATTGGTTTACGTACGCAAGAAAAATGGAGATCTCAGGTTATGCGTCGACTATCGAGAGAGTAACCAAAAGTCAGTAGTAGCCAGCAGTCCTCTACCCAGGATACAAGATGCACTCGATGGTCTTGGAGGAAGTCAGTACTTTTCCTTATGTGACCAAGGGAAAGGGTATCACCAAGGTTTGATGACTGATAGTAGTAAACCGTATACAGCCTTCGTAACTCCTTGGGGGCATTATTCGTGGAAACGTATTCCTTTCGGACTTTCTGGCGCACCCCGGCGTTTCAGGCATTTATGAATGACTGCTTAGAGGGTATTCGCGACGAGTTTTGTCTCCCTTATATCGACGATATTTTAGTGTACAGTAAGACATTCTCTGAACATCTTCATCATTCATCACATGTGTTTGATCGACTGAGATCCAGCGGTGTGAGATTTAAACCTGGAAAATGTGTTATGTTTCGACATGAGGTCAGATATTGAGATATCTTGTAACGTCTAGTGGCTATACAATTGATCCCAATGACAAAGTTGCCGTTCTTGCGTTAAAGGATCGACTTTCTCAATGTGTTGTTGATGTTCGGAAACTGTTAGGATTCATCAGTTACTATCGCCGTTACATACCTGACTTCTCTAGGAGAGCGAAACCACTGTACAATTTATTAACCGTCGGTTCTGGAAATCAACCCAAAAAGAAAGACAAAGGAGGTCAAGTGTCATTAAACCAGAAGATGAGTTAATTACATTTTTCTCCACTTGTGATAGCTTACCCCTGTTTTATACCAGGATGGTGAAGATAGAAAACCCCATGTAGTTGCATACGCCTCTCGTACCTTCACACCGGCAGATAAATACTACCATTTACATTCTGGAAAGTTGGAGTTTCTCGCAATGAAATTGGCAATTGTCAATCAATTTCGTGACTACTTATATTACTGTCTCAATTTTATCGTATATAGTGATAATAGTCCTCTCAGTTATGTAATGAATTCTCTTTGATGGGTACTCTCCATATATTATATTACTAGTATTTGGTCGTCTACCGCGTCTACCAGTTGATCTGATGTTTGGTTTAGATGAGCCTGAAAAATATCCAAGTTACAAAGACTATGTTTCTTGGTGGTCTGAGTGTATGGGGGGAGCCTATAGAAAAGCTACCAGGGTACAACCATAAGTTAATTCGGAGACAACTTCGAGTTAACTCTATAGAAATCGGTGGGTGAAAACACCAGTTCTCAAAACGGGTGAAACAACAACCACGGTTGAACATGAAAACGGGTGAAACCACTGATAGCGAGAGCGGAATTCGATGAAATTCTGTACTGAATATGCTTAATAAAACAATTATTTCCAATTGTAGGGAAGCGTTGTCGAAGCATAGAAAATGTATAACTATCACCGAAAGTGTTATAATCGATTTACAGATAAGTCTAAATTAGGCAGGGCTGTTAAAAAATCTGAACAGTCTACTTTCAAGGGTGGAAGAAAGGATTTTTGTTAGCATTTTCTTTCATATTGTTATGAATATAACCACAATTGGCTCATATTTTAATATGCTTATTTTTAGGTTGGCTAAGGGAAGCTGCAACAGTAAAAAAGAATGAAAATGTTTTAAGACACATCAGAGATAAGATTGTGTGGCTATTGAAGTGCAATATCATGCTCACGTGTCTTTTTTTTAGTCAGGAGCAAGTACATCCAGGTGGGTTCGAACATCTGAATGTGGTTCACTTTTGTGTCATAAATGCCAGTTACTTATCAACCACTTTTGCTGGTTGTTGTTAAAAGTTGTGTCTTTCTATGTATATGTGGTGAAGTTGATGTATACGATAAAATATTTGATGCATTTATTGATATTGTAAGAAGAAGGATTTTATGAAGGAAAGAAATTCTCAGAATGTCTAGACTGTTAGGTATGGATGTTATATTTTTGTTTGAAATTATATTATTATAATAATAATGATCATCCCACATCTTTCCTCTTTTCTTTTTCGCGATTCTCCCACTCCTTAGACAGACCATTGTCCTGAAAAGGATGATAAAACCACTGCAGGATCTTATATCTGAGCAATGATTGTGTCATCCTTTTTCAGTTCATTTGCTTTGAAGTTAAGTTTGGAGCTGTTTTGAAGTGAAATGGTTTTTGTTGATGATATAACACAAGGCTATATTTTAGGAAATTCGCCATCTTCAAGTGACACATTTCTAAAAATAGAACGAACTAAATTCGTATACAATCATTAGCATAAAATGTTTTACTGGTCTGAGTCCTCACGTACTGATTTGAGTTCTAGTGATAACTGTAAAAATTGTAAACTCACTGGATCAGAAAAGATGGTTGAAATAGTTTCCTATGATGAAGGGATTTGATGTATTTTGTTTGTCAGTTAAAATGTAAAATTTATTAGTCTACATTCAATTATTAAGTCATATTAAAGCTGCTACAATGAATGTATTTAGTGATTATTATCTCCCTTTATGTAATCTAGAAATATAGATTGAGAGGATTTGGCCATGTTTTTTTTTTCTATAAATTGAATCGGCTACAAGCTTTTATGCAAGTAGATATTGCAAGTTTTCCTGATGAGCCTATTTGATTGCATTTTAGACCAAATATTTTATCATAATATTTTTTTAGACGGAAATTTGTTAACATTATTGTGCGTTTTGTGGATTTCAGCGTTTTATTACGAAATCGGGTATTTTTATTAATTGCACCAGTGGAATCTATATCATATATCCAACAATTCCTGAAAATTTCATGCTTCCCCAATTTGCAGATGTATTTTCATAGCTAGGTGAAATCATGATATGTGAAGGGAATAAGACAAAAGTGCGCATCTTTAAAGCCTGAAAATGAAGTTGTGGCACTTTCTGAAAGTGGGAGCATTATTTTTTTAGTTTGCTACAACACATAGGAAGAGATCCCAGATTGTGTTACAAAAAGTCAAAGTCCACGGCCTATTACGCAAAAAGCTAACAAAAGAACTGTCCGCTCTCGATGTCATCAAATCGGAATTATAATTTTGAATTATTTCTCTTAACGGAAACATGGCTTGACATAATCATCTACTCTAACACCCTTTCTATCGATGGTTTTCATACACCGATAAGGAAGGAGAGACTAGGTGGGCGGTATGGTGGTATTTCTCTTTATATTCGTAATAACTATTTCTTTAAGTGCAGGGATGAACTTGAGACTGACGGTACAGAAGGTAATAAGACACCTGTTTTAATGTGGTGTTGCAAAAATATTTTCGTTATTGGGATAATCTGTGCTATACCAAGAAAGTGTTAAACCATTAACAAAAATATTGTTGCAAGACCACTTTCTAAATGACAACGTATCATCTCATGTAATCAGCTATGGGAGCTGTGTCGTTACTGATAATCAGAGGGGTAATTAATGTTCACAGTAAAGTCTAAAGGGTCTGCTGTCTTCTATTTTTGTAAAGGGTCCGTTGGCCGAGTGGTGTAGACGTTTGACATGTATTGCTGGTGATAAGGTGCCTGCTTATGAGATCGCTGGTTCAAAACAGGTTCGGTCTCATCCAATTTTCAGCACTAGAATCTGTGCTGTACCAAAAAAGTGTTATCCCAATAACGAAAATATTATTGTCCGCGTAATTTAACAAATTTAATTGTAAAAACGTACTGCATGGGATTATAAAAGATTCATTTGGCCAACCCGCCTGGCCATTCAAGTAAAGCTCATATTTGAGCAGGTAACAAAACCCAAAAAGTAATTTACTACCCCTTGTAAATAATGGAGTTCCAGCTTTTATTTCAAAAGGCAAAGCTGACTGTCTGAATAAGTAACTTACAAAAAAACGGAAGTAATGGTTTTTAAGAATGGTGGTGTACTATAAAAATGGGAGAAATGATATTATCGGGGGGAAGTGGTTGAAGTTGTCACTCAATACAAATATCTAGTTGTAATATTTTGTAACAGATTACAACATTACAAAACTCTAAAACCTCATGCATATCACTTAAGGCACTCAATTGCTTCTATCGAAGCTGGAGCAAAGAAATTAAATAGCTTTTAAGTTATGTGACTCTATGTTAGTCCATATCTTGACCTATGATGCAGAGGTATGTGGCACAATGATTCGACCTGATATAGAGCATGTTCAGAACAAATTCTGTAAGTGGTTGATCTGCACTGGAACCAAAACTACCAATTCCGTGGCAAGGGCAGAATGTGGAAGACTTGAGCTGTGAACAAATTACTTCTTGAAACCCACTGTTTATTTTTTAAAAATCCAATGTATGAATAATACCAGGCTATGTTCATTAGGATTATATGAGAGCGAAGCTCTCTCTTATGGTAACATGTATACATGTAAGCTTATATGTATCAGAATTTTGCACCACTGGTAGTCAAAAAAAAAAGATGGCCGCCATGTTTGTTTACAGCTAGGTCGCAGTCAATCAAGGTAGTCTTGGAGTGAATATTCTGGAATTCTTAAAATAAATTACATTTCTTTCATAAACTCTAAAATAGATGTTTCGTACCGTATTTCAAAACCTTACATATAATCTTAATTTGTCCTGAATGTTCTATGCGGGATTTCCATTAACAAGTTTATCTCATATAAGAGTTGTCTTCCCTTGCCATCGAAATTACCATGACAGGGCGTCATTATTATCAATAGCCCTAGTCTGCGCTAAGGCCATGCCTTATTCATATTATTTATTGTATTTTTGTATATCTATATTATTTATAGTGTTTTCTATATTGTATATGTTTTATAATACTGAAATACATGAATTGAATTGATTTGAATTGAAGTAACTTACAGCTCAATCACAACTAGACATCACAATTCACAGCTTCCGGTTATAGATCAAAATATAAATTCACTCTAAATCATACACATCATCCCTCAGGAGGTTGAAAATTTAATTTCTACCTCTAAAGACTGCAACTAACAGTTCTCTACTCAGTCTCACATCTAACATTTTCAAAAATACTTCTCTCGGAAAATTTCATTATTACTGATCTGCAAAGTGGCTTTCTTTGCGGCGATTTAACAACTTTTCAACTAATAGATCTCTTACTATTGTTGTCAAGCCATTGAACAATC
The DNA here is from genome assembly GCA_030562195.1 of Nipponacmea schrenckii. Classification (NCBI taxonomy): domain Eukaryota; kingdom Metazoa; phylum Mollusca; class Gastropoda; family Lottiidae; genus Nipponacmea; species Nipponacmea schrenckii. Next base: position 36,546,205 of record JAUJPP010000005.1, read on the forward strand.
CTCGTGTACAAGGGCAGTGCTCTGAAAGAGTTCCAGCTGGTTTTCCACAGGGCTCAATCCTTAACCATATCTGTTTCGTATTGATATACATGTAATGATATTGTAAACGAGATTTACTCTAATATTCGTTACAGATGACGCCGTCTTCTCTTTATCTGAAAATCGATGACCGGAATGCTTCCGCTTTATTTATCTCCAAGGTGCTATGACAATGATAGGAGCCTAGAGTGATTATCTATGGGTTCGAGTTAATCTTGAACTGAACTGACCCTAAATTCATGAATTTTTCCAACGCATTTCTTTCCCTTGAAGGTCTACTTGGTCGTTTATCTGCTCCTCTTGGTCGTTCATCTACTACTCTTGGTCGTTTGGGTAATTTTATCTCTTAATTTCAAATTTAAAAGTTTTCCATGACATTTCTTGAGTAGCCTAAGTTAATTTTTATACGCCCACACATTAATCTGTCTGTCTGTCTGTCTGTCTGTCTGTCTGTTCTTGTTCTTGTCTGTCTGTCTGTCGTGTGTGCTGGGTCTGTCTGTCTGTCTGTCTGTCCACAAATATGACTTATGAATATTTGCAATTACCCAATGATGAAGCCTATTAAAAATCAGACCAATCGGAAAATATTTTCTATGAGTTATTGCCCTTGTCCTTTAATATTTTGTGGACACGACAGAGAGCTGGTTTCTTGATGGATTTTGACGAAACTTGTCAAAATTTTAGCTGGTAAACCCTCTGGAAGGCACAATGTTTTGCAGGTTTTGACAAAACTAGACTGGAGTCTTTGTAATCACCCAAGGATGAAGCCCATTAAAAATCAGACCAATCGAAAAGTATTAAAATGAGTTTTTGCCCTAGATCTTTAATTCTTTGTGGACCCACTAGAGAGCTGATTTTCATGATGGATTTGGATGAAAGTTATTGTGAGAGTAATTAAAATTCAAGGAAAATCTTTCATTTACCGATACAAATTGGCTGCCATTATAAATGTGGGCGTATTACGATGGCCATCGCTATTTTTCTATTTTCATAAATTTGATTTTCATTAAGTAAGATCATTTTTTCGTTATCATCATTTTGATTTTGCTTAACTTGTTTCATAATTTCCTGGAATTGAAATACTAAAGACAGTGCACAGCTAGATGCTATGACTAATTAATTTAATAGATTTTAAAAATTACCATGTCGCAACTCAAATGCCAGTCAATATTTTTTTTTTAAATTATTATTTATTATGGCGAAAAAATGTAGCATAGGTACAAATGAATCACAAACATTTATATATACAATAGTTAATGGGAATTGTACACATGATTCTAATTACTACAAAAGCCGCAAAATAATATTGAAAAACAAAATCACGTTAAAGGTAAACAAAAATTAATACAAGAAAAGTGGGAAGGGGTGGGAGGGAAATAAAAAGATATAGATGTGTCTCCTTTCGAGTGTCGCTGAACTAAGAATAACGAAAGCACAGGAGCAAACAAGTGAACAAATTCAGCGGATTAAGAGTTAACTAAATTCGATTGAAGTTCGGAGACTGATATATATTCAGGTCGAGCGTTAAAGATATGAGTTAAAGAGGCGAACGAATAGTTAGTAATGATAATTAAACATTTTATATATAAAATTAAACTAGGTGCTAGGAGTAGGAATTTTAATAATTCAAATTTTAAAGATATGTCTCAGCCAGGTGTAAGAAGAATGAACAAAATAGAAAGGACAATTTTTTCTTGGATGGTACTCTTAACCCACACTTAAATGTATTTCATTTTCTCTGTGCCCCCTCCTCTCTCCCCCTTCATCGTCATAATAGTAGGAAGGGTATAATTGACGCTCTTTATGCGTTGGTGTTGCAGGATATGCTTTCTCTGAACACTTAGCCACTACCTCCTACTTCCTTTTTCCAGAAAAAGAACTAATTTGATTGTTGTAGGCTAAATAAAACAAAATTATGGTATAGTTATTCCCTCAAACCCCACACAATTAACTTTTTGCTTATTTCGATGTTAGGTTTTCAGTAGGGCCCTACTCTGAAATATTCTACAATATTCCTACCTTCTTGGTACACAATGTGCTGACCCCTTTGCTAGGTACAAAATATGGAATTAAACGTCTATGGAAAATTGAGCTAATAGAGAAGAACGACAACAGTGTTGTCCAGAGGAACTTAGCCAATGGTCCCATGAAGTTAATTCCATCTCCTACGGATATATTTCTACTTTAATAGCTAAAATCTAGCAGCCCTTACACTTGAATCTCTCACGACTTTTGTGTTTGGTTTCCTCTAAGGTTTGACTTGATAAGATTGATATAATTGATTCTCTGCCTCTGAAATGTAATCCTCCCTATTCAGTACGACGCAACATGAACTTTTGTCACTCTTTTAAATAACAATGCTATCGTTTTTCTTTAAAAAGAAATTCGTAAATTTAACGCTTCACGTTCTACTCGCGTGAGATTAGACTTCTCTCGTGTTATAGAAAGATTTGATATTTGGCTATTTATACTTGGAAATACGTTCAATATTTCAGGATGAATGTGGCCTTAGGTGGTTTCCACGTGGAGGGTGGTTTCAAAAGGTATGTGCAACTGAGATTACGCTGAAATCGTTCAAAAGATGGTCAAAGATACTCAAGGTTCGGTAATTAAGGTGTCGAAATAAATTTAAGTCCACTGTCTAAGATTGAATGCTGAAGGGGTGCGGCCTCCCCATATATGTTCCCCAGTAATTAGTTTGAAGACTTATTCAGTGCTTGAAGCTGGTGTGTTAAAACAAATAAATATTGTAGGCTGTTTCTGGAGACCAGATTAACTTGGTTGAATGAGGTATTTGCAAACTGGTCGCGATTGTTGAGGCCTACATGCAGAATTACCGTAGCTGGTTTGGGATCATGAACGTAAGATTCATGGATGGACTGGATGTGATGGATTTCTGTAGAGCAAGTAGATTCCATGATGAATTGTCCTTGACTTTGACGATAAAAGGGTTTGGATATAATGGATGTCGACGGAGTGATTGGAACTGGTTTGGTAGTTGTTAGGAATTGTAGTTGTTAGCATTGGGTACGGCCTGAGATCTGGTTCGAGGTGGGGATGTTCTGGGTGCACGACTTGACATGGTTGGAGAATTCGGGGTGGTTTGTCGATCCAAAAACAATTCCAAAATTTGAAAAAAGGGACGACCAGTAACCAAATGCGCATCTAAGTTTCCATTATTTTGATCATTCCTTAATATCCTGTGAAAATTGGCATGTGACAATGTAGAGATAAGACTGAAGGTCAACATTTATAAAATAGGATACAAAGGTATGTGGATTATTGACAACTACTTGTGAAGGGTTTAAAAATATAGACTCTGAAAAGATCCAATATGATCAAAACTATTTTCTAATTAAATCAAAGCTATATATTTAAATAAATTTATTTATACATTTCCATACTTAAAAGAGATACTGTGTATTAGCATGAACGTAAGATTTTAGTTCTCAAGAATGTGAGTATATATTCATTAGTGAACTTACCTTACCTGGTGTCATAAAGTAAAACAATCCCTTAAAATCTGAAAAACACATAAAACTAAATCATTTTCGAAAAACGCTTAACCAATTTATTATGCGTTTTTCAATAATCAAATCCATCTTTATGGATAATTACTTAGTTTTTTTTTTCATATTTAAGTATTTTTTATGTTATTTATGGCAGCAGGTATATTTACTGATGAAAAGAGCTCTTATTGGCCTATTATCCCTTTAAAGCATATTTTTATTTTTGGTCACATAACAGTCCCTTTCATAGCGTTCTAATACAGAAACAATTATACTACAAAGTTCATTTTAAAAAAGGGGGGCGTTTTCAAATTTTCTTCCCACTGAAACTCTATGGCTCATACATATTTATCATAATATATATAATATTTATAATATCTTGGTCCTGATTTCATTCTGGGGTGTTTTTCTTTCTTCTCCTTGATATATTTTCCTTTTAATTTTCAGGTGGAGTCAAACATGAAACTAATGGCGATACTGAGCTTGTTTATTCTATTGATAGAAATAATGGAAATTCATGCTGTTGATTCTAGGTTCATCTTAGACAAAACATTTTCCAGGGCCTACAATATTGGACAATCCTCTCTGGAGATCTACGAGGATTCGATGACTTCAAAAAATAGCGCCATCTTCCGAATCAGTCACCAAAATAAAGAAGTGTTAAAAATAAATATCGGACTCGGGAGTCAAATTTCAAAGGTGCAGGAACATGGGACTAATGATAGTTTAGAGGTTACTTTAACGAATGGCGATGGCTTTAATATAATAATGAATTCCAAAAGTGGACCGAATCCCCCCAGTAGCTGTTATAGTGTCTCAAAGAGAAGCTCGGAGCCGGACTGTGTTGACATGGGCACGGCCTATTGGTACGGAGGGTCCGAGATGAGGAAACAATATTGGCCAATTAACAAGGTGAACGTTCCAATGAAGGCGTATGTCTCTCACGACACAATTCAAGACATGTTTGGATCCGTTGTAGAGAGATATTTTCTTGGTTCTAATGGGACTGCCATAACAATGGACGAAGATCAGCCATTGTTCGCAAGCATAAACGACAATGGAAACAATCAAATCTGTCTCAAGAGTCAAAACGTTCAACCGTATGCTTATTCAATCTTTAAAAGGGTAACCCTGACATATTCTGTTTGCTCTTCAACTGATGTTAAGGCAATACACGATTCCACAAGAAGCAGGTTTAAGAAACCGACCGGAATACCTAATCCCGATTTATTCCGGAAACCAATCTGGTCCACATGGGCTCAATACAAGGCCGATATTAATCAATCGATAGTCATCGACTTCTTGAATACCATCGAGAAAAACAACTTTACTATAGGACAGCTGGAGATCGACGACAACTGGACTCCAAAATATGGCGACCTGGTCTTTAAAACTTCAACCTTTCCCAACGCTTCCACCATGATTGCAGAAATTCATTCCCGAAATTTACCTGTTACTTTATGGGTCCATCCTTTCTTGAACAATGACTCTGAAGGATTTAAAACAGCTGAAGATCATGGGTACCTTGTGATGAATTGGTTAGGCACAAAACCAGCTTTGACCAACTGGTGGAATGGAAAAGATTCTGGAGTCATTGATTTCACCAACCCAGCCGCAGCCGATTGGTATCTTGCCGAGTTGAAGAAACTTCAAGCCATTGGAGTCGATTCTTTCAAATTTGATGCAGGAGAAACTACTTATCTACCAGTAACACGCTATAGACTTCATAATGGCACTGGAAACCCCGATAGTTATACTCAAGCATATGCAAGGACTGTTGCTAGAATTGATCCAAAAAACAGAATAGAGATCCGAACTGGTGTCCAGACTCAAGATCTACCGGTGATGGTCAGACAGATTGACAAATACTCAACCTGGGGTTACGACGAGGGCTTTAAAACAATTTTAACAACGGCATTGACCTTCAGTATATTCGGTTACCCGTTTGTCATGCCCGATTATATTGGAGGAAACGGATACAACGGAAATCTCCCTAGTTCTGAACTGTACATCCGGTGGGTTCAAGCCAATGCATTAATGCCAATAATGCAATTTTCTTACACTCCTTGGTTTTTCAAAAATGAAACTGTGTCTAAAATTACGAGAGACATGATAGCTTTACATGAATCTTATGGCGATATGTTTGTGGAACTTGCTCGTAATTCAACGGTCACGGGTGACCCCATCATTCGTCCTATGTGGTGGATCGCCCCAAATGATGTAGAAGCGCTTACTACTGATTCCCAATTCATGCTTGGTGACGATGTTTTGGTCGCTCCCGTAATGGACCAAGGCGTGACATCAAGACAGATTTATCTCCCTTCAGGCCAGTGGAAGGATGAACTGAATGGACAGATTATCTCGGGACCTCGAACTTTGGACTATCCAGTCAAAATAGAAGATTTACCACGATTTACTAAAATAAATTAGTCCTAATAATTACTTTCTATGATTTTAACAAAAATAGAAAGTCTTTTTATCATGCAAATTGGTGACATTGGGTCCATCAGTCGTATTCACCAATAAACGAACGTAACCTATAGGTTTGTCCTATAATCCTGCCTGGGATTTTTCACACAATTTTCTTTTACTGTGGGGATGTTTTTGATTATTTGTATCAAATTGAGATGTCTCTTTCTATTGTAAAATCTCCTCCCCCACCAACTTTTTTTTTAATCGTTATTTATAGATTCTTGAATCCACATGGTAGCGTTAATTTAACGTAGCATGACGTCATAGAATGGGGAATCCCTCAATGTAGGTCAATTTTTAAAACGAGTCCAGTCTAGGAAAGCCACGTAAGATGGCGGATCGAAAACGTAAACGAAAAGGAGAAGAAGAGGTAAAACAATAACTGGATATCATTTTTTAAAAACAAATATGCTATAACTTCAATAATTTAATTGTCCTTAGATGGATCCAAAATCTCAAACGTTAAAAAATTGATATCAGTTATAAAACGTGTTCAATATGGCGTATTTTCAAGTTTTGTAGAACTGTATTTTTTTACTTTTTAAAATTCATTGCCAGCTGAACTGGACGAAGAAAAGAAAACAATTTTTATAGTCTTTAGTAAGGATTTACTAGGCCTACTGTGTGAAGATTTATAGTAAGTCAGACATTACTTAAGCTGAAGCCACAAAAATTCGAAAGTGTATGAAATCAGAATCATGACTTCCAAAAATGATGTCGATCTAAATCTAAAAATTTTGATATGTTTCTTAAACTTACAAAAAAAAGATGTTCTGATGAATACCATATATCCCTGAATCCCACGATACTTGTATCGTATGGCAGGTCATGTATCGATACTACATGGCATTCCATAAAAAAAAGTGGGTAATATTTTCTTTACTAGTCTGTGAATGCAAGCTTATCCCATCATAAATTCCTTTTGCGGACTTCACTGAAATCCATTGTTTTCAAATAACTTATTTGACAGTTAATTTAGTTAACAGACAGACTTAATTATTGTTTAGTTAACAGTTGATTAGTGAAATCATACCTCAGAAAACTAGTTTAATTCTAGTAATAGGCCTTACCTTCTGTTACCGGTACCTCAAAATATAAGTGTTAAAATTATAAAATATTGAAACCTTGGAGAAAAGTGTTACTTTTTATCTATTACCGGGTATCCTATATGCGTTAGTATCATGACCTTCTTTCAATGGCATTTAGTAACTGGGTAATAATTAACTCAACACAATTATATGGATAACAATTACTTGAATAACTTGCGACGTTTCGACAAAGGTACCGGTACTTCCATCTTTATCAAGGAATGATACAAGTAAACCAGAGTAAGGGGAATATATAGGGCGAGGGGATTAACAGCAAAGGCATAAGAGGGTTAATCATAGTTGGTACTAATTACCTAATAATGTTCTCTCTCGTGGCCTCAAATTTACGCCAGTACAAACTCTCAAAAATTATGACAACTTCATTGTTAATATTGAAAGAGGATAACGCCGACTTGCTCCTGGGGAAAACATAGAATTCCTTTGTCACCAAATCACAGACCTTATTTCTAAAGCTAAGCCAGAAAAACCCAACCTCAACAAACAAGAAAGAACTGCCATTCAAGAACTAAAGAAGAACAACAACATCATCATTCTTCCAGCTGATAAAGGCAAGTCCACGGTAATTATGAACAACGATGACTACATGGAGACAGTCAACAACCTACTCAAAGATACCTCCACCTACCGTCGCATACGCAAAGACCCCACTTCATCCCGACCTCACAACCCCACACGTAGAATACCTAAACTCTCTAGTTGAAAAGCACGAACTTACCAGCAACCAATGTTTTCTCCTCAATCCCTCTCACCCACGACCACCTTATGCCCACGCTACCATCAAGACACACAAAAATCAAAGCCAGACTTCTTGTATGCTCTCGTGACTCCGTATTTTACAACACTGCTCATACCTTGTCAAGCTTCTCTCACCACTAGGTAGGTCCTCCCCATCCTTCATAAAAGATTCCAAAGAATTTTGCAAGAAGATTAAAGACATCAACCAAGCTGGACGCCTAGTATCGTATGACGTTGATCTATTTACCAACATTCCACGTCAAGATGCCATCTCCGTTCTCCAAGACCGAATCCAGTATTTACCAGGCCCCCTTGATACCAAATTAACCACCAACAGCATCATCACACTTGTACAGAGGTGTATAGACTCTACGTACTTCGGTTGGGGAGATGAACTATATGCACAACTCAATGGTTTACCCATGGGAAGCCCCCCTCTCTCCTCTCATCACACATCACTGAAGTATATATGACCAATTTTGAACAGCAAGCTCTACTCACTTCGCCTATCTCACCGATATGTTGGTTCCGCAAAGTGGATGATGTGTTTGCCATGTTAAAAGAAACTGATGACCCCCACCAGCTACTTAATTATCTCAACAGTAGAGAAAATCGCATAAAATTTACTATTGAAACTGAGGCCAGCGATCAGCTCTCCTTCCTTGACGTCCAGATCCAAAGAGTGGGCACCACTTTATCCACCAATGTATACCGCAAACCGACCCACACCGACCAATACCTCAACTTCAACTCCAACCACCCCAACCAAGTTAAGAAAGGCATTGTATCCACCCTCACCCGTCGTGCCATCAACATTTGTAATCCCGAAAATCTTAAAAACGAGCTTAAACACCTTCAAGATGTCTTTACCAACTTCAATGGCTACCCGGAATTATTCACAAAAAACATCATCACTAAAACGCTGAATAACCAAGACATCCCATCAGTACCCAAACCCGCATCATCAATCCGAATCTCTCTTCCCTTCGTCGGGAAACTATCCTACCACATCAGAAGAATTCTAAGACAAACTGTTGGGATTGAAACAGTATTCTCGTCTGGGCCAACCATCAAGGACATCCTCCATGCCAATGGCTAACTCCAGCCCACTACACCTCAAGCACCCAAAGGCTGCGTGTATAAAATAACATGTTCATGCAGTGCTGAATATATTGGTGAAACCAGGAGCCCTCTCAACATTAGAACACAGGAACATCTATCTCTAGCCCCAACCCAAACATCAGCAGTATCCGAACACAATATTTAGAAGACACAAGATCAAAATCAAAAACATCACAGCCCTGACCAAACACCAAAATAATAAGAAAAAAGACAGTTGAATGAAACCATCCAAATAAGAAGACATCAACCCCAGCTTAACAGAGACACAGGTCTCTAAACCCCCATGCATATGACCCCCTCATCACATTATAATTTATTGTTCACTAGATTTAATTTTAATCTTTAAATTTTTTTAATTTTCTTTGGGGCTTTGCACCTTCTCCTTTATGTTTATGGTTACATTATTTATGGCCTCCTTCCTCATTTCCCCCCTTTTCTTTGATGCACAATATCTTCCTTTATCACCTTGATTTTTTTTTTGTATTAATTAATATGTAATCATCTCTTCATACCAATCATATGAAACCACTCTCACAGGTAAGTACCAACTATGATTAACCCTCTTATGCCTTTGCTGCTAATCCCCTCGCCCTATATATTCCCCTTACTTGGTTTACTTGTATCATTGCTTGATATGGAAGTACCTTCGTCGAAACGTCGCAAGTTATTCATTAAAGTAATTGTTATCCATATAATTGTGTTGAGTTAGTATCATGACCCTTGTACTGCAATAAAATTGTATCATACCCAGCACAAACTATATTTAAATCTAAATATAATAAGTTTCAGAAAGAATACAAATTTCCATTCTCCTTCATTTGTTGAACTAATGAACAAAATATATTTTTTCATTACTGGTACGTCTAATCTAAGAGTTTTAGATCTAATTCTACTGTAGGCTTAATTAAAACAGAATTTATAACCTCATAGACATAGATAACAGAAGAGGAAAACATAAAATTCCGTATGGAATTGAATTTTACATGGCCTACATGTATTTTTTAGCTTTAAATAGGCTAAGTTTTGTTCTATTTATTACAAATTGGCTATGGATTTGATTTCATATATCGATCTTACAATTGGAAATTATTTTAAAAGTTTTCCGTAGTGAGTGATCATTTTATTACCTTTAAAGTGCCTGTAGTAAATACTTCATTAACTCTTAGACATTCTGATGAAACTTTTCTATCTATGGTTTGTTCCTACTCTTCTCTGACAGATTTCATCAGGACTGTTCGCTGTATTGATGTCTATACCGGTACTTTAATTGTATTGTAAAATACATCTGAGTATTTTCTCTTGTAGTCCAAATTTTGTGCCATTTTCACACTTACCTCAATTATTAGTTGCACACTTTGTTGGTAACAGATGTAGAAAACAAGCTTACTGAATTCTTGTTACAGGCTTTGCCTGGACAACATATGGTAGGATTTTAATAGATGTTTTTCCACTAGTTATAGTTAGTTATACTAGTTAACGACTGTTACCGTTAATAAATTGCAACAAAGTTAGAATTCATTATAATCATAATGGATCATAATTAGTCAATTGTTAGTGGTGTGTTGAGAATATTCACTGTGCAACGTCGTTTGAATTTTGTGAGAAACTTATGTAAATAAGTCTTTGAGTTTTGAAAATGTCCATGGTAACTAAAAGGAAAGAGACTAAAAAGTATAAGCAACTGATCAATTCAAAGAAGCCAGTAAGTTGTGAAATTCCTGTGTTGGTTTTTTGTCTCAATGTTTTTATGTACTTTTGTTCAACATAAAATTGACTAAATGTTTTGTAGTATTGGCAAATCTATCCTCATTTAACACGGGTGCTCCCATAGAAGAAAAGTCTTCATTTAATTTAATGTGATTTTATGAAAAACAGAATGAATAATATTTCCCCTTCCAAGCCCCGAAGGGGGATTTTTTTCTGTATTTTTCAGGCAGTTGTACCTACTAAAGAAGAATATGCTGTGGCGAAATTTCTACGTTTTAATGTTCCAGTACGGGAAGGAAAACTTGTGGGTATGCCAGTCAAATGTTTTATTGGTAAGTAGAGGTAGATCAGATCAGTTTTATATTGAATGGAAGAAAAACTTGCCTGTTATTTTGGAGAAAGGTTGCTATAGAATACTTGAAGGCAAGGCATGATTCTTGGAGAACTCTCTTTCATTATTCTCCTCCTGTTGAAACAAGCAACACATTTCCCTTTTTCACTTGTTTTTATTTTATAAGGATGTTTCCAAAAAGTGAAATTAACCCTTATAAAGTGTCATCAAGTGTTTGTTCCACCTCAATCATCTTCTGTATTGATCTAATTGGTGTATGCAGACACTGACGTTTTATGACCCAAGCTGCAAGTACATTTCACGCTGTTGGTCTGATAATCAAATGTTAATTTCATAAGATAGTATTTCAATTTCCTGTTCCTATTTAGTAAAATTGTCCTTTAAATGAAAAATAAAACCTGGACTTGTATTGTGTTTTACTGAATGTTTATTCCTTGCCGTGTCGGAGAAATGATTATCTTATGACTCAAGTTCAATGTTGACAAGATGAAACTTATACTCTGTAAAACTGCAGTACTACCATTATTTTATTTCAGCATCCAAAGCTGTTGATGCTCTGTTAGAATCAAAATGGTCTGCTAGTAAGGCAAAGAAAGATCCTTTGTTTACAACTAGAAAGTCATGTGAAAGCTACTGTCATAAGTATGATATATTTTATTTATTTTTAACTATTATATTTATTATATATATTGCAAGGAATAGAATTAGAACATTAGAACAAAGAGGATTACTTTCAATTATAACCAAGTCACTTGATCAACTATATTTAAATTTCAGTTTATTATTAAAAGGGTTATTCCATCGAGCAGAGAAAGTTGAGAGAAAGAGGGATCGAGATAAGTCTAAGAAGAAAAAGAAAGACATTGAAGAAGAAAGTGTTGATGAATCCAAGGTAGATAACCCACATTTAATAGTTGAGCTTGGTTTAAAATAAGAAAAGAGTAATTCAGAAACATATCATTGATGTTTCAATGTATTAGAAGAAATTGGGTTAAGATGTTTTTAAATTCATATAATTCAGTCAGAAGTTTTTTTTTATCACAGGTCAGTAATAACATTATAAAGTTGATAACATGAAAGGGCAGACAGAGGAGAAAATTCAGCTTCTATATGACTTGTTTCCAGGGCACTTAGCACTGATCCAAAGTGAAAACAATTAAGTGAACTCACTCGTGGTCGCTTACGGTATTTAAAGAATTAAATCAACTTCAATACAGTCCAACCCGTATATAACCATTCACCTTGTAACTAAAACATGGTTATAAAGAAATGGCTATAGCGAAAATTCACCCATAACAACAGATTTTCGTTTCCCCAAGAGCTAATTTTAATTGAATTTTTCCCGGATATAACGATGACTGAGAAATTGCGCCAGTATTGCCAGCTAAAAAGCCAGTGGCGCTATGTACATGTACATGCATACTACGATGGCTGGCATACAGACACGGTCTGTCATCCCATCTATTCAATATTCTCGGAACACTGGATTGCATCCTTGCGTAGGTCGTGATTGTGAAGGTTTTGTCTTTACTTTAGGATTCTAGTAAGGCCTTACAAAGTGTTAGGAACACAGTTTATTTGATTACTACAGAAATGAAGCTTAGTTCTTGTGTTATCTGCCATAACGTTCTCAAACGGCGGGAATTCCACAGCGCCATTCACATGGTATCTTCAGTGCTGGAACTGTTATAGACTGGCAACGAATTTGAGTTCAGTTTCTTTTTATAGAAATCGAAAAACATTTAGTATGAGTTATTGCCCTTGTTCTTGAAAACGCGTTCAATTTTAGCTTGTAAACACTCGAGAGAACAATTTTTAATGGATTTTAATGAAACTTGGCCTGAGTATTTGTTATCACCCAAGGATGATCCCTATTGAAAACCAGTCAAATCAAAAAAAAATTAATATCAGTTATTGCCCTTGCTTTTGAAAACGCGTTCAATTTTTAGCTTGTAAACACTCTACAAAGCACAGTTATTGACCGATTTTGACGAAACTTGCTGAAATTGTTTAATATCACCCAAGAATAAACCCTTTTGAAAATAGCACATATCGAAATATATTTAATAGGAATTATTGCCCTTGTTCTATAAAATGTGTTGGATTTTTGCCTTGTAAACACTCTACAAGTCACAATTCTTGAGCGATTTTGACATAACTTGGAATGAGTATTTGTAATCACCTAAGGATGAACCCTGTTGAAATTCAGTTTAATCGAAAATATTTAGTATCAGTTATTGCCCTTGTGTTTGAAAACGGGTTTAACTTTTTGGCTAATAAACACTCTAGAAAGAACAATTCTTAATGGATTTTGATAAAACTTGGCTTGAGTATTTGTTTTTACCCAAGGATGAACCTTATTGAAAATCAAATAAATCGAAATATATTTAGTGTCAGTTATTGCCCTTGTGTTTGAAAACGGGTTTAACTTTTTGGTTAATAAACACTCTACAAGGTACAATTCATGACCAATGTTGACAAAACTCACTGAAATTGTTGGATATCGCAAGGGATGAGCCTTATTGATAATTAAAAATATCAAAATATATCTAATATGAATTATTGCCCTTGTTCTTTTAAACACGTTTGATTTTTGTCTCGTAAACACTCTACATGGCACAATTCTTGATGGATTTCGATGAAACTTGGTGTGAGAGTGTGTTATAACTCAAGGATGAACCCTATTGAAAATCAGCGAAATCGAACAAAATTTTAGTATGAGTTACTGCCCTTGTTCTTGAAAGCGCATTCAATTTTAGCTTGTAAACACTCTAGAAAGAACTATTCTTAATAGATTTTGATTAACTTTGGCTTGAGTATTTGTTTTTACCCAAGGATGAACCCTATTATAAATCAAATAAATAGAAATATATTTAGTGTCAGTTATAGCTCTTGTTCTTGAAAACGCGTTCAATTTTAGCTTGTAAACATTCTAGAAATAACAATTTTTAATGGATTTTGATGTAACTTGGCTGGAGTATTTGTTATCTCCCAAGGATGAACCCTATTGAAAATCATAAAATATTTAGTACAAGTTATTGACCTTGTTTTTGAAAACGCATTCAATTTAACTAGTAAACACTCTAGAAAGAACAATTTTGAATGGATTTTGATGAAACTTGGCTTTAGTATTTGTTTTCTCACAAGGATAAACCCTATTGAAAATCAGATAAATCGAAAAATATTTAGTGTCAGTTATTGCGCCTGTTTTCAAAAACGCTTTCAACTTTTGGCTTGTGAACACTCTAAACATTCCTTTTTGAAAAAACTCGCTGAAATTGTTTAATATCAATCAAGGATGAGCCTTATTAAGAATTAAAAATATCAAAATATTATTAAGGGTGAACCCTATTGCAAATCACAGGGATCCCAGACTTCAGCTAATTAGCGGAATTCCGCTTTTATTCTAGGTTAAGATTTTATTTTTATTCAATCTTATAAATCCCCTAAAATAATTCGCGGGAGGAAAAAAGATTGATCAATATTCAAAAAAGCTGGTTTTCCTTCCTATATTTTGATCCGCTGTTTCCCCAAAGGTTTTTTTTTTCACCCGGAAGTCCGGGTTTATGTCAGAGACTACCATTCGTAAATACCACGAGATAAATCGAGAAATAAAAAATGGCTGCGCCCATTGATTAAACAACAAAACTTCCGAATAGTATAATATAAGAATAAGAAGGCAACAGTGTTTTTAACTCTTCTTAAAATCTAGATACCTCGCTAGTATAGGCCTAGCGATAATTTCAACATGTCATGGAAGATAGACATTCTACATAAAAGAGATAGCGGAACAGTGTCGGGATTGGATTCGGGAGTGAGAAATTCTTGGAATTGCTAAGGGTTTTCAGTGCATTTTATAAACTTGTATGAATAATCTTTGTAAAAATTATTTTAATAATGAGTTACAGTACATTATATATATAACAAAAAACAATTAACTGTTATTTTCTGCACAAGATGAATTATCGATCCTGTCATCTCTCTCCATTTATAGTATTCAATAGATGGAAGTCAGTTAACAAGTTCTCATTCAATTTGATAGTATTTTAATATAACGGTAAACGGTAGGATTTCTCATTGAAAAAAAAATTCAGCTATTTTTTTGGGGTGTCACTGGGATCCCTGAAATCATAAAAATACTGAAAAATATTTAATGAGTTGTTATTAGGTACAATTCTTGACAGTTTTTAATGAAACTAGAGACCCTAGAATAAAATAGGTTGGAAGGTTGAATATTTCATTCCACTTATTGTAACCTTACTGAAAAGTTTTTATTTGAAATAAATGCTGCCAGTGGGCGTATATTACCTTGCCTGGCAAGCTATCTTTACATTGTTTGTTCATTTAATTATGGGTTTTTTCAAGAACATATTTGTTTTTACATTTTTGGATAAACTGAAATTAGCACAGATCGTCGGTCCTACGATAATCGTTATATCCGGGTTTGACTGTATCAACATCTGGTTTATAACTTTTCTTACTTTATAGAAATCAAAGAAAGTAAAGAAAGATACTGATATAGAGAAAGATAAGATAGAGGAAGTTGAGAAGAAGGATGAGGAAAAGAAAGAAGAGAAAAAGGAGGAAAAAAAGGTAATCTAATGCATATGCCAATCCAGATGTTTCTCTTTGTTATATTTTCATGAGCTAGAACATAGAGTTAGTGGAACCAAAATAGATGGAGACTCAGTTCTGCTGAAATTATACTGCAAGTATTTATAATTCCATTTCCTTAAAGTCTTTTTCCAAACAAGCCTATTCAGCATAAAATTTGGTTTAAAATACTTCGATATGGAAATTTTAAGACAAGTTTTAAATTGTAGGAGGAAGAGAAAAAGAAGAAAGAAAAGAAAGTAAAACTTAACATGCATGATGATCAGAAGTTTGTAGATGCTGATGACCAGTTTTATGTATGGATTTATGATCCAGTTCCTTTCAAAACATTTCTCATTGGTTTGTTAATGGGTAAGTCTTCATATTGCCGTGTTCTTGTGAAATTAGATGCTTCCTTAAATATCTATTAATTCGAGGAGACTTTGTACTGGCAAAATATTTTCTTATGAATTATATTTCAATGCAGTACCTTTTAGCCATAAACATTCAGATGTTGTTGATTATTTTTGTATACTTTAATTAGAAAATTAAATACTTTGGGTTATAGCTATATGTATGTTATTATGTTTTCTGTTGTTTTTTTTTATAGCATTGTGTATTTTATAATGTATATTATTTTTCCAGTATTTGGGGCCATAGCTCTATGTATGTTTCCACTGTGGCCAGAATTTGTACGAGTGGGTGTGTATTATATTAGTTTAGCTGCTGCTGGTTTTGTTGGGTTTATTCTTGGTTTAGCTGTTGGTGAGTACAGGATTCCTCATTTCTTGACTTTACCCATCTCTATTCATGCTACAAAGCTTACAGTTGTCTAGACATAACACAGTTTTGTTCAGTTGAAAGATGTCAAGTGTACTTTGATTCCAGTTAGTTAGTATCTCAGAATGAACCACTGAAAATGTCTGTTTATAGAGAAAACTAATACCATCTAAATTTTTATAAAAGCTTAGAAATGGAACTAGTAAAGTATCCGTCTGGTATATACTCCTGCTTTAACTATGGTACCCATACTTGATATTCAAGTCTATAAGATTTGCTCTGTACTCCAGAATCAATTATTCAATATTAATCAAATTATTATGGTGAAACGATATTTTATCTATTCATGATGTTATATTTTTCATTTCAGTTCGTCTTGTTTTATTCTGTATAATTTGGTGTGTTACTTTCGGAAAACATCATTTCTGGTTTTTACCCAATTTAACAGAAGATGTGGGCATTATAGAATCATTTCAACCGTTATATAAACATGATGTTGTTGTTAAAGATAAAAAAGAGGATACGAAATCAAGGACTAAAACAGATACAAAATCAAAATCCTCGACTAATGAGGATCAAACAGCAGAGGAAGGTAGTGACAAAAGTGAACAGGATGAGTTTGAAATCGTGGATAAAACAGATCTTGATGACGAAATGCAACTGGATGAAACTGATGAACCAATCGGAGAGGATGAATTAACAGATGAACAGATTGAAGAAATGGATGAACAAAATGATTCAGAACAGATTGATGATTCAGAGACAAAGAAGGATAAATAAAACATTCATGTATATTTTATGGGTTGGGTATGAAAAAGATATATTTCAATCTTGTAATCTTGAATTCAAGATGCAATTTTCATTTTCTTAAGGTACAAAATGGAATTATTTTTTCAATTGGATGAGAAAACTTTTAATAATATTTTGGATCAAATCAATTTGGTCATACAGGCAACTTTTTCACCAATAACTATCAATGTTAATTAATCTAGTCAAACTTTATAATGAATTAGAATAATGAAGTCACTTCAGCAATATCTTTGTAAGACTGAATAGAGCTCCTCTCATCAAAACATTCAAGTTGTGATAGCATCAATTAATTGTGGTCTGAAACAAATCTACACTGTGAACTCTTTATAACTTTGACAGTGTTTATGACTGTTCTATAGACTGCACTAATCAATGTTATAATCTTAACTGTTAACATTTTGTGTCAAAAATTAAAATTATTGTTTCCAGTGACTTTTTTTATGGATTGGGTTTCAAATTTTTTCTGAATTTTGATCAAGACATCTGTTCTATTACGATTTATCGTTTTATGAGGTAGATATCACAAAGCCCCTTAAAGGGATAATAGGCGTTAGAATACATTCGTCCTACGGCTTACATTTGTGTTTCATATTGACTATTAGTTAAATAAGTATGCATCCCACACTTTACCAAATTTTAAAAAGCCACAATAAAAATATATTCGGAATTTTAAAAAAAAGTGAGCCAGCGGCGATTCCATTCAGTTTGAGAATAAAAGCGTCTGGTAAATCAACGCTAAAACATCATTGTGGAATTCAACAGTACTGTAGTGGTCAAGGACGCGTGAAAACTCACATGTTAGAGTTACTTCCCTTTATATTTACACGATTTGAAAATCGCTTGATGGATGGCTCAAGCGTTTTATGATTAACTACTTTATTTTGTGGATTTATCGGATTTTAGAGGGATTTTGATGTATAGGTAAGTCCAATGATGGATATGTACTGTTATTGTCCAAATTTGAGTGAACTTAAAATTTATGTTCGTTCTAACGCCTATTATCCCTTTAAATATTATTAGTAGCTCTCATGATAACTTATATCTAAGAAGTTTTTACTTTTACATGAACCATGTACATCTGACAGAAAATTGAATGAAAATAAATAGTTGTGATACACATTAGATTTAAAAAAACAGCTTCACAACCACTTTATTCTCAACATTAATCTCACACTACTTTATTATCAACATTAATCTGATACCACTTTATTCTCAACATTAGTCTTATACCACTTTCTCAACATTAATCTTATACAACTTTATTCTCAACATTATTCTGATACCGCTTTATTCTCAAGATTAATCTGATACCACTTTATTCTCAACATCATTCTTAGATACAACACGATTCTGAACATTAATCTGATACCACTTTATTCTCAACATTAATTTGATACTACTTTATTCTCAACATTAATCTGATACAACTTGATTCTCAACATTAATCTTATACAACTTGATTCACAACGTTAATCTAACACTACTTTATTCTAAACATTAATCTGATACCACTTTATTTTCAACATTATTCTTATACCACTTTATTCTGAACATTAATCCGATACAATTTTATTCTCAACATTAATCTGATACCACTTTATTTTCAACATTAATCTTATACAACTTGATTCTCAACATTATTCTGATACTACTTTATTCTCAACATTATTCTGATACTACTTTATTCTCAACATTAATCCGATACAATTTTATTCTCAACATTAATCTGATACCACTTTATTTTCAACATTAATCTTATACAACTTGATTCTCAACATTATTCTTACACTACTTTATTCTCAACATTATTCTGATACTACTTTATTCTCAACATTAATCTGATACCACTTTATTTTCAACATTAATCTGATACCACTTTCTCAACATTAATCTTATACAACTTGATTCTCAACATTATTCTTACACTACTTTATTCTCAACATTAATCTTATACCACTTTATTCTCAACATTAATCCGATACAATTTTATTCTCAACATTAATCTGATACCACTTTATTTTCAACATTAATCTTATACAACTTGATTCTCAACATTATTCTTACACTACTTTATTCTCAACATTATTCTGATACTACTTTATTCTCAACATTAATCTGATACCACTTCTTTCTCAACATTAATCTCACACTACTTTATTCTAAACATTAATCTGATACCACTTTTTTCTCAACATTAATCTTATACCACTTTCTCAACATTAATCTGTTACCACTTGATTCTCAACATTAATCTGATACCACTTTATTCTCAACATTAAAGGGGCCCAGGCTTTATTTCTTTCGGACAATCATCCAACAGCCTCAAACACATGAAATCTTTTGGTTAGTTAATCAGAAATAGTCTATAGAGCTTACCTTTGAAATTTGAGCCTTCAAATCCATGTGTATCCATAATTATCTGTGTTTGAAAAATCATAATGTCGTAAGAAATTAGGAACGTTCCGCCATATTGGAAAACTGTTCGTTTTGATAATCAAAGAGTTATCCTTCCCGTCGTGCAATAGCGGTCATCTATATAAATAGACTACAACGCATTTTCAATTGTAGACTTTGTCAACAGGACACACAATTTTCAGACTGACTGGAGACCAGCCGCGTACAGCACGGAAAAAAAATGAATAGTGAAATTTTTTGTTTGAGGTATATTTCAAGGTATTTTGCGATTTTCTTAGAGCTTGAGTATTTCTGAGGACTATTTAAATGTAACAAAGGCCAAAAACCACCCCTAAAAATCAAGCCTGGGCCTCTTTAATCTGATACGAAATAGATCAAATATTCCAAAGTGGAAGAGTTAATCTAGGCTAATCTCAAATTTCAAACAAGGATGAGACTGTACTAACATATATTTCAGACTCTTATGGTGAAATCAAATTTTAAGTATCTATTTCTCCCAAGGATCAGTATAAGACAAGGAAAACACCAAATTTTTTAAATGAAAAATATATTTTGACTAGAAAAATAACTGAGTACAACATCAAAATAAATAATATCTGAACATAACAAAAAAAAAAATCAATTTATAGTTTACAACTTTGAACTAGGAGCAAAAATTTAACTTGAAATCGAATGTGGTAATCTAATTCACATCCAGATCCAAATTAAGTGTAGCTAATGATTATCAAAAAAAAAAACATTATTTAGTAGAATCTGTTTGGTCAATAATCAACTATTATGGTTCGTATGAATGAAAAGTTTTTTTCAGATACCAGACACTAAACATTGTAAATAATGGTAAAGGGTGTTTTTGTGAGACAAACAGATTCAACACAAACTCCAATGTAAATTACATGTAAATATAATAAAAATCATAATGTTCCGCACAACACAACTGTTTAAAGTCATGGAACAGCTAATCCTACAGGCAGCTCTTTTACACCTTAACAAGTCTCCTCTTCAGTTTCTAATTGATTCAATTTTTACAACAAATAACATCCTTCCTTCTTCTCAAGAGCACTCTTATCACTTTTGATTGACAATTCATTTGACTCCTCCCCTACACTGGATACAGATGATTTAGCACGGCTTTCTCCTGTATCTACACAACTAGCATATACAGGCATTTTGATGTGAACAAAGCTATCATTTCTTTCTCTCTTCACATCTAAATGTTTTTTGTCAGATTTGTCTTCAGCAGACGGATTACCTTCTTCAACTTTAATGGCTTTATTGCATTTGGCTTGGCCTTCTAAATCTTCTTGTGCTTTGTGACCATCCTTTTTTGTACTCACTGCAGTCTTGACTGCAGTCTTGACTGCAGACAGAGAGATATCTTTCACTGAATCAGTGATATATGCATCTATTTGAGATTTACCATCTTTGTTTTGGTTTTTCGCCTGAGTTTGAGCCTCTTCTGTGGTGGAAAATGCTGGTTGGAAAGATTCAGAAAGATTTAGAGTCTTTAGTGACTTTGGACGAACATCTTTCTGTGGGCTTGCACCTTCGGAGGGAGTTGGAGGAGGAAGGGGTATTTCAGAAGGTGTTGGTGGGGGTAGAGGAATTTCTGAAGGTGTTCTTGGTGGTAGTGGAATGTTATAAGGAGAATTTTTGAGATCAGATTGAGATTCTTGATAACCATTTTGATATTCGCAACTATTGGAATCGTTTGGTCCAACACCAGTATCAACTTTTGGAATTTCTAATGCTGCTTGAATTCCACTTTCTGTAGAAACATCTTTAGAATCTGTTCCTTTGGAAGCAACTTGGATGGAAGGTGTTCCAGTATCAACAGAAATGTTTCTGGTAGTAGTGGCTTGAGACCCTGTTTCTGCTGTGGTTTTATTTGTATCAGTGGATTGACTTCGGAGATCAGAAAAGGTAGGATTGGTCCCGCTGGATTGTGATCTTGTTTTCACAGTGACCTGAGCCACCTCTTCTGGATGAGCTTGGATTCCAGAATCAGTTGTAGTGGAATGTTTTTCTATTTGTGAACCAGTTTCAGCTGTAGATAAACTGGTTTCAGTTGTTTGAGACCTTGTTTCCGTATATTTTGGAATGACACCTTCAGCAACTGGAGTATTTTCATCTTCAGCTTCTCCTGTGGTCTGTGCTTCGGATTCTGATTGTTCAATTTTGGCACGTTTCCTTGGAGATCCAGTTTCATGAGTTTGCGCTGACGATTCTGATGAAGCAATATTGGTGTCAGAAACTTGGGAACTACATTCGTTGGTGGAAGGTTTTGAAATAGAAGTTTGTGATGTGTTTTCTTTATTCCTCATAGCATTACCTCCACCTCCTGTCAGCTTTTTCAAATCTTCGAGATATTTTCGTCGTGACTCTGACTGAGCCTCGGCCATGTCCTTACGCTTTCGTGATATCTCTTCTGGAGTTTCTGGGGGAAGTTTTTCTGCGATATCCTCCTCAGTTCGATGTAGTAAGTACACCCCTGTATCTATACCACCCATGTTGATAGCCAGAACCTTTCTTCTTTGCCACAAAATGGATTCTTGGATCAGCTGAAATAAAGAAAAGTTATAATCAGTTTAGTTCTGCTACAAGTTCGTAATATATTGAAAAACTGAATTACTGAAAGACAGGTGAAACTTTTTCAAAAACTCCCGTCACATTACCAGAAACTTAAATAGTCGATAAAAGCAACGTTTAATAAAAAATAAAATTTTCTGTTGAGCAAATGAAAAAATTCAATGGCTCAGTTTATCATCCTTGATTTGACTTCTCTTCACTAGACACTAACAGCATGAAAGACAGAAACCACAACAAACATTACCTTAGTCATACACCGTTTGTCTTCAGTTATAAAACAGGCACGTCCAGTTCTCTTACGAGTTACTCTAGCTAGCTCTTCTAACACCAAAGGATATAACTTCTGATTGTTCATTTTATTACCAAACCTACAAAACGCACCACAATCTCTACATTCAGTTGAAGATATGGTTATATACAGAGATTTAGTACAATATTTTATTTTGAGGAAGGAAAATAGCAATAAATGAAGATGTAAGACTGAGTACTACATTTCTAGCCCTACTATAGTGTAATATATATCTGAAACAATATTTGCCTTTTGGTTTTACTTTCAAGCAAATAAAATAGTAAAATATGAAAAAAAAAAAATCAATACTCACTTTCTTCCAAATGGCTGAAAAAAATTTTACCAAAAATTAAAATTAAAAAAGTTACTATAGTAACATGGTATGTAATAATTAGTTTGTACCGATAGAGAATTGTCCTATATTTTTGTTTCAGTATCAAATTTTACTAGAAAATAGCAATGAGGCACTTTGTAAAAAAGAATTTCATGACAGCGATTTCAATATATTATCTTTTCCTGAAAATTTCTACAGAAAAAAAGTGAATTGGCAAATAAGTCTAAATATATGTGGTATGAGTCTAAATACAAGATCTTCTTTTCTGCATAATGCACACCAGAATATTATATAAGAGATAATTTCAAAGACAACACTTACTAGATCAGTAACAAAGACATCTATACAACCATCACGTAATGGTAGCCGTGTTGCATCCCATTGATAAATATCTAGGTCTACTAATCGTCTGAAATAGATCATTCTTGACAATATGGAAAAATAATTTCTGGTTTAGCTCAATTGGCTGATGAAGATGGACAACATCATTCAAGAGGTGTTGCCAGGCAGTGATCCACAATATGTGTATCTTCCATGTTATTCTACTACAGTACTAATCCATTTCTATCCATCTGTAAACTGTATTTTAAAATGCCATTGTATGGTAATAATTATTATTATTGGAAATTTTGGAACAAATTGTCATACATCACATCACATGACAAGAACAAAAAAATCTGATTAGATCGAACTTCTATTTTAATAATTTTTATCTAGGCCTATGTTACAAATGCCGATTTTTCGATAACTCGCACTAACAGAGTACTTCCGGTTTTAACTTGAGAAAAGCGGAATGTGTTGAGTGATACCAATAATGAGAAAATTGATCGTATTCGAACGTATAAAATTCGTATTTTCTTGTATTCGTTCCCATTTTTCCATAAATATTAACTTTTTCAAATCAATAGCAGAAAAAAACCCAGTGCATTCTTTTACTTGTAATTGTAACGGGTCTCGATTTGTTCCACCATTATTATTTATTATCCAGAAACGAAATCATCAAGATTAAGATTAATTTAATGTTTGGATTGTCCTCACGAAAGTGTGAATAATTTTCATAATTGTGCTTCCTTCAGCAAATAATTGTATTTTCGAACGTTAAATTGTATCAGAATCAATTTCAGTTTAAAGAAGTTTCAGAAGAAAATCTTTTTACCGGTGATAAAAAACGCATTCTAAGCCACGTCCGGTTTTTCGTTAAACGTCAAGGGAGATAATTATGGTAAAAAATATTTTCGGGAATGGGGAAATAACTATATTTTACACACAATTTTGGAGACTCGCGTGCATTATTTATTAATTATTAATTATTCCAAAATGTCAATAAATAGTTTTGGAGCGCGGGGTATTTTACCGGAGCGCGCGGGGCCTGTAAAACAGACAATTTACTTTGTACGGCCTAATCTATAGTGTTTGTGTAAAAAAAAGTATTAAATATAAACAGAATTAAGAAATGGGGACAAAATTGTTGAGTTAATGGGTTGGGTAATGAAGGATTAAAATAAATGTGCTATAAAGGATTCCAATTTTGTAATTCCACTCCTATCACTATGGAAATTGATTAATGAATGAAAAGTAGACTATGTTCTCACCTGTTATTAGATTTTTTCTTTTCATTCAATTTAACCAGATTGTCTTGAGTTTTCTCTATAGCTTTACCATAAATCTCACCACACATATGTATAGCTCGTGGCCATGATACACTAGCCTAGAAAATGTGGTACCCTTATGTAATTTGGTTATAAATAAGTTTATAGAATATTCTTCTGTGCTTTATGTTTTATTAAAAGAAATAAAATATTTGCAATATGTACTACAGCTAACAGACCTAATGAAATTTTGCATTTTGTTTTTTATTTCATTGGATTTAATGGAATAAGAGTTGTAATCTGAAGGAGACTTACCGATATTGGTATACTACCAGAACCACACATCGGATCACATACAACATCTCCACACTTTATATCACATAATCTACAAATAAATAATATAACATTAAATACAAATCTATAGATAAACAATTTAAAAGATAGTTTGCCAGGCAAGGTAATATATACCCACTGGCAGCATTGATTATCAATAAAACCTAGGCTTAGAAAATTATTGGATCATCTTCAAAATGATATCAACACACAAACAATCAAAAGAATACATAGAGAATTGTAGCCTGTAGAGTAAGCACGAGTTGCAACCTATAGGTTACAGAGTGAAAAAAGCAAAGTCAAACACGATATTCACTAAAAAATTATCTGATCATCACAAAAAATCAATAGGGATCATCTTCATAATGACACTGACCCACAGAATAAATTTCAAAAGAATCCATAAAAAATTGTTGCCTGTAGAGTGAGCACGAGTTGCACCCTATAGCTAATGAAGTGAAAAACGCTAAGTCAGACGCGATATTTCGGTGAAAAATTATCCAATCATCACTAAAATCAATAGGGATCATCTTCATAATGACACTGACCCACAAATTAAAAATCAAAAAAATCCATAAAGAATTGTAGCCTGTAGAGTGAGCATGAGCCAAATGTGGACGGACAGACCGAGGGACGGACCGAGAGGGCGATTACAATATACGCCCATCTTACGTGTGGGCGTATAAAAACAATTGATAACTGAGTATATTAAGGGGGTTGACAACCCTAAACCTTTGTACAAAAAATAGACGATCTCAACCACTTCTTTTCCACCTATCTGAAATATTTAAATATCAATGGAAAGAGGGGACTTTCAGCTATCCAAAAATTTAAAATTTATTTCTTTATGACATCTCAACTTTGAGAAATAGGGTATGAAGGATGAACAAAAAAAACGTCAATTATTCCCTTAAAATTGGCATATCTACTAGACTATTTAATATAGAAGTTTGAAATGTTGTTGGCTTTTTGGAAAATTCTGTTTTGTTTTGAACATATTGATAGAAATCCAAATTTTGCGTGTGCATATATGAAAGATAGCTTGCCAGGCAAGGTAACATACGCCCACTTCAGCAAACAGAATATTCCATGTTTTTTCATTTAATCAAGGGCAATAACTCATAAACCGACATCTAGAATCGCACCATTTTTTAACTTGTCTGAGATGTTATTAAGATGAATACACATACCAAGTTTCATTCCAATCGGATAAAAACTACAGCTTCTATTACGTACACAAGTAAATTTTAACGTTTATTCATTTAATCAAGGGCCATAACTCATAAACAGACATCTGGCGAGATATTATCAAGATGAATACACATACCAAGTTTCATTCATATCGGATGAAAACTATAGCTTCTATTGCATACACAAGTACATTTTAACCTTTTTTCATTTAATCAAGGGCCATAACTCATAAACCGACATCTGGAATTGTGCCATTTTCGAACTTGTTCGAGATATTATCAAGATGAATACACATACCAAGTTTCATTTAAATCGGATGAAAACTACAGCTTCTATTGCGTACACAAGTAAATTTTAACGTTTTTTCATTTAATCAAGGGCCATAACTCATAAACCGACATCTGGAATCCTGCCATTTTCGAACTTGTCCGAGATATTATCATGATGAATACACATACAAAGTTTCATTCAAATTGGATAAAAACTACAGCTTCTATTGTGTACACAAGTAAATTTGAACGTTTTTTCATTCAATCAAGTGCAATAACTCATAAACCGACATATGGAATAGTGCCATTTTCGAACTTGTCCGAGATATTATCAAGATGAATGCACAAACCAAGTTTCATTCAAATCGGATAAGAACTCTGGCCTGTATCGCGTACACAAGTAATTGTTGACGGACGGAGCGACAGACCGACAGATGGACTTACGTAATTAACAATCATGTTGTTAAAAGATTGTCTTTCATGCTGTAGAAATCTTTAAGCACCTTTTAGGCATCGATATGCACTGATAACCACATAATTGGAGTGCTAAAACAATGGATTAGCACATGTCAAAACACCCCTACCCACCAATCATAAAAATTTCTCTGTTTACATTTGACGTAATGATTTATGGGACATCACGTGACTTCTGGATTCCCCCAATACAAATCTGAACGACAAACATAGAAAAGGTTTATTTAGCTGATGACGTTGTACTCAAAAATGTCAACTGACAACGTAATTTGTATGTCTACAATACCCCATAGTGTTCTATAAATAGATTATCTTTACGGACCAATATCTGACAAACTACTGAAGCGATTGAGCTAAAATTTTTACTAGATGAGTTTCTTTTAATGCCAAATAGAATGGATATCAACTTAATACGTTTTTTAATTGAAATACACCTCGAACAATAAGGTTGTCAACCCGCTTAAGTAACGAAACCTAAACATTGGTTTTAAATTGTAAGCAGATCTATGACAAAAATACAAATTCTACAGAACATGCTATTAGAAAAAAAGATTTTTGAAATGACCCAAGATGACGAAGTCTAGTAACAATATATAAGTAACTTACCTTAACATGTTATAAGCTATTGTAGGTCTAAGAGTTGTCATACCAAAATTAGTCAAGAGACGTTTGTGTAAGCTTTCCTTTGTAAGTCCAATACAAACAGACACATCATCCCAATCTATGTTCAGTATCACTTCAATATCAAACTTGGTCAGATCCACATTCCAGCCAAAATAAGTGTAAATAGCACCACCGAAATTAGCCCCCATATTGGTCGAATCAAACTTATGGCATTCTCCTACTCGATGACATGTGACACGGAATTTAGGTTTTGTTGAGTCCTGTATAGACTGAGTTTTCTCTGAAACTTTGGCTGGATCTTCAGACTTAGATTCTGGGTCTTGAGTCTTTTCTGGGCTTGAGAGATCTGATTCTGCTGTAAGAGGCTTTGGCGTGTTTTCTGCAACTTCAGCCCGTTCACTCTCTGGAGTTTCATCTATGTCTTGATTGACTTGATCTTCTGGCAGATCCTCAGCATTTACTTCTTTCCCTTTGTCAGCAGCTTCAGTCTTGCAAATCAGTTTCTTGGATTCAGTGGCACCAGTGCCTCCTTCAGCCCCTTGTAGAACAGCATTTTTAGTGTGGGAATGACTCTCCTCTGACCCAGACTCCTGTACTGGTGTGTCACTTTCATCTCTTGGACTGTCAGACTTTTCTACACTTTCTTTTTGTTTCAAACCTTTACCTTCTGAGACATTTTCTGAAAGAATATAATAAAGATAGCTTGCCAGGCAAGGTAATATACGCCCACTGGTAGCATTAAATTTGAAAAATAAATCGGGCAATAACTCCAAAAACATGCATTGACAATTGTAGCTTCTATTGTGTCTACAACAAATATACAGACAGGTACAATAACTCATTTCAGATTAAAACCAAAACAGTTCATGGTCTAATTGCTGATATTCAATCTAAGGATTTTCCATTAGGATATATGTAGTGATAGCCTGTTCTGAATTTGGGCTATAAAATATCCAACCATAATTTGCGTAGATTAAAAGTTGAAATTAAAAACCTTATGTTTCACACCATGATTGGTTACAATAATTGTCTATAAATTATTCAGCTTAACAAACCTTTATTTTCTTTGTTCTTCCTTTTATCTTTGCCTCTTCCACCTCTCTTCTTTGATTTCTTTTCTGTCGATTTTTTCAACAAAGTTTCTTTGTCTTTTGTAGTTGATGTTCCAACATCACCAGAAGAATTTTCATGTGATGCATTTATTGGGTGGTCAAAGTTAAAAACTTTACTCCATACTTCAATACCATGTTGCCAATCTATGTCTTTCACCAGTTCTCTTACTCTTTGTAGACTTTCAGCCTGTAATTTTAATATGGGAGATAACCCTCTATTAACTTTTAACAATTCAGACTACAACTAACTAATTTCATAGTAAATTTGACATAAAAATTAAATCTTGTATTAATACTCTTAAGTTAGATTCTTTACAATTCACTTCCCAGAAAAATAGTCAGATTTTACATGTAATAAATAGTACAGCATTTTACTCAAAGAATTTTAATTACTTAATAATAATAATAATAATTAATGGCATGCCATAATATTGAACAACAAAGATGAAACTGTGAATTAAGAAGGATGAACTGATAATCAGATAAGGGGATTAATGATGTAGCCATATTTTCGAGATGTGGTGTCCTGTATCATGATTTAACTCAAAGAATCAGCAGTTTATTTCCT
Organism: Nipponacmea schrenckii; assembly: GCA_030562195.1. Taxonomy (NCBI): domain Eukaryota; kingdom Metazoa; phylum Mollusca; class Gastropoda; family Lottiidae; genus Nipponacmea; species Nipponacmea schrenckii. Next base: position 36,575,217 of record JAUJPP010000005.1, read on the forward strand.
AAACTTCAAAGATTCTTCTACGCTTTGATCTTTTAACTTATTTTGCAAGGATGGATTTTTCGTCCAAGAGGATATGGTGGTTGGGGAATTTAATGAGGTGCTCAGAGAGGATCCCTTATCATCTGCTTGTATACACCCCACCCTTGCATATCTACTTTGATTGGCCCTTTGATTGGTTTAGCTTCTTAATCACCTCATCATCCTTCCTTCTTCATTTCATCTGATGATGACACATGTAAATTGTGTTGAAACATTATGTACATGTACCTTGTTATTAAAGAAGTGTGTTATACAGTAGGGCCTACCATAATTTACTCCCTTGTGTTCCTTCTTAAATTTACCCTCAACTTCTAAATGTCAAACAAATACCATTGAAAATTTTAGCCCTTGAACGTCTTCTCCTCTGACTACCCAGAGATTGAAACAGAATAGGCTAATAACTAATAAGGCTTAGGGCTAACTGTTCTTAAAATGAATTTAACTCTTCCTTACCTGATCTTTAGGAAACTCAAAACCTCTTATATGTTTTATAACAACTCTACAATTATCAATAGTTCCTAACTTTAATACCTATGAAAATCAAAAATAGATTATTCAACAACCTGGAAATATTTTGGAACTACACAGAAGAAATCAGAATGATATTTTACCTTCTATGAATTATTATAGTCCCGTGTGAAAAAATTATATAATTAAATCTAGAAAGAGGCAGTACTGTAGGGAGCAGCACAACTCTGTTTGGCAGGACAAAGCAATTCATTTTAATAGATCAACAATGAAAAATGACTGATCATTTAATCAAATCCTAGTCCTAATTCTACCTTTTAACTTTTTAATTCTAATATATTATTGAACCATACAGTAAATCAGACTGGTGACTTAACACAGTTTCAGTGCAAATACAAAATGTTCTCAATATCAATTTGATTTTGATGGATGGCCTTGACCTTCAAATTTACTTTTCTGAGAACTCACTCTTGGCACTTGAGATATAGGCGTTCTGATGGTTATTTTCCCTCGAAATGACCTGACTTCAAATCCTAGCTTTTCTATAACCTCTTCTCTGGCAGTTTGTTCAAATCCAGTGGCTACAGTGGCTTCAATGTCACAATATTTGACATCTTCTTCCACGTTTTGACTGGGCGCCGCCATCTTGAAATGTGAGTTATCTGCGTGCAGGTCATGTGACATGATGGATGGTTAGCAATAAGAACTTCCAGGTTGAAGTTTGTAAAAGACGAACACATTTTATCTTGTGTTTATATTTCGATCGGATTCGCTTTATCAATGTGAATGGGAAGTTTTTAGACAGCCATCAATGTAGTAATAAGATATTGGAGGCGGGCACCTGTTGTAAACTGTGTCATGAAGAAATGTATATAACGGTATTTACCGGGGAATGAATATCAATATGGGGCAGTTGTAATGTACTGTCAGTGAGGAAAATGAGGGTAACTCTGAGAAAGGTAGCTTACTCAATTTTGAGTGTATATTGTGTGATTACGTGTTATACGGGATATCTTTTAATAACTAAAAAGAAATATGAAAATAATAATGAGAAAGAAAGGATTATTATTGAAAAGTTAAGAAGTTTGACAGGTAAGTGTCATTTGTCACTGGTGTCACTGTCATCAGTCATCACTGTAATTTAAATATTTTTACTTGATATTTTGAGTTTCATATTACCTAGTTTTATAAATTACATTTCATTAAAATGTAAAGGAATTAACATTTGTTATTCAAAGCATGAAAATGGAATATAATAGGTTCCTGTGTTATACTTTACAATCAAGCTGTTAAAAGAATTTAAATGACTCAATGTTGAAAAGACAATAATTTCATCTTTGGATCTTTTGGATTTTTTTCATGACGATAAAAAGGTTCTTGTTTTAACAAATCACGATTAATTTAATTTAAATCTTGAGATTTATAAAGTAGGCAAGCCGATATAACATGGTGAGACAAATCTAGTAGGCCTACATACTGTATAATACTACCTCTTTATCTTTAAATATATAACTATTTTCACAATTATGGAAACATGTTTTCCTGTTTCTGAGTTAGGGGCACAATATAGAAAAGTTGACTGACAAAGTTTTATTAAGACCCTATAGCCTAGCGTTACAAATCAAGACAACAGCTCTGGTAATTCTCATCAATACATAAAGTACGACAATACATCAGTTGACAATATGACAATTGAATTTCAAAATGTCATAACTTTTTCATCATTTAGGTTAAATATTAAATATATATTTTAAACTGAACTTTTATAATCACATTAACATTTCACAAACCTAACAATAACCTTGCACATGTTATCTTTCATAATTAAATTTTAAAATATGACTGGTATTCTCTAAAGCATAGTCTATATAATTTACTAGCTGCATATTATACAACACTTGTAGAGAATAGTCACATCAGATACCTATCCAGGTGGGACTTTTTTCGGTTGTATTAAAATAATTTTGATAGTGCGTTTGATAATCTAGTCTTAATAAGTATTCAGTTATCCAGGTGTGAATTGTATTAGATTGTTTAAAAATAATTTTATACCATACCGAAATACATGAAAGAACCAAAAATCCAAAACAACTTTAGAAAAATACCTAAAAATCCAAAAATACAGAAAAATTTCCGAAGATTACACCTCAAAAAATTACCAGGTTTAAAAGTTTTAAAATTTACTGGGGCTAATTGAAAAAAACCGAAAAAAACTCAATAGAAAAACCTATATACTTTAAAAGTACTGAAAAATTCCGAAAAAAGTAATTTGAACCCAAACTAACTTAAAATTATATCAAAGTTTCTTCTAAATTGAATACCCCAAAAGTTTTTGGTAGATATTTTTCCCAAATATTCCAACCCATTTTTTGACTGTCTGGCCCTGGAAGGCACTTCTATTCTCCCAATGGTTTTCTTTCAAAAAAAAATTCCGTGCCAAGACCTTCTTTTACCGAGTTATTCTTGTGGTCGTTTCCTCACACCTTTTAAAAAATTTATAAATTTTCGCGCTAAAACATCGGAAAGTTTTAAAACAGAATAGGGGATAGGTGGGATCGCGGCCCCCTTTTTCTACGATTAAGAAGTGGGGTTTTGAAATTTTTCAAATTTCCCTTTAATATGATAAACTTTTTTAAAACCCAAAAAAGGTTTTAGAAAAAAAAAAAAACTAATAAAGCCCCAAAGCATTTTCAGTTTCACTAAAAAATTGAGCCGATGTGATCTTTAAAATCATCACCATATTTTTTTTTTTTTTGGTCATTTAAGTGAAATGAAAAGAGTTTGTGTATTTTGAATCTTTATATTGTTTTTTTCGTTTACTTATAATTGAAAACATTAAAATTATTAAAAAAAAAAAGGTATATTGAAAGATTAGTACATATTATTACAGTTATCTACAACCCCTCCCTTCCTCGAAATCAAATATAGACCCAACTTTCGTTCGTGTTTTATTAGTTTCGTTTCGAATGTTTTATTAGCTGTCAGCTTTGTAAGTAACCACTAGATAGCTAATAAAACATTCGGTACGAAACTTATAACACACAAAAGAGAATGTTGGGTCTATATTTTAATTAGACTTCAGCAACGATAGAAATCACTAGTTTATATACATCAGTCGTATTGAAAGTTCAGCAGCTTTACCCTTTGTGCTTCCTTGCTGCGTCTGTGGAACGCTCACCGTTCATTTCTACAGTGTTACAGCCGAGGAATAGATGGAGAGAAGCAGAGTCACCCAAGGTTTGCCGATTGGGGGATTTCAGGGTTTTTTCGGTAATTAGTGTCAGTTTTTTCGGTATATAGGATTTTTTTGGTATTTAGGTTTTTTCGGTTTTTTTCGGCAATTAGTATCAGAAAAGTTTTTTCGTTTTTTTTTGGTATTTTTTTGGTGTATTTTCGGTATTTTTCGGTACTTTTCGGAGTTTTTTCGGTATTTTTCGGAGTTTTTTCGGTTCTTTTCGGTTCTTTTTGGTATTTTTCGGTATTTTCCGGTATATAGGACAGCCGAAATAATCTTGATACCATAGCCTGTATTCATGATAGTCAATTTTCTCATAGGTCATCAACAACTATCAGAGGTATACGCTTATCAATCCAAGTACAGTAAATTATATTAGTGATCAGTGATTGACACCTCATCAAACTCCAGCATCTCACCAGGTTTAATGAGTTTTAAAATTTACTGTCTAAGTTTTAAATTTGATATATTTTAGTCCTATGTGAGGGGTTCAAACAGTACTGACAATGGGAGCAGTATTAGAACCGAACTAACTTAAAACTGTATGTCAAAGTTCCCTAAATTGAATAGACAGTTTTTCTTATATTTCTCCAAATATCACCCAAAAGAACTGTCTGCAAGAAGTCACTTCTAGTTCTCCCTAATGTTTTATTCAAATATAAATTATGTGGTAGACCTTCTTTAAGCCGATTTCTTACTTGTGCTAAAGATACTGTTACTTACACCTAAAATCTTGTTAAATATCGCAGCTAATATTACATGGGTCAGTTTTAAACCTGTTATATACTGATAGAGCAGATACAGCCCTTTCTGTACTGATAACAGTGATAGAAATATCAAATACCTTTCATATACTGATAGGGAAGCTTATTGTTTAACCATGGAGGAAAAGTCAGAAAAAGAAACAACTCATAAAGCCCCACACCTAGCATTTTCTTGATAAGGACTTGGCAAAATTTGGTTCACATAATTGGACACAGTGAAGAGCAGCCGAATGAATGTTGAAAAAAGACATTTAACACTTAATTTCTGGAAATAAATCATTTATATTTTCACCATCCATATGATTTGGATTTGCAATAAAAAGGACTAATATCTAAAGGCAATAATATCAATCCTTACTGAATTAATAGTGACTTGGTGATAGTAAATCCTTTGTTTAGTTATTAGGGGCCGACAGTGACATGAAAGGTGTTATGTAATCACATCATAGGGGGTTTCATTGTCAGTTGATAATATCATTTGGTTCATTCTGTCACTAGTTGTCTCATAAAATGGTTTTATTTTGTAAATTATGTGATCAATTTTAAATAAGTTTATCAGTAGATTACAAAATGTTTTCAACCCTAAAAAAAAAACAATTTATATTGGGATGTCTGTTCCCTTTTTTTTATTATCTGTGAAGAGATTTCTTTGGAAGCCTTGGGTCATAATGGGATAAACTGTTTAAACGTCTTACTGCATAAGCAATTCAAAAAAGTATTGTTACAACTATGTATGCATACACTTTTCATTCCAACAAATCCAGAAATATTGGATAAAAAACCAAAAAACCACCAGTATTTGAACGCTAAACTATTATTATCACCAAAAATATCACATTAAACTTAAATTATATACTGGATTTTGCATATATAGCAAGTTTTATGAGTTGTTATATGAAGGGTATTGAGTGCTCTATGCATATTTACTGGTATATAATGTATATTGTCATGGTCTAGTTAATATGTACAGTGGTTTATTATAATCATAATCCTATTATTATTGTTATTTATTTTATACAGGATACAGCTTCTATTATATATTACCCTGATTCAAACAATATTTTTAGGTATCAAATATGTACATGTTAAAAGTTATGATATAAGATACAACAACATGTATCTTCTTCTAATATAAAAGAAGGTGTTTTGTTTGTGTTTTTCAAGGTTTCAAGTTATAACTTTTGCAATATATAGGATAGATTTAGGGTAAAATGTAAGCCTAGACTTTGGGTTTATTCCAGTGGGTTGCACTTACATCATGTGATATTGCACATTCAATACAAAAAAAGGTAGACGGTAAATTTGATTAAATCCTGGGAGAATCATATTTCTGGTCTTGGACTCCTTTCAGCTTAATTACTCCAAAAACATTCTATCGAGTAGAAAGGAAAACTGAAAGTTCCTTTATTTAAATGAGTATAATATTGAAAATCAAAATATTTAAAAAATACTGATACATGGGGAAAATGACAGTTTATTTCCTGATCATCCCAGAATTATTTTTAGTTTTACAAAGATTATGTTTATTCATTTACATTTGGTATTTCCTGACTAGCCTAGCTGTTTGATTACAGGTCATGATGAGGCTGAATTCATATCCGTAATTTTGTATTACCCTCTATGAATTGACAACAACACAGGCCGAGGAGGAAATTAGTTGTACAAGGATAATATACATTCTCCCTTCTTGCTTTGTACAATTAAATACCTTGTAGAAGTAATTAGGTTGGTTTGTGAAACCCTTCAACCTATAAAGGTAAACCTAATAAGCCACCTCTCTTATGTACTATTAGCTTGCCATGACTAATGTTAGTATAGAATTATATACTATTAAAGGTAGATTTATAAGCCAAAGGTAAACAAAGTATAAAATAGGTGATGACAGTGTCTGTCTAGACATCAATTTCTTAGCCATTTGGTCACACTGAGTTTTTATCTTAGTGACAGAGCAAGAGTGTAAAAAGTCATTCCATATGATTATTTTATATTTAATAGAAAATAATGAAATAAAATGTACAACATTCTAATTTCTAACCCCTGTTACCTTGGTTTAGTCTGATCCACTGGCATGGAAAAAGCAACTAGTTTTTCAGTTTGGAAATTATAATAAGATAGAGATTCCTCTACAGAAGGAAATCAAAAAGGATTAATAATAATAATAAACTCTTTATTTTACATGGGTCAGAATTAGGCCCAATACACAAGGACATGGTCCTGTCTCACATTCAGCCCATGGGGCAATACATTGGGAAAAAAAAAATAAAAAAAATCGAAAAAACATTGTGTTCATGCCTCTGTTCTTGTAAAATTAACTCAATTGTTCACTACACGACATTGCCCATGAGGTACAGAAAGTAGCTGAGTGTAAAAGTCCATTATATTTTATCCTATTAGAGTCTATTAAGACTATATTATTTAGAAATAAGCAGATTAAATGTCTCATAACCATCTCTTCAGCTTTGTTATACTTTACAATTCTAATCAGATTATTCTTTACTTCTCATGATATGTGAATCAGGGATGCTGAGTTTGCTAGAATTGCCAGTCATGTATTTACACTATTTGCCCAATCACAATGGTTTTAACTTTGCATTAAGTCCATTTAAGAATGATATCTTTTCATGTAGTATAGCGAGAAATTTTCTGACTATTATCTAGCTTTTTTTCAGCTGATGTAGTCCTATGGTTTTAATCTAGTATTTCAGGAATTATAACAAGGATACATAGCAAATCAAGATAGTGGAACGAATAGCTATTAGTGTCTAGATATGCATATCTTAGACATGTCTTAATTGTAAGCTTTTTATAATGGTATTGATTTTTATTTTAACATCCTTTAATCCTAGATCTAATGAACGCAGCATTACAATGCAGTGTGCAGTGAAGGAAATTTAACTTTAGCCAGGACATTTGCCTAAGCTTTTGTTGGATTTTCAACTGTTGAGGAATTGTGCAGAAAGAAGGGTAGTTATATTATTTGTAATTTGCCATGAGATCCACTATACAATGTTGGTTGTTATTATAGAAATACAAGAGTTGAATTACCAGGTCAACAGTTATTTTAAAATAATTCAAAAGTAATTCACAGTACTATCTATTAAATACTGCATATTGTATTCAACATGTCTGACCCAGATAATAGATAGGTTGAATGTATAATAGATGTAATTTATGGTACACATATTATGATTTCAAACAGATATTAGTAAGTTGCATGAAATTGCCAAACGTCCGATACCACAGACTGAGGAAGAACAGTATAAAAGTACCATCTCGATCTTGAATCTTGATAAAAAAAATTGATGGATTTGCCCATTGTCGACATTGATCCAAATTTCACTGGCAAATCCACAACATTTACAGATGCATGAAGTCTTAACAGAAAATATTAATTTATCCACTTATAGTGCTGTTCATACAGAAAATAGAAACGTATTTTGTTAATTTGTATTTACACAGAAATTTGATTAAATAAACTGAAATTATTCGACATAACTTCTCACAATGTTGCCTAAGGATATTTTATAAAATGATTGTCAATTTTTACGTTCAGCTGATTCTACCATCAATCAATAGATTAATCATGGGATTTTTAGATTTTAGACAGTCAATTTTTTTGACAAAGATAAATGTGGTATTAGTATGTAGAGACTATAAATTAGTGTTAGATGGTGATGAGAACATGGTCTCATAAAAGCAATTAGTGTTCTACTGACATATATACGCTTTATTGGTACAAAGGGTGGGCATCCACTAACTGTATTATCTTTCAGGGGTTGCAGAATATACATAAAACACTGGTATATGTCTTGTCTTATGCTGGTAGTCTTCTCCCTATGTCCCCTATTAAACTTAGCTTTTATATGTTAACATGCAGGTCTTGTGAAACAAGTGCTACTTGCAGCAGTATGTAGCAGTGCTCCGATATATTACTTTATAAGAATAGATAGAACAAATGTTCTAAAGATGAGGAGAATACCAGTTTGTCTCACAAGAATACATGAATTATTTATTAGAATGATTAATCTAACAATGAGCATGATTTGATAGAGAACAATCTAACATGTTGAAAGTATTGATAGAAATTACCAAAATATTATTTAGAATATTACACATCTAAATTCTCAACATGTATCTAGTTTAGTCAAAATTTGTTAGATTTTTAAAGGGCAATCATTCTTTTGTTGCCATCCACAAAAAAATAGGTCCAATAATTTATGTTTTGAGACGGTTGACTAAATTTCTTTATAATATTTTATTATGTTTTATGTAACTGTAACCAGACTCTATACTAGAATAGAATACTCAGTGAAATATGATAATATGTCAAAAATAAGGGTTTACAATTCTAAAAGAGAGAGTTTATACATGGAGATTTTACAGTTGATGTCCTAGTTTAATTAGTTTTTTAAAAAGTATTGATCAGGTTTTGATAAATAATCTCATGATTAAGACATTTCTTTGCCCAAATGCAGGGCTGTTGATTTTTCTTCCCCAATCAAACATCCCTAGACATATTGGTTAGCAATTTATCCTTTTAACTCAGTCACTAATTACAATAATAGTCTAAATGATTTACTACAAACATCACTATAACTTTACAAGTAAATAGAAGATGATTAAGAAATGTGATCAGTATGATGATAATAATTATATCTTATCATATTATTTGTTGTTTCCTTTCTTTAACACCATCTTAATTACTGTGTAATTTGATATCATTGTTTTCTTGTAAAATGACAGTGTGCAGTGTCTTTTAGAAGTATATTTAGAATTGTCCAAAACTCACTTTTTGTTAGGAAAAAGTTGGAAATGTCACTGTAAGATTTATTAAAGACAACTTAAAGATCCTTAAGAAGCAAGGTATATTTTGCCATTTTAAAAAAGAATCATGCCAAAGAGGTTTGACCATGAACCATTTGATAGGATCCTTGACAACCAAAAATGTGATTCCTTGTAAAAAATGGATTGTTCCCATTTTCATGACTTTATTCAATCGCTTCATGGAGTTTTTGTGTTTAATTTGAACCAATCAAATACAATCATACCATATATGATTGCTATCGTCAAATCAACAGCCCTACCTCAATCACTGAATCAATTACTTAAAGTGCTCATGCTAGATGATTCTATCAAGTTCTTGAACTCTTTACTCTCTAGCCATACATGGCCGGTTAATTTATCAAAATATCAACAGCTTTGCCTCAATCACTGAATCAATTACATAAAGTACTCATGCTTGATGATTCTATCTAGTTCCTGAACTCTTTACTGTCATGTCATGCCAATGAAATATGGCTCTTAGAAATTGATATTTAGAACTCTTGAGACATTTTATATCAGAATAGTTAGACATTGAACTTCAATAGAGAACCATGTTTCCAATTTGTATGTTTTAGAATGTTTGTTTTTTCATTCAGTCTCTGTAAGTTGTAGACATGTACTGAACATAAAATGTTAAAACGCTTACAATTTAATTTGTATTAAAATAATGTGGACAAATTCAATGAAGTTGGATCTTGCAATTGGATTGTAGTCCAATACTGTTAGAATACATGTAGCACTAGAATATATTGCACAAGTAAGACAGAAATTCAGTTGGAGTTAAACAGGCTAAATTTAAATTTTGATCATTTTGAAGTTGTGTTATTCGTTTTAAAAGAAATAATTTCCTTCTCTGCCTTTAGTTTATGTAATTTACATCTCTGACAAAAGAGGTATCAAACAAAAATATTAACATGACTTTTTAACATAGATATCAACACATTCTTCTAGATAGCTGGACAAAATCTCCTTTCTTTTTCTAACCAACTGACTTTCTATTTGTACAAATTTTATAAAGTGATGGCAGTTTGAATTTGGCCTCTGTGTTAATTGAAAGGAAGAAGGAAATTAACGAAAGTTAATGGAAAATGCTGTATAAAATGTATTGGTATTGAAATTATCCTAATGGGGTAGGCCTACATGTAGATCATTTAATTTCCTGCAAATTATGGCGCTATTAGTTTATGAATGGATTCTATCAATTTTACTATTCCTACTTGAATGTTCAATGATGGCAGCAGATGTCTTGGAATATCAGGCTTTTCCTGAAACCAGGAAATGCGTACAGACACATATAAAAAATATATCATTCATCGATTAAGTAAATGGGTTGATTTAAGATTGATTAGATTCTAAGTTGTAAGGATGCTTCAGTCTTTCAGACAGCTACCATTACTTATATCTTGGTATATTATACTATCTGGTAGCTGGAATTAATAAAAATTAAACAATCTTTAAATAATTTCTCTATTTTAATATTTTGTAGGGATTACTAAACCATGCTCACACATGATTTGTCAACTCTCTGTTAATTTCAAGAATGCACATGGCTAACCATTAAATTTTGTTTTTATAAAGCCTTAGAAAATTTGCCACTGAAGTATCGAATGATTATATTAATTGGTTGAAGTGATGCCTCTCTTGTAGTCAGACATGTATTCATACAGGTTGTTATTACTAGCAATATCTTTCGTTAATTTTCAAATATTATCACATATTCTAACAGACTAATCATATTATTATAAATGTCTCTGATCTATTGACATACTAAATTACTTCTTAATATAGCATCCTTAAACATCTACCATCAAAAACACTGATTTGTGATTTTTGTCAACAAATTGTTCAGGGTATACTTTTATTTAAATTGACTTTGAGTATTAGATGATATATTTGGAATTTGTGATTGATGTGATATGGGTCATTAAAAATTATCACCCTTTTTTATTCCAATCATTGATTGGTTGAAATAATTGATTTTTGGCAACAAATCTGAATAAATAAGTTTGGCTAAGAACATGAACAGTATTGCCATTGAAGTGAGGACCTAATATGAAGAAATAGTATAATAGGCTATAAGCACTTAATTTAAAGAAAATTTTAGATAACCCCAAAGAATAATCTGTACATCAGAATATAGGTTTGTTTCTAGAGGATAGTTCTAGAAGTAGAATGAACTGGTCTCCACACTCAACCTATATCAACTACAATAGACAGTATTACATCAAAACAGATAAAGTTATTGTTAAATTATAAACAATATTATCATTTCCTGCTTTCTTATTGTTAACTTATTATTGATTTATACTTTATTTAGCTTAAAGGAATTTTATGTTTATCAAATACATATATAGCTTCCATTTACACCATTCCAAGTTTCAGTCAGAAGTCTGTGGGTTTTATAATTCCACTAGAACTCAGCCCTCAGTCCCTATTATATATTATATCAGTGTTACTGTACTAGCAAACATCTGATGGTAAAACAAAATAATGCAAGTAGAAGACATAAATGGGCCCAAGTCACATAGGAAACCTTTTTACAATACTTTAAAAGACTCAATATGATAATACAAGGTATGGTGAGACTTCTTACTCTTTTCTTTTACAATTTTCAAATTACTTCAAGTTGTTTACATCATTCCACACTGATGATTATCTTTATACATCAGCTTGAGTTAGGTTATTTCTATTATCAGTATTTAATAAAAAGAGATGGTTAACTTTTTAAAGTATATTTAATGATAAGTTGATTATACAGTAGTCATAGTTTGTTCTAACTTCATATGGTCTAGATTATAACATAATATAGGCTTTATTAGTTAAGATGGTACAATATTGGGGTAGAATTTATGTATTAAAGAAAAAACATAACACATTTATGTATCTAATAAAGATAATTCATTCCAGAACAATTTATCATGACATTGAAATAAACTGAATGCAAGGCCTGGCAATCTCAATGGATGGAGACCAAAATAAAACGCTATTCAATCTTAGCCTTGATATATTCCTGGCTATTTGAACGTCTCTCTATAACTTCCTGTCTCTTTAACAAGGTAAAATCTAGACAAGATATAAATATAATGTAGTTATAATCCCCTACAGGAAGTTTTTAATATTTAAGATAATCATTCCCAGAAACCATACTTGATTCAACTGCAGTTCAATGTTTCCTTTTCTCTTTCTAAACATGATTTCAAATGTTTAAAAAATAGAGTCTGGGCTTTTTGTAAACAAACATAAGTTATTGAAGTAAATTTGTGGGTTACTAAGGAAATTTATTGAAAATATTATATAGGTTCAAGAATGACTTTTAATTTCTTAAATAAAAGAAAATGGATTTTTTTTTACTCTAGCAAGCTTAACTCATTGCACTTTGCATTCTCCATAGCATTATCCCAAACAGATGAAGAAAAGTAGGATGTAAAACTCCCTTTTTATTTTATTTAAAGGATGATTTCACTATGTACAAGATAAAGATAGAAAGCACTTTTCTAAGGTAGTATCTATTAATGATTATTTTCTTAATTGAATAAAAATTATTTCTGTTAGCTATTATAGTCATCAGTATAGAAATTTTAACATTTTTTTTTCTCTACTGAGTTTCCTTATCAGTAATACTTTATTGTAATAGCTTGTTGACAGATTTATACATTTTTTGCCAAAATTTTTCTTTTAAATCTACTTCTACCTTGGAACCTACTTTAATTGATTCAGGGCTTTTTGACATTTTGTAAGTGGACTGTACTGCCTCTTGACTTTTTCATAAAAATAGAATAAAAAATTGTGCATTGTTAGGATATCAGCAATGATTGAAGTGTTGACATTTTTAGTTGCATTAAATTAGTTCATATTTCCAAACTCTGAAAACATGCTATTAAAGGAAAATCTTTTTGACTTTGCCTTGTCTGGATAAGCAATAATTTAAAAACAGGAAAAGCGTTTATTAATGTTTTAGCTAGGTGAAGTTTCTCAATAGCAAGGATAGGCTTGTCATGCTGCAGGTTGAGATTCCATTCACATCTGTATCTTTATATGGTCATGTTTAAAGGAATCATAGACCAGACTGGAAGGTTAAAAGGTGAATAAATAAAGTGTAGGTGTGTCTGATAATGACTGGAAACTGGAATACAAATTGTTTAACATCATGCAGTAGAGTTTAGTTTTCCAACTTTTATTTTAATACATTTAATATTATATAAGTTGTAGTCCAGGTTGATATGCAGGGTAATATAAAAGGATAATCAATAATCAATATACTGGTAGTGATTGAAAGATAATGATTGATATGAGTTGTATTATTATAAGTTGAAGTTACCTGATACCTGTATTATTATACTCTCTGATTGATATTGACTAACAATCTCATTATATTCTCATTTCAACTCAACCTATACTGTTATTACTATCATTATTTCATTCTGGGTCAAATGAATGAAAAATGAATGAATCAATGAATGAATGATTCAATCAATAAAGGAATAAACCAATCAATAAAAGAATGTGTGAAAGAAGAAAGGAATGAATCTTTTTCGATTTTTTTTCTCAATATGATTATTCCATATAAATATTGGGTACGTGTAGACTTTCTCAAAGTGTTAAAAACACCCTAAATTATATGTACTGACAAGTCTTGGTCTTTGAAGCTGAAATTTAACATGGTTGAATTTTACTGAACTTGCAACTTTTTATTGCCCTAAATATTATTCTGTGTCAGGAACTACCCTGGATCATTTAATAAAACACTGGCTTACTTACCTAGAGAAACAGTGTGGGTGAAAAAAAAAAGCAATAAATCAACTAATATGGTATTATATAGGCAATAGATTGTGGTTGAATTCGCAACTTTGTAATATCAATAAAGAAAGAAAGTGACTTTTATGAGTTCTGTATTGATCAGTACATCATAACTACAGTGTTATATAAATTTCCTCTGATATAGAATATTATCAATTTTTGTCCAAATTTTACGAGCTCCATTTTAAATGTTAATAGTTTGTTTTATTGAGACAAGATGATAGTGTTCAATTTATTGAAATCAGTGAAGCAAATCAAATATATTATTTTTTACCCTGCAACAGAGTTTCTATTCCAAGTTTTAACATTATTACAAGACATATAAAAACAGTTTCAGATTTATACATAGAGATAATTTAGTCTGTCCAAGTTTTTATGATTTAAAGATGTTATCTCAGTGAAGATTGTAGTAAATCATTTATTAAATACACAGCTTATTATTATTATCTTTATTCAGATGGAAGAGATTTTAATATTGTCAGATTGCTGTAAAAAGTTTTTAATAGGAGATGAAAAAGATTTTTTTAAAACTAAAATGACAGTCACAAACCAGAGACAATATTATTGATTAAGCACACTTCTTTAATATGGTGACAAAACACAATACTTCAACACAAATTACATGTGCCATTGTATGGAATCATTATGTGTTTTGAAACCTTATTAAATCATTGTGTTTATTCCATAATATCTTGCATATGTGATTTCTAACCCTCACCTCTAATTGTCGTTCAAGTCTTATACAATGACAGCGCCATCATTTTGTGCTCAGGTTTTCTAAATTTACTATCTGGTGCATAAAAATATAAGGGAAACTCCATTTCATCCTCTGGAATGAAAGTATTAGATGATGTGCATAATATGATGTCTGTAGTAAATCTTTAAGTAGCAGATCAAACAATAAAGTAAAAGTAATTCATAATGTATAAATCATGTTTAAATAGTAACTATTAACCTCAGTCAATGATATACAATAAATATACACAATTTATCAATAGTGTTTTCGATTTGTATTGATCTTGTGTAGTTACTGTGATCACAGATGTATAGAAAGAGTCGAACACATCAATATAAAATAATACTTTATACAACTCTGAGAAACAATCTGTTTGCTTTGTAAGCAAAATAGTGTTGATTGTGTTATATATGTATATAAAATATGTTATATTGGTTGATTTGTCCTTGATAAGAATTTTTATTAGATATGTATAATAGCATAAGACTTAATAGATAAAACTTCCTTCCCTAAAAGGAATTAACTTAGCATAACAATCTGTTTGCTATCTGATTAAGTTATTATTGTGGTTTTATTTGAATACTGAATATTTACATGTATATATGAAATATATTTTAGTAGTCAATAAGAATATTTTAGATCTGTATGTAGTGTGATATTTTTGTGGGACTGTTCAGGTGTTTTGTATAGAAAGGTTTGTTCCATTCACATCACACTTATATGATATCTTAAGACTAAAGGGTGAAGGATTCAAAGTAGTCCCAGAGTAATTCATATATTTATTCATGGTTCATGTTCTGTGCTTTTGGCTGGAGGGAAATGGTGATATGTTATTATTAGCATAGCTCTGGCCTGAATGAAATATCTTAACATGATATGATTTATAGATGTACTCCCATGAGCATTATAGTCTAAAACAGTAACAGTAAACACCACTATTGGATATTGAAGTGCCCAAAATATGATTTATAACTATATCCTATATACTAAGAGCACAGAAAGCATTCTTAAAATGATAAATTAATAAATTTGCAGATTTGAAAGAAACCAAGCAAACTGTCTGAAGCACAATGATATAGACATTATTTGAAATTAAAATACAGGAAAGATTAAGCACTAGACTATGAAATGAGCTTTAAGTTCATTCAAGAAAAAGATTTTATAGCTTTCATATTTTTTATTTATGTTCACCACATAGAAACTAATCTCAGGATAAGATGCTATGTAAATCAAAATGCCATCAAGTGAAGAAGATTGGTATTGCAGTCTTCTGTAGTCAAGCATTTGATTTTAAAAAATGGGAAATTTATGATAAATTTGAATGTCAAAAGGTATTGTTCATCTAATCCTAACATGTCAAAAGGACTTGGTTTAAAATCTGTAATTATATGGTGAAGTGTTTAATCTTTGACCATGATCAAAACTTCATGTGGGTATTTTTTAAATTCAATTACCGTATTTTATTATCAATTGTTTCATTATCATCTAAAGAAATGAAATTTTCCTCGTTTGTAAATTACAATATGTATATTATATTTAATAAATATCTGCTCTGTAGTGTCGCTGATATACCAATATTGTGTTTGTTATTGATAAACAAATGGATGAACAAGATGGAAGTCTGGTTTAAATGAGAAATGAAAAAGACATTGTTTGAAATGTATCATTAGGTAAGGGTTTGTATGTTATAAATTCAAATTTAAGTATAATTTTTCCTTACTAGCTTTCTCTTTACTTCCTCCCTCCAAACTATTAAATCATTCATTGATTTTATCAAAAGACAGTTTTTGTAGCAGATAATTTACTGTATAAAAGTTAAGGGGTAAAAGTTGACAACCCTAAACCTATGTACAAAAAATAGACGATTTCAACCACTTCTTTTCCACCTATCTGAAATATTTAAATATCAATGGAAAGAGGGGACTTTCAGCTATCCAAAAATATAAAATTTATTTCTTTATGACATTTCAACTTTAAGAAATCGGGTATGAAAGATGAACGAAAAAAACGTCAATTATTCCCTTAAAATTAGCATATCTACTAGGCTATTTAATATAGAAGGTTGAAATTTTGCACAACGCAAGTCTACATGTATCTCTACAAAATTACGTTGGCTTTTTGGAAAATTTTGTTTTGTTTTGAAGATATTGATAGAAATCAAAATTTTGCGAGTACATTTACGAAAAATTGAATTTTTAAAAAACTATTCATTTTATAAAAAAAAGCCAACGTAAAGTTATAGAGGACATCGTAAGCTTTAGTTGAAGCCAAAGTTTGTAAAAATCGGATAAATCGTAAGCGAGATATGCTTTTGGAAAAATGGCATTTTTTTTCAACATTTTGCAAACACATGTAAACCTTACGAAATAAACGATCATGTTGTTAAAAGATTGTCTTTCATGCTGTAGAAATCTTTAAGCACCTTTTAGGCATCGATATGCACCGATATCCACATAATTGGAGTGCTAAAACAATGGATTAGCACATGTCAAAACCCTTCCACCCACCAATCATAAAATTTTCTCTGTTTACATGTGACGTAATGATTTATGGGACATCACGTGACTTCTGGAATCCCCCGATACACAAACTCTTACTTCGCGGGCCGATATTAACAATAACTGACCAGCAAACGTAGAGAATGTTTATTTAGCCGATGACGTTGTAATCACAAATGTCAACTGACAACGTAATTTGTACGTCTACATAGAGGAATACCCCGTTTTGTTCTATAAATAGATTATCTTCACGGACGGATATCAGACGAACTACTGAAGCGATTGAGCTAAAATTTTTACTAGATGAGTTTCTTTTAATGCCAAATAGAATGGATATAAAATTAATACGTTTCTTGATTGAAATACACTTCGAACGATAAGGTTGTCAACCCCCTTAAGTGGTAAAATTTGTACTAATTAAAATATCATTTTTGTTCATTCTAAATTTGATTGCAAATGAGATTATTATTTAAACAATTCATGACATTTTTTGTGTGTTCATCCAATAAATAACCCAAAATCATTATAGAAAAAAATGAAAGAGTGATCATTTAACATGTGTAATTAGGCCAGGGTAAGTTAAGCGTTAAATTAATCAAATTTAACACCTGAATGAGTTATTATAAAACACAGTGTTATATCAGTGATAGAATCACCTGATATCACTCTTCACTACAGACAGGTGTCAATCACTTAACAGTCATTGATTCATTTATAAATCTTTTAGTTTACCTGTAAATTACAGATCACTGTCACATTTGATCATGATTTTCAAGTTTAATTGCATCCATCAGTCAGTCCACCTGTGTGAATTGAAATCTCTATCAGATTAGCATTATTCATGGTTTGTGTTGAGAATGCATCAGTACAAGTTTGTGACAAATGATGTTCTTGAACTAATTGAAAAGTTATTGAATTAGGGAAATAATTTCATAAAATATCAACTAAGATATAGGCTAAACCTTTTATAGAATAGTATTTCTTAAAACCAAACAAAGTCCAAAATCCAATGAAATCTTAGCCTAGTTCTAGATTTTTCTATCTTAAAAGATTTATAGTAGGTTTTAGTATAAATAACGTATGTTTTTTCCATGAAGTTAATGATAATGTTTATTGTTGATTGTTTGTAAGTCACTATTAATTCATTGTTAACATATTTTAGTCATGGTCTAACTACACACAAAGAATGATGATTGTTTTTATAAACAGAAATCAACCAACCATGGTCTGGTCTTTATCACTACATCATAATATCAAAAAATATTCTTTATTTTCTTATATTTCTTCAAAAAATATCAGATTTGATATCTGAAAGAGTCATCTAAAGGTTAAATTTACATATTTTTTATTTATTTTTGTTGTAGGGAAAGCTTGGGATTTTAAAGGTTCATCTTTGAGGATCTTTCAGGGTATTTCACATTTGAAAATAAAATATGTTTGGTTAAATAGAGCATCACAAGAAAAAGAGATAATGTACTCTTAGTCATATTTACCAGCCTTTAGGGTTTAATTCTATCTCAGTAAAATTGTATCTATCTGTATGTGTATAGCTATATAGCTGTTTTAAACAAAAGGTACAATTATAATGCAATATTTATATTATTTATATACTGTTTAAGAATCAGGTATGTGTAAGAAATACTTTATCAAAGAAAACAAGATTCCACGTCTGTTTCTAAAATGGACAATAAAATGGAATGAAGGAGATCAGAGTACAACCGTATCATGTTTCAATATTTAATACCTATCTGTCTGTATTTCCTGTTTTTAGCATGTTTTGGTACAGAATTTGTCTGTGAGATGGTCAGATAAACTAATATGAGATGAGAATAGTAGATGAAGAGGGTATCATGGAAGATTAGAATCTGAGAATGATTCAGGGGCTAAGTTTCGATATAGGGGCTTTAAGTATAAATATACAAAATGACATGTCACCTTTAAGTTCTGTTACGATTCTAGTAAAATATAGTTCTGAATGTTCAAAATATAAAATATCAAGTTGACACTTCAAAGCATCTGCTTTGCTGAGTGCTTCTCCAATCATTCCCTAGTTCCTTTTAATTGAGTAATGAGTACAGATTTGTGTTTTGTGATGAGAACTTTATGTTTTATGAAGGTGCAAACAAAGATAAGACTTCTGTTCCCTGGGACATTTCCATCATTTCTCTAGTTTCCTTCTTGAGGCTGTAATCAAAATAAGTACTTCACTAAGAAATTGTTGGTAAGTTTGTGTTTGTGTTTTAGGCACTGATGCCCTTACAGGTGTCAGACAAACTATGTTTTATCCAGGTGTAAATATCAACATATCACACCTGTGATATTAACATGATATATGAATGTAATCTATGTACAATTTAATCTCTTCTTTATCTTCTATGATATGATAAAAACATGTTTCTTCTGCACATTGATATGATATACCTGTCATACTGATACTGATAGCGTTTTCTTTTCTCAACATATTTCTTCCATATTGTTGTTTGTCAAGCCTGTAGATCTCACTGATAGTGTTCATCTTTTCTCATTTCAATTTGCTATCAAATAATATTGTTTGTCAAGCCTGTAAATATATGATATATCTGTTTTATTGGTAGTGTTTTGACTTATCATCCAGCAGTTGGCTATCAAACAAGTTCCATATTGTTATTTATCAAACCTGTAAGTGATCAATGTGGGATGACACAGGTGAAAAAAGACGCAAACAAACTACATATAGATCTGGGCATGTTGCAGACATGATGAACTTCTTGTATTTGGTGAACTCTACTGAACCTTGTTTATTGCCACCATTATCCTGAATCACACAAGATGATATGTCTGCACGAGGATAAAGTGTTTCCTGCCTTCAGAAAGGTAGAATGTGTACCTATGTACACAAGGAAAGACCATTGTTTGCTCATAATGTATTGAATTATATACTGTGTAAATTGTTGCATATTTCCACATAATACTGAAAGTTGATATTGTTATAATCAGGTAATATAAGAAGGATGATTAATTGTGAATATTAGAGATAACAGTAATACTATTTTTGTTGAACTGTTATCATTATGTTTGAAGATTATGAACATGCTTTTTAGTGTTTTGTGTGTTGGATCTATATGAGATAAAACATTTTTTATATGAGTGAAAACAGACCAAAGTAAAGAATTCTGATAGAGATTTGACATATATAATTATTAAATTTGGTCCTATTACAAAAACAGCGGCCATTGCTTTGATATAATTCATAGCAAAAATAGACCAATTTCTCATCATTTTAATTTACCTGACCATTCCATTGAAGACCTTCTTATCTTGAATCAATTCCTGACTCTGATCTTATCAAACCAAAAACCAAACGATTACAGAGAGAAAGCTACTGGATGGACCAACTCCAAACAGTGGCTCAAAATGGACTTAACATCCAGCATGATAACCAAATGATTCCATTTGTTGCCACCTTCAATCATACAGCTGTCTATAAGCGTAACAAAAACCTAAGTAATTTCCTGCTCAGTGGTAGTCTCGAACCCATTGAATCCAATATTACTTGACCCCTCCCTTTATCTTCTAGCTCATTAAGTATAACATATTCTAATCATTATACATAGAGTTTTATCTTTTCAGAACCTAATCATACTCTCTTCTTTTAGACTGGTAACAAGAAAAATTTCATATTATGGACTATTGTTTTTTGTAGATTACTTGTGGGTGTTTTTTAACTCAATACTAACTATGTTAACTTCACCTCATCTTGTATCGAACATTTATCTCTTTATTTGTGACCTTGGCCAGTGCTTTACACAGAAGTTTCTAGGAACTTCTCCACTCTTAACACCAATAGGACAATAACAGAAGCTTAGGTGGAAGTCTAAAATTAAATCTAATGATGACCAGGCATGTTCCTAAGGAAACATTTGGATATATACATAAACCAACCGTTGCTTTCATAATCCCAGCTTGTCATTTATTTTGATTGGTGGAGAGTTTACTCTTCTACCAATTAGATTCCAATTGTGGGAAAATGTTCTATTGACCAGACGTAATATCTTTAGTTACAGTTTTATTCTGGGATAATCAAGTCTACAAGGTAAAGGCCATATTATGAAAAGTATGACTGACCGTGTAAGTTTTTGCCGTGTATGCAGTGGAGTCATCAGGACGGTTCCGGCATTTTTGGTAGACGATGAATTGAATGAGGTTCTTGGTTATAAAAACAACATTACTGAGGGATTGTTGTCTTATATTTGCTTAGTTTGCTTAGTATGCTTTAGTAAACTAAAAAAAATGCTGTCAATAACGATGTTGATGCCGACAAAAATTCAATCTCTCATGCAGGTAAGTTTGTGTCACTTCTGGTATAACAACTGGAACAGATTCATAAGAAATTGATTTATAGATTCCAGTGTTGGTGCAAATAAAATTTCTTAATTATTTAAAAGTACCTGCGTCGCTTTTTGCTGGTTTTCACTTAGACTTTCAAAAGAAAACTTGTTTTGAATTAATGCAAACCATGACTCAATGGAGGCCACCATTTTGAATTAGTCCAAATGTTACGAGATCACTGATTGGATTCATTTGGTAGTGATGTATGGTTTGCCAAAGGAGGTTATTAGTCTCTAATGATGAGAATCTGGGATTGTGAAAGCAACGGTTGGTTCATGTATAGATCCAAACTTAAAGATGAATCCTTATGTCCAATAGTTTCTAACAATACAGTTGTTGGCCTACACCTATAGAACAGTGTCCAAGTCTACATATACATGAATATAAGAAAACAATAATATTTTCACACTTGACACAAAAAAAAAACATTACCTTTACAAAGAGCTCAAGAATATTGAGTGTTTTGTGTTAAAATGGCTACATTATTGAAAAGCGATAAGACCACCCTTGATGTTGTATTATATTGAGTAGAAAGCAAATTGAAAGTAGAGCTGTGAATTAATGATAAACCAAAAGTAGAGTTCAAGACTAACAATTGACAATATGGTGACAAGAGTTCACTGTGTACCTGTCACTTTGTACTTTAATTATAGACAGTTGAAAGAGAAGGTTTTATCAATTTACAATTAATAATGAGCCAGTCATAAATCTACCCTGCTGATATCAGGTTGTAACACTATTGAAACCTAACAGTAGGTTACTAAGTTGATATCAGTAGTTCTTATGCACTTTCCTGCTAAATATGGATCAATGAGATCAAATATACCTATTATCTGTTTTGTGAGTTATGTTGACTCACCAATCACAACAGTCAGCCAAACTTAAAATAAGAAATTGTAAGCGAATTATATATTTGATTTGAAGCTTATCACAAATAAAGTTATTCTTTTTATTAATTGAAGAGCAAATTACATGTGCATTTTGAAAAAAAAAATAACTATGAAAAACTGGATTAAATTGAATAGAAATAAATATTTATAGTCATTAATTTGAATTTTGTTTATTGTCTGTGAACTTGTATAATTATCTGATGTATGAATTGTCTAATAAGGGTCATGTGACTGTCCAACCGATAATTTACTGCCAGCTGCACTTATGCTTTATTCAGCTGCAAACCTGTTATATTCAGCTGTGTATCTGATGTATAATTAAACGTGTAAATTCGATCTTCACCTGCCTAATTTATACCTGTCTCAATAATGTGATTTCCAATAACAACAGAATTTTAACCTTTGACAAATAAATGACCAATTGTCTAGTATAAAGAGTGGTTGTCTTTAAGGTTATTCACATTCCAAATTATCTTCAGAGAAACTTACTGATTATTGCAATTAGTAATTTGAATTTATATTTTACAAACTTGACTTACAAATCTGAGAATTATATATTTTTTATATAATAAACCTCAACCTGTTAGTATTTTAGATGTCCAACACTGTCTTATCTGGTCTGTATGAAATTTAAAATTTAACAAGTTATTGTCTTTAGGGATTTACACTTGTATGAATCTAACTGAACAGAAATATGATAAAACTCGCTTAAAAATCAAGCTGTTTGGTAATTGACAAATCAGTGCTCTTGAGTATTAAAAAGTTAGAAAATCAGGAAACTGGCCTTGAGTACAGGCAAACCAAATATACAGGTGCCTGTAGTCTGTTGATTTGTTTGGTGTATCAACAACTCCCCACCTGAACGTGGGCTATTTTCCACACCAATAAACATCATGACTATTCTCTCCCATAAACTTGATACTCTTAAATATCCAATATCCCATTAACCCTTTCTCTCTTGTCCACTAAATCTATTTTATTAACCTGCTATTTTCTGCTTGAGTGCTGTCTGTTTTACCACTAAACCTTTCCATCAAAGTTTCCACATTAAATCTGACTGTTACACACACTAAATAGCCCGAATTTCCATTGCCATATCGAGTTTTACATTGTTTTCTTTTCCGCTTGAATTGAAATTTGGAATGTATCTTGGCTTATTTTCAAGGAAAAATTGTGTTATTGATATGCTTTTTTATAATTCAATTTCAATAAATTTTGCTGCACATTTGAATGTTTTGTGTTTATTTTATTGAAGTTTTTTATGTGAATATATGAATTATCCAGAATAAATGTACAAGTAATATTTTCGGATCTCCTAATAAATAATCTCTTGTTATATATAGGCCTTACTCTTTTTGTTTTTAGTCTTGTTCACCTGATGACGACTGTGTAATTGTTGAAATGTTGTGTATTATTGTATTAAATTGAGGAGTAGTATACCATAAAAACTGTGTTCATTATTCAAATAAATAATCTGTTATGGCAAATAAAACATCAAGATCAACATCCCTGAGAAAAACACAATTGAGAGGTTGCAATTAATTGTTATTGGAGCTCCAATCAGACATGAATGGTAGATACAGTTTTCATCAACAAACTTGTGAATCAAAACCTGTAACAGAAACCCTGATGATGTTTGAATTCATTGATTATCATGTATCAAATTCACCACTGATTATTTGGGAACTTCAATCAGACAAGATTGACCAATAAAAGGATGCCTGGTGGTGTTTATGTTGAAATTTGTTGAAGAACATCTTCATACTAACCACAATCAGTATCACCCTGAGGACATAACAACACAATCATATAGATTGTCCATTTTTCAGATATCAAATAATGTGGTTACACCAGCATGCTACTAGAGTAGAAATCAAATAAACCAAAGTCTTTTATCAATATACAGTAGTTTTTAAGCTCAATGTATTGAGGAGAGTGCTTAAAGCTGGCATGATATTGAATTGCCAACATTCAGTGGTTGGGTAAAAAACGTGGAATTGGTTTTCGAGATTGTGCCGAATAAAAAGTTGATTTAGAACGGTAACACTAATGAAGTTTACTTGTATTAAATGCAGTGTTCAATGAAATAAAATCAATTACTTTTGATAGCGCTACTTGGTTCTATTTTTTTTTTTTTTTTGCCGTTTCATTTTATGATGCATTCAATTGTAAACAATTCAGCAGTTTTTATAACTTTATATTCACTTTAACTACACAGGGGCTGAGAATTTACTTCCATATTTTGTAGACTAGGATCAGAAAAATACATAGCGCTTTCAGGAGTACGACAGAACAGATGAAAATTAGCCAAATGTTGTGAAAGAAATAAACTAGTTACACTCTGTCCTATTAATACCCAGATTTCAACAATATTCAATGATGGATTGGTTAGTTCAGATTTGTTAAGGATATTTGATCACATCCTTCAACCATATTCCATTTGTTCTTATCTAATGTTGGTTCTGCCAGTTAAACTGCCTGGAATGATTGACCATGATTATATAGGTTACACTCATTCTGACTATAGAACACTGTCATTATACCAATCATCATTCTCCATAGATGTGATATTGTTAACATTACCTCTTTACAAATTTATAACGAAGTTTATAACTTATGACACAAGTTATAGTGTTTGCAAAACCTGAATTCAACAGCTCTAGCGCTGTTTAATCTTAATCAACAAGCTTTATGTGTTTTTAAATCTAAATTTACAAACACCATGCCTTGTTAAATCAGAATTTACAAACTCTATTTCTTGTTAAATCTGAATATACAAATAAAATATCTTGTTAAATCTGAATATACAAACAAATAATGTGTTAAATCAAAATTTACAAACTCTATTTCTCGTTAAATCTGAATTTACAAACAAAATATCTTGTTAAATCTGAATTTAAAAACAAAATATCTTGTTAAATCAGAATTTACAAACTCTATTTCTTGTTAAATCTGAATTTACAAACAAAATATCTTGTTAAATCTGAATATACAAACAAAATATCTTGTTAAATCTGAATTTACAAACAAAATATCTTGTTAAATCTGAATTTACAAACAAAATATCTTGTTAAATCTGAATATACAAACAAAAAATGTGTTAAATCAGAATTTACAAACTCTATTTCTTGTTAAATCTGAACTTACAAACAAATAATGTTGTGTTAAATCTGAATATACAAACAAAATTATGTTGTTAAATCTGAATATACAAACAAATAATGTTGTGTTTAACCCGAATTTACAAGCTCTATGTCTTGTACAATATGAATTTACAAGCTCTAGGTCTCGTTATATCTGAATTAACAAGCTCTATATCTTGCTAAATCTGAATTTACAAAGTCTATGTCTTGTCGAATTTTAACTTACAGACTCTATATATCTCAAAAAATCATTATTTACAAACTCATGGACTGCAGGTATTGTGCATAATGCTCCAAGTTTTATTATACAAGAATTCCAAATTGATGGTATAAAATTCAAATTCGATATAACACTTGGAATATTTCTAGACTGTTAAATAGATATTTAATTTTAACATTTTCCAATTCTTGTCACATTTATTTACTATGGAATATTTTATTTGGTCGTAAGACACACAATTACTTCAATTTATTTCAAATGATATTTTTAAATGCCTAATTTGTTAATATAATATCCAAGCATAATTCGAAAAAAAACTTTTAAAGCCACAAGACTTTCTTTGATTCAAAGATCCAGAACATCTACATCTTTTCATTTTAAACCATTAATTATCTTTACAGCAAGTACAATATACTTGATTTAATCCATCCTAATTAAAGCAATTGTTTTGAATAATTTAAAGCTGTACACATGGTTGAAGGGATTGCAATTGAGAATCACTGTGAATGAAGCTATTAATTAGACATCTGACAGATACTTTGTTGTTGTTTTTCTATTCTGATACTTATTTTTTTTACTTCAGCTATTATTTCTACATTAGTTAATCTCTTTAAATTTTTTCTTGAAAAAAGGTCTTTTATCATATTATATTTGAAGAATTTACCAGAATAATGTGAAAATCAGACTTGGCATGAGAGATAGAGCTAAACTGGGTGTTATTATTCTTCTTCATCCTTGCATAATGTAAACACATACCAGTCAAAATGGCAACTTGTTGTTTAAAGTCCTGCATCATGGAACAGGTAATTAATGAAGGGTCACATTCTGGTTTCCGTTCAGGGTCTAACCTCCAGACAACATGGAATCACTCTTAACTCTTCAAAATAATCATGTTTTCTTTTCTCTTAAAATCTCTTTAACTTGTAATTTACAGATTAATAGGTTAACAGTCCAACTGATGCGTCTACTAGGTTTTTTCTAAAGAAAACAAAATTCTCAAAATTACAATGCCTTTAGCATAACGACTCTGAAAATAACTTTGTCTTCTTAATTTATAGGTTATAGATTACCAATCAAGTGACCAGTCAAGACTGTTTTTAGTTTCTTGAGTATTATTGAGGACAAATTTAACCTATCTTTACATAGGCACCTAGATACCTGGACAAATGAGAAATAAGTATATTAATGCTGCTGACCTGAGCAATATTTCATTATTCATACTATTACCATTCTTTATTAGCCCAATTAGGAATGGTAAAAAGAATGGAGTTGCTACTATTCAAGGGTCAGCATATAGCTAGGGACATCTTTGTCTATAGATTTCCTTCTGATGAAAGATCTGTGATACTCACTTGTTGTAGCACAGCTTTAAGGTCCAAGAGTAAAACCAGAAAGAATAGCCTAATACTTTAATAATACTGGTACATGATAAGATATAAGTCTGGTTAATTACTTTATAATTAGTTTCTTATCTTACAGGATTAATTTATCATATATATTACATGATAACATTGTATGATAGATGATGTTATTGTAACATAGGATAACACCTGACCTTCACCTTGTATTAACAACATACACTACATTATTTCATTTGTCATAGGATCGCACCACATGAAATTCTTATCAAATTCTGCAAGTTTAAAATTTCTACATAACATCATAACATTTTGGATCACTGTAGGCTAGATGATGTTATTGTAAGATATTTGATAACATCTGACCTTTACCTTTGCATACTATGTACATAGCATGATGGTTATTTTAATAGCACTGTATTATAAACAATTACGTTTGCACTTAACTTTCAACTAATGTTAACCATAAAATCTAGCTGAAAATGTTAGAGGATTACTCCTGACCTTCACCTTGTATTTACCGTGTAAAAAAAAAAATGTGTATACTATAATGAAAAAAAAAAGATCAATAATTCAAGGAGTAGGGAGGTGGAGCTTTTGCAAAAAAAAACATAATAAAAAACAAATTTAAAGAATTAACTTTCTGCACATGGTTCATGAAATGCAGATGTATACACAAGACAGGATCTGATTGACTAGCGTGACACAAATATTGCCTTCGTTAATATTCTTTTATATCTAGTTATAGTCTTTACCTTTCCTTCACCACCTGTAATATATTTTGTTATATATTTTGTTATGTTGGCTCATGTTAGGTTCTGAAGCCCCTACACAAGTAATGTTTGTTATTTAGTAAGATATGAGTTTATGAGTCAACATATTATAATACTATTCCTCAAATTGAGTTCTCTCTGCTGATCAACTACTGGTCTTTGATGAATAAACAGAATATAATATGATGATTTAGACTATTATATGATGATTTATCAGTCTTTATGTTATACAATACAGAATTAAAACGCTTCTGTTGTCGAAGATTTCACTTAATCTTTTCACTTTGTAGATAATCTGTGAAAGCCAGTGGAGGTATTGTGTAAACGTCTGATCTGGCTTGTGTTTGTATTGAGATTTATTCTTTATAGACATTATGTATTAGACATATCTCATGAATTTTTAATCTTATTGACACTGTCTCAGGTAATCTACAGTCTACCTCAATTTCTCCCTCTAACTATTGATCTGTATGGATGGCCTGTGGTGTCTGTTTATGTAAAAATGTAGTGTAGGTGTTTTATATGAAATGATTGAACATTGTCTGTTGTGCTACAGATTAAAGATCCCTAAGACAGTTGGAAAACTAAAGAAAGAATGCCTGGCAGAGTTTCCAACACTGCAACTTCTTTATCCAAATTAGACTGCAGATGTAACAGTCCATTTTCACTTCTCATATAATTTTTCTAAAATTTGTGTGGGATCTCTGATATAATTGTGTATTCAAACAAATAGACAAATTTTGGTACATAATTATTCATTCAATATCAACACAGTGCCATGAAATATGCTGTCAATGTTGGTATGACATGACATTATGACATGACAGTGCCAGTGACATACATACAATATCTACAGTTACTTGTTCTTCATATAGTTTTACTGTATATGACATATTGACAATTCTACAGTACTAATAAATTGTTCATATCATAGTTATACTGTTTGACATTAATGTGACAATTCTGACAATACTGTGTTTTAATCAGTAAATGACCATGTTATCAGTAATACAATCTGTTACTCTCTCAGTCTAACTGATAATATTTAAAGGGATGAAGTCATCTAATTACTGGTTTGGTTTGTTGGTTGATTGATGACCAGTTAACATTTGCTTCCAGCGGAGGCCAATAATACTAGTTATATTCTTGAAGTACTGAAATCCACTCAAGATGGAGAGCCTGCAAAGTACTGACAAATATCATCAACAAATATACATGTTTTATGTTGATTTGTAAAAAAACCCAAAACATTGTTTTCAATCTGACTCTGCTACATTTGGAGATGATTTAATGTATATTTTGAGAGAGTTCTATAAGTGGACAGCAGTGTATGCAAATGTTCTGGCACCAAATGATTTTAAATGGTTTCACTAGACAAATTTGTTTTTTAGAGTACAAATTTCTAGAAGGAAAATATGGTTGAACAAGACCTTAGATGTAGAAAGGACCACTATTATTAACTAGGTAGTTATTGGTAGTTATAGTACAGTGGTTGCAATGCTTCTAGTTGTATAATTCTGTGTTGTGGGTTTGGTGGTTGATTAACCTCTAATAACTCTCCTACATGTGATATATCTCCATTATAGTTTTTTGTGTAATTAGTGCACTAATTATTACATAGAGATATACTACACTCAAGAAATATGTTGTTATTGGATTTTCATTGGCAATTTGTATAGAGAGAGTGTTTGATCCTAAGTAATTAGTGAACATTATCATAAAAATAGTCATAAAAATATACTAAAATATCAATATCAAGTGGTACACCTTTAAATTTGAGTTTGAGATTAACATAATTCTGCAATTTACAAACACTATACTAATTATAATTATAATAATTGCAATCAAACTTCAATGGTAGCACTCATGACATCATTTTACTATACAGTCAATCTGTTTGTAATCTTAAATGTGCTTGGAATATTTTAGAAACCTGTATCCTTTTGAGATCTTTTAATTTAAAGTATGGTCACAATATTTCATGACTGTCACAAATTAATATTAATAAAAAATAACAACACATATGAATTGATATTTGTTTACTGTATTTTTTATAATGATATTTACCAAGCCTGTAGGCAACATTTCTGGCCTAATGAAATTTCTTTTGACAAATATGACATTTCACTATCAATATATAAAATATATATAAAAAAAAGGTATGAACTTTTTGGACTTAGTAAAAAGATTGTTAAGATGTCATAGCTTATTGTAGCATAGTATATCCTTTTATACTTCTCATCTTCTCCTGATAGTAGAATGTACTAAATGAGTGTTATTTGGCTCCATACAAGATATGTCAAGATGACAAATTCAGCAGAATACTCTTTGATTCAATGTCCTTTCATGCTGTGACAACTTCTGATATTGTTGAATATGTTATATGAATATAATGACTTGTGTAGAATCTGTAGAGAATATGTTGATAAAACTAGTATCAAGTGTTTATCAGATTTAATATTCTGTGGGTGGCTTAGAGAAATTTCAGGTGTTGCGTGTTGTTTTGCTTTGAGTTGTCCTCTATTTCTTTGAAACAATTTCAGGATATTTCCTTGAATTCTCTGAAATGAAATTCCATGATTTGCCTGAACTTTCCGATAGAATGCTATGATTTGTCCTAACTTACTTTCTAATAGAATGCTATGATTTGCCCTAACTTACTTTCTAATAGAATGCTATGATTTGCCTTAACTTACTTTGTGATAGAATGCTATGATTTGCCCAAACTTACTTTTTTGAAATGCTATGATTTGCCCTAACTTACTTTCTAATAGAATGCTATGATTTGCCTTAACTTACTTTCTAATAGAATGCTATATTTGCCTTAACTTACTTTGTGATAGAATGCTATGATTTGCCCAAACTTACTTTTTTGAAATGCTATGATTTGCCCTAACTTACTTTCTTATAGAATGCTATGATTTGCCCTAACTCACTATCTAATAGAATGCTATGATTTGCCCTAACCTACTTTTTGATAGAATGTTATGATTTGCCCAAACTTACTTTCTAATAGAATGCTATGAGCTTTATGTTTCTCTGTAACAGAATGCCAGCTTCACCTTTCTGACCTAATTTGATATTCTAACCATTGCTGTCTGGTGTATAATTGTTTTCCGGTTTCAACAATGAATAGAAATCAACCTCATGTTTATATTTGTCTCTTTATATTAGTCCTATGGATTAAACTTTCACCATGCTTACAAGAATTGCAAAGAGGTCTGTGTAATGTGTATCAGATAATCTTTTGGCTTCCATTTGCACCAAAATCCAATTTCCAACTCAAATTTTGTGATTCTTACAATGTCTTCATTTATGACTTCAATATGGCATTGAATCCAAGTTTAAAAGTTTATCTAGAATTACAGTATTCACAGTCATCAAAGAGGGTATCAGAATGACTTTAAAAGTTGCATTAAATGTAGGCTGCCCCATACTCATACAAACCCAAAGGCTATCTCGTTGGGACTTTGTGTTAATGAATCCAGTAACATTTGAAATGATAAATGTGCATGTTATTTAGATATTTCAAAGGTAATGAATATACTAAACTTCAATATGTCATTTATTAATCTTCTATTAATAATGTAATTGAAGGTGGTGATGCACAACAACTGCACCAGGGGTAGTATGGCACTCTTTCAATCAAAAGGTTCAATATGCAAAAACATCAAAACCTTAACAGATTGGATATTGATTAGTATATTCACAGTAAATATGATTTCAAAATAAATCCTAAAAATTTCCTCATCATCAGATTACTATTTAGCTTTTTTGGACCTACCATCATACATGTCTGGTAAATATTTACAGAACCAATTATTGTCAATTTCTAGAAATAATTTTATCAAGGTATGAATTTTGATCTTGTCCTTATGGACATGTTATTTGTCTTTACATGGTAAAACAATATTTATTTCTGCACTAGAATAAGAGATTAACATCATTGTCTTAAATATCAGACTAGACTAGCAAGTACCACTGACCCTGTAGCAGCTGTGTCTTATTCAAAGTGTTTGCACTTATTATAAGACAAGTCAGACATCTAAATCATCTGAGGATGTTTTTTTTTTCATCACCATTCAAAGAAGCAAAACATCTGATCCCACCATTTCCATAGACATGGTGATTTGCAGAAAATGTGAAAAGTTAACTGTTCTGAAATTTTCAGTCTAATCATCAGTGGCAGAGTCAACCTCCTGCAGTTGAGGGTTCAAATTCAGATACATAATTTGTGGCACTATGTATAAATCATATTCTTAAAAATGAAGTGGGGGTAAAATTGGGGGTATAAAAAATTAATTTTCTGGGGGTCAAATTCCCCTAAATATCCTCTGGTGCTGTCATCAATAATTATTTAAACACCCTTCTCCACCATTTTATTACAAAGTTGATTAGAAATTAACGATTCAAATTCATACATAAATATGACTTAATTTTACAGTTTAAAAAGTTATCTTAATCATATTCAAAAATCTATCAAATTCCACTTCCGAACATTTCATTGATATTTTTTATTCTTTTGCTTTCGAAAATCAATTTATAAATATGAATATATTATTTTACCAGTGAAGGTGTGGTTGTATTGGGCTTTTAATTTTCTGAATTTTATGCTAACTCATTTATCAGAATTAGGAAATCAATAATAGAATTTACAATGCCAGCTCGGGGATTGATTTCGTTCTTGAATATATGAACATGGTCTTGAATACAAGATACCCCTCAAACTAGAAATCTCACTTTCTATTTCTCAAATATATTATATATATAGTAGGTGAAATCTTAAGAAAAAAGTCGTCATTTCAAGTTTTTAGACAGATAATTCTGAACAGGCATGGAAGGCTCAATATTCCCCTGTGAGTGGTGATCACTATTACTGATGAGCTTAGCAAATAGTCTTTTAGGCTAAGGTATGATTGGTCAAACAAATGGTGAAACTGTTCCTTTAATCTTAAATTTGAAAGATAATAGATTACTATATGGTAGAAACTGGTTTTTATTGTAAATTTGGTCTGAATGAAATGAATTAAATCACAAACACCATTTGATTTTATTTTGGTGTGAAAGTTATTTAAGAGAAATAATTTTAAAGTTTAATTTTGTATAATGACAG
Source organism: Nipponacmea schrenckii (assembly GCA_030562195.1). Classification (NCBI taxonomy): domain Eukaryota; kingdom Metazoa; phylum Mollusca; class Gastropoda; family Lottiidae; genus Nipponacmea; species Nipponacmea schrenckii. Next base: position 36,608,443 of record JAUJPP010000005.1, read on the forward strand.
AAGTGGGAAATAGATTAGTTAATAAGAGGTATAATAGACATATAATTGACTGTCTTTTATTGTGTATATCAGACACAGATCAATTGTTATAAAATTACTCAAGAAGATTTGTCTAGTACAACCTTTTGTCTGCTTATTGTTACTTTTGGAAAGATCTTGTTACTTAATTCACAGGCCTGTTTTGGTATAAACTAAGAATAGTTGTTTTGCAGTATATTCTGATTGATTCATAGCACAAATTTTATGAGTTAAATTATTAAGGGGGCCTGGAATTAGTAGTGATAAACAATATTAAGAACAATGATAATGATATTATTCTTTCAAAAATTTAGATGATATAAAAAAGGAATAAGCAGTGATAAATAATAGAGTTCATTATTATGAAAAGTTGTCACCTTGAGTTAACAAAGTTTGACTTCAAGCCAAGTAAAACAAGTAAAACTGATGCTTTGCCAAGACACTCCCCAAAAATGGCCACCTTGCAAGTTGTAGCACAGCTAAGCCCCTTCCTATGAAAACTAATGATTGTACCATGGGTATGAATAATCAAAAAAATCTACTGTATATATTACAATTATAGTTTTAGTATGACTTTTTGCAAGAAATCTTTTTTTTTTCAGATAACAAAAACTTCACAGTTGTATATAAAAAATATTGTATATAAAAATCCAATAATTTCTCATATTGATGCTAAAATAATTACATTAAAACAAAGAACAATTCACAGTAGGCTTCTATTTATGAAAAGTTTATTATATCAAAGATGTCAACTTTTATTATATGATTATTTATTTCCTCTAAGGTTTTCAAATTCCACAGCTTACTACTTATGTTGTTGAAGTGTGTTCCCATCGCTTGATGTATTTTATTATTGGTCCCAAGGTTCTCAGGAATTGTCTTTTTATGATAAAATTACCTCCTTCCTTAATGGTGATTATGTTCCTTAGAGAATATTGAGTTGTAAATATGTGAAATGAAGGAAGAATTTTGATGTGAATAGTGGTTTAGCTATTTCTTTTCATGACAGAGCATATCTTGACATTTTGCTGTAAAAGGTTTAAAGACGATATGAGTGTGTTAATAAATTTTAATAAATATAGTAAAAAGACTGGTGATGCTTGACTTTTGTCATGTAAGTTTTGTTCAGTAGAAAGCAAGGATATAAAAGAGATAATATACTGGACAATGATGTCTATAGCTGTCTTAAACTGAATATAAAATGATCTTGATCATCATGCCATATTTTATTTCATTGATTTATTCACTGAGTTGCGATCATTTTAAAATTATCAGTAAAGTGAAAAGCGTTCTATTATCAGATTACACATTGAAAGCTTTCTCAACTTTTTTCTAGAATCTTGTTCCAAATCGACATAAATATCCAATTACTGAAAACCTAGTCTTTAACTTTCCATCAAAAAACATGAAAGTCACATTTATGACGGGAAGAAATGAAACTTGTGAGAGCGAAATTAACGAGTGTATTTTAACATTCGTGACATAAACAGAAAAAAACCTCTCAAATTATAGAATAAAAGAAAGGAACATTGTTAAAAGTGGGAAGAGTTTTTACTGATTTAAAAACAGATGATATAAGGTGGGTAAACTAAGCATGCTGCAAACATTATACTTAAATTAACAAATCATTTTTAATTTGTTTAAATTCTTTCGCCTTGGAATTTTCAATCAGAACATAACATGTTGGCATCTCAAGTTTTAAAACAAGCTCATAGAGAATTGTTACTTGTTAAAGACATTGAATTTCAAGTTTCAGACACAAGTCTAGAAACATTCAAATCCACAACTCTCCTGTACCTGTAGTTCATAAATACATTTTCTTAAAAACTGTTTAGGTTGAACTTAAGATTGACAGTTTTCATCGTTATTTAATATTGTTAATTAACTCTATTAAATCTTCTTTCATATAACCATCTCGTTTTTTCTTCAGCAGTAGTAAAGCAAAATGGACCTGGCCATTGACTTTTATATCTGAAGGCAAAATGAAAGTAGAACTGGTCATTAAATTGAGAGCAAAGCGAAAGTAGAGCTGCCATTAGATCTGTCCCTGTAGACAAATTAAGACTGGATATTTAAAGAGAATGGTATCAATTTGTAAAGGACTGAGATAATGTGGGCGTGAACACCTGAGAGCCATTTCTAATTAATTTGTCAATGTCCTCAACCCTGTGGGATTCTAGTTCTGGTATAGATTGAACTACATCTGTCCCAACAAGTTTAACCTAGCCAATTAGCCTCAAAAGAAGTAATTTGGAATATTCTAAATAGTTATTCAAGAGGAATAACTTGTTCTTGTCACTGACTGATTAGTGATTTCCAATTTGAAGAACTAATTTTTAACAAAGTATTGAGGTATCTTCAAGCAATTAATATAACCACAAGCAGCTCACTTTAAGTTTGGATAGTTAAAGTAGCAAGTTAATCAACCCAGTGTTAGTCTGTACAGTTTCTATTAGTATTTATTCTCCCTAATAATGATTAGGACCTCATTTGAGAACAAATATCTTTGCCTTAATATGCATGACTTTGGCTTATAGAATACAAAAAAACAGTTAAGACAATATTGTGATGAACAACTGACTGTCTTGTCAACTAACTTCAACTGACAATATGCTGACTCGAGAACTATTTAACTATTCCGAGCAAGTCTGATGTTGATTATTCAATGTAGAAGTCAGTAGAGTTATATTAACCTGTACAGTATTTTAAACAGTCTGTAAGTGACAGCACGTCAATACACTTTCTTTATTAAATGCTACTGGCCAGAAATTTAAAGAGGCTAATTCTCTGTGATGTCACGAAGATAGCAAATTACTATCAGGGTCCGTTTTTAAGAAAGACAGTTTGTCATGTAATCTTTGTATGTTTTATTGAAGGGTTCTTGAAGAATGGTACATTTTCATTTAAAATATATAAAAGAAGCACCATTCATGGCCCAATTGTTTCATTAAAGAAGTTTCTTTAATTATAAAATAAAGCGAAAATTCTTTTTTATTTTTATGAAGTCTTCATCTAAATTCCATGCAAATAAAAAATGTCATTTCATTCATTCTTCAACCCATATGTAAGAGATAACAGTTTGGACCAACCCTCTCATCAGACAATTCCATTCTCTGGTTGCATAAATAACCTTACTTTATATATTGATGTCCATTTCAATGTTAATCACAGTAAAATATGAGAACTAGATCCCTATACAAGCACCATGTAGAATAACTTGCTTAGACATTGATAACTATTTCATGCTTTGATTTTTGCATAATTATAGTTACATTTTGGGCTGCTCTTATCATTTTTGAATTGTATTTAACAAAGGGAACTTTAAAATTAAATAGAAAATTTTTTGTCTGTATGCTATATACACTGAAATTCATATTTCATGTTAAGACCAAAGTCTAATTTACAAATGTAGAGTGTTATAATCTGTTGATCAGAAATTGCATGTTCCAGATCCCTTGACAGTTAGACACTGTATACTTCTAATGAGTAGGTGTGTCATTCACTTTGTTGCAAAAATACCTTCATTTCACAATGCATATCATTGTTTTTATTCATAAGGGAGATTGGGTACAGAACATGGGAAGAAAAAAATCCAGTTGTTTAACGAGTAGATGCAAATCTGCATTTCATTTCATTAGATGAATAAAATGCTAAGTAGTATAAGTTAATGTTCTATTTCATTAACACAATATAGAATGATTGGATGTAAAACTTTTGTCATTAGCATACAAACGTCATTTGTAAAACTACACTGAATTTCATAAGTGCCATATACAGTGGTCCTCACTTATAACGAACATGCTTATACCGAAAAACCGGTAATAGAGAACAAATTTAAAAGTCCTGTTTTTCACTGCACTAATTTCATTGAAAAATAAATGGATAAAACGAAATGCCAGTAGCGAATTTTCAGTAATAACAAACAGAAATTGACACCCTGTGTACCAAAATTAATGATTATTATGAACAGATTAGTCTTAATTAACAGACAATCTCAATCAGACCCAATCACGGCAATAAATTGTCACAGAATTTCACACCTCCCGACTCTCGACTATCAATTATTATTTATCAATTAAACTTGACATTTTGTGTAATCCTTTTGTCCTCCTGTTTACCCACAGTCCCAAGATATTCATTTTGTCTACTGGTCAAAACAATAAACATACCGCAAAATCGTATATAACGATCACAATCTTCAAGTGTCATTCGATTTTCATTCGATTTCGGACGCTTTTCGAGCTTTAAACACGCTACGAAAATGCATGATTATAATTTATGTGAATTTGCAATAAATTATGTGCTAAAAGTTTAGTACCGGTACTGTTTAATACTGCGATCATTCCTTTTCTTTGGGATGGTATGGGTAATTTTGACTTTATCCAAGATGGCGGACATAGAAAATGATATAAAGAATTTCAGCTATAACAAACTAATTTGTTCGGTCCTGTATGATTCGTTATAGCCAGGTTTCACTGTAGTATCAAGTTGCAAATATCTGGGCACTTCAAGTTTACTGTAAAATTTTCTATACAAATAAGTTTAGTAAGGTACACATCAGTGGTATATTATCCTTATTCATTTTTTCAATTTAAACTAATATTGCCCCTAGTCATTTCAATATTGAAATATCCTTTCTAATAATCAATAACTGTCATTGATACATGCAATTTACTACGATTTGAAAATTTTTGACAAGTGTCATGCTACTATCGATATAGATTGCTGATATTGTGTTCAATTTCTCAGGAAATGAGAATAAAAAGTCATACAAATTGACAGATTGCTTGTCTCGTGCACGAACTATGACATCATCCCTAGATTAATCGTTAAAAAAGCAGTTCACTTTTATTGGTTCACTGCACTCTTCAATTTTTCTTTTGCTTCCTGAGTGGTTTAAAGAAACCATCTTGAGAAAAATCTATTTTATCAAGAACTTAGAGTTTATTTCTTTAATTCTTTTAGATTTGTTTTGAGATCCAGTCAAGTTATGAAGTGACAAGCAAGTTAATACTTCAGATTTCTGAAGGAAAATTGTGCTATTTGCAGGAAGAGAAATCTGAAAAGGTTATCACCTCAACTGCTTTTTATTGAAAACAACTCAACCTTATGACAATTTTAGGGACAATTTGATAATTAGTGTGCTCTTCTCTGTCTTGTTATTACATGTTTTACCAGTAAGGTACTTGATTGGTTGTTAGAGTAGCTTCAATTGAAATGAAAAAACAGCTTTTAAACACTTTTATTGGCAATAACCAAACAGACACCTTTTAAATGTATTTGTATGATTCTGAATTTCAGTTTTTTTCATAAAGTTTCACTATTAGTTATCTAATAGTGATATAAGTAAAAAAGAAATCATATTAAGTGTCAAAAAGCGGTTTCGCCTCTTTCATCATCGAAACACTTCTACACAGCATCATATCATAATCATATCAGAATCTCCCAGTCTATATCTTATCCCTTGACAGATACACATATCACATCAATACCACACCACCACTAGGAACATTTGATCATTTGGGACTTTTGGTTATTTTATAATGAAAGACAATAGACTCTAGATCAGACATGATTGGTCCACTGAGATTGGTTGTTATGGAGGAAATGACCTTCACCTTTCTAATAGATTGGCAAATTTGATTAAGCCAATTAATAAGCAGGGTAAGAGGAAAATAATGCCAATTCTGTGTTAAAATGCTAAAAGGAGTTGTATAACCTGTCAATCATTGCCTATAAATAAGATGAATTACATCAGAATAATACTAAATACAACAGGGCTATAGATATTATTTCCTCTTTTCAACAGTAGGAATTTGCTTACTTATCTTTAATCCAATAAGGACCAGAACAGGAGATTGTAAAACAGCCCTTTCATTATTCCAGCATGGATCAAAACAATATAAAACACAAATAAATTTCATTAGGACTATTTATAAGGTAAAATAAAAATCTCCATATCATTGAACCTAATAGGGAAAAGTACATGAAATGTCATTAGACCAATATAACACTATATGGGAATGTGTTAGACCTTAGAGTCCATTTCATTTAACTTTAATGTTTTTTTCTTGTATTTCCAGACAAATCAGATGATTTAAAATGGAACCCATGGGGAATGGAATTTGAAAAAGATCAGGATCGATTGCCGGCGTTACATCATGAAGCTCCAGAGATTAACTGGGGAATGAATGAAAGAGTTCTTGGAAAAAGAAGTCCTTTAGACAGTAAGGATAATGTCACAGATGAAGTAGTTGTTGAAATTTGGGGAAAAGCTGCCATTGGTGAGTTTCCTTTCATCCAACCATTGCATTTCACCTGCATCAAACTCATTCTTCTTGATTTCTGAGCTATTTCTTATCTCAAAACAGCTGAAGACAATCATGATTCCAACATGAAAAACAGTTCTCTCTTGACATGTCAAATACAACATAAATAATTTTCTTTCCAACATGCAAAACACTCAAAAAACATAATCAGTTGCGAAACATATTACAAACAGATTTTTTTACATCTCAAGAACATACCTTCATCAATGACACAAGCAAAAATTTTAATTGCGCTACTACCAAAAGAGAATTGCTCTAAATGGCTGTGGAAAACAAAAAACCATGGCCATCCATTATCCATGACAGAGAGTTTGGAGTTCTTCTCCTTGACAACATTCATAATGGACAAGAAATAAAAAATAATTTTCAATCTACTGGTATCTAAGTAATTTGTTATTGATGCCTATATGATTGTTATTGTGTTGATGGCAGCTTTGACATTTGCAAAAAGACTTTCACATGTTTGATAAATTTTATTATTAAAAGCTAAAATCATTGTCTCTTATGACATCTCCTATATTATCAGCATCATTCGTAACTTTAATGTATTATTTCCAAAAGATCTTTAAAATACTGTAAAAGATTACCAAGTGCATTACTTTCTTTCAACTTATGTTTTTACCATATTTTTTTTAGCCACAATGCCATCAGAGTGTCACTATACGATTGCATTCAAACGTAATCGAACAGAAAAAATTCCTTAATTAACGCTCCAACTTCAAAGACTAGCTTCGTTATTCTCCTCTTGTCAACTTAACGACATATATCAAAATGTCTTATCCAATTTTACGCGTAACTGCAACTTGTTAATCAAATAAGATGCAAGACGTCTAGGACTAAGACGAGATCATACTAAAATGAAATTAATCACAGTACCACAGCCAAATTACAGTATCGCAGTCGACAAGTTTCACGATAAATTGATAAAGTGGCTTTGGCGGTAATTGATTGAATTATTCTATTCATTAGTGCTGTAATTAAAGGATTACCTTACGTCATGGAACAATTTTTACACGTTAAATTCTCACTAAAAGATTTTGATGTTCAACTTGATTAGATTAAGCAGATTTCTGAATGAAGCTTTAAAAGTTGTGATAAGTTTCTTTAGCCATTATTGAAGACTCAAAAGTGACTTTAAGATATTGCTTCTTGGTGGCAAGTTCATGACTGGGTGAATTGTAGAAATCTGAAGTTGATATTATCATGGAAGTAACAGAAACGAAGGATTAAAGTAAAGTAATAATGTCCCTTTAAAATTTATCAGGAAAGTCAATCTGGTCAAGCTCTGTATTGAAAAAAAACATATCTTCACCAGTTGTCCTGATGAAGATATTGTATCTGAAACACAGGATACAACAGCAGCTATTATCACTTATGAAGTATAGGAAAATGTAAAATATAAATTTTCAAATTTAATTTTGAATTTTTCCAGACTGTCTTAGATATTTTAGTAAAAATATGAAAAGGTTACCAAGGAATGGTTGATTAAATTCATTAAGAACTGGAGTTTGTGACTGAGAATCCAGACTAGTAGCAACACTAATGATATTTCTGACATTTGATGGTCAAATACTTGAGTGTATATATCAATAATACAAAACTGAGTAAAGACATGGCAACCCAAATCATGTCATGTCCTATCCTGTACTTTCAGAAAATTTCAAATAATTTTGTTAAACTATGCTTGTCGCTCACAAAGTGTTTAATTTTAAGATTCCCTTAATATGAAAACATTCCAATGTGATTGTCTAAACGTATAGGATTATGTTGTTCCTTTTTCTATCATCTAGGGTACATATCCTTCTTTATATCTAACAGAACAACTTGGTCTTTCACTTGTAATGCATTAAAAGCAGGAAATGTAAAATCCCTCAGGAGATTTGTGTATTATTTCATTTGATTACTGTTCAATTGAAACATGATTGAAATTTTCACAACATTAAATCTTAACACACTTGATTTATTTTCAATGGTACAGAATATAAAATGATCTAAATTCTTTTCATCATCTATCAGGTTGTAACAATTAAAATATCAATTTTCTTTCTATACTTGTATTTTCTTCACAGTGGGACAACATTCTATAGAAAGAGTATCATTTACATTGAATAAACATTTATTATATGCATAGCAGCACAAATAAATTATTTAATGTTTTCCTCAAATTTTCATTTAATAATTCTTTCAGTATGGAATATCATCAATTTTTCTTTTTAAAGTATCTCATTTGCAGTGAATAATTCAATTATGTGTTTTTAAAACAGCAAATTGTATTAACATGCTTTGGCAGCTCAGTACCTACCAAATAGTAGTCTACAAGTTTAATTTTAACTATACTTTTAGATTATCATTTTATCTATTATCTATTTTAATAAATAACATTTAAATTCAAACATGCTATTTCCACTTTCAGCTTGAATGACTTGTCAGTGTGTACTATTGTGTGTATTATTGGAATATATTTATTAGGGGAATTCAAATTCTACCAACCAATAGAAAAACTTTCATTGTTATTCTGATATAGATTGTAACAGACAAACAGTGTACTCTATAACAATACTTGGCTGACATCTTACAATTCCAAATTCTTAGGATTAAGATTGCAAGAAAGATAAAATAGTCCGTCTAGTAAGGGGTAGCTTGTTTGGTCAGAGTTTCAAAAATTTAAGACTACATTTACTTATATCTAGAAAAAGGTGATTAAGGATTCTAATCTAATTATGCTCAATTGGTAGGGTAATGTTAATTTTTCTCAGATTGTTGGCTTGGTCATAAAATTATGAGTTGAATAAGAAGAACTTTCATGTCCTATCTTTTGTAAAGAATACATTAGAAATATATGATAGGGTTTATTTATTTATTGGCCTCAAAATATCTGAATAATCTTCGTCCAATATTATTGTATTTGGCTTTGCTGATAATCTTGGGAATATCAATGTCAAGACTACAGTAGGGTAGAAATGGTTCTTCAGAACCTCATTTATTCTTGAGAACAATATGTCTCATCCTTTCTATTTTGTTGTGTTAGATAATTGTATTGTGTGAAGTGTAATTGTCAGTATGACACTCAGAACTCTTGCTATGAGTTTTCTTTAAAACAAAGATGGAATCAAGAATAGAAATATTAATATATTTTATTGGATGGTTATAGTTCTATCAGAAATCAGTAAAATGCCCTTGAAGATAATGTCAATGACTGTGGGATACCTCCTGCAACTGATTCCATTCCTGACAAACCAAAGGCAAAAAGCATCCACCCACATATCTTTTTTATCCTTTTCTATTGCCATGACATTCCATAGAGACTGAAGGCACTGGAATACAAGCTTTGTATCATTTAATTCTTATGCCCAGAGATTAGATTCTTATAGGGCTTGTATTCATACATTTAGGAACCATTGTATGTAGTAATTCTTCATCTGAGATCTGTACAAATTTCCTGTAATACAAGGTGAGAACTAGAGCTACAGAGGTTTCTGATGTTAAAATATCGATTCATTTCCATCTCTTATAGATCTATTTTGAACTATCTAATTCGTTTTTGCACATAAAAAGTGTGAAATATATATAAGATATAGATACATATCTAAATATAACTTGTTGACTCAATAATTTTAGATTATGTATACTAAAATAAAATAAGTATATATTAAAGCATTATAGAACAAACAAGTGTTCAATATTTGTTATTTTTTTCTAATAACGCCCACCTCAGTCTACATCAGAACACCATATGTTACAGTCAGTATCTAACATAATGCCAATCCTAGTTACCATATAAAACACAGACCAAGATTCATGTGAAAACATTTCAAACAATAACATGGATTTAACCTTTTCTCTTCTTTTTCAAACATCAGGATGTCTAATTTTAAATGAAGGATGACTGAAAATCAGTCTGTGTTCATATCTCTAAATAAGGAACATCACACATTATGAAAACCCCATATACTATACAGACTAAGTTTGATTTAATTAGACATCCAACATTATCATATAGTAAATATATACTATACAGACCAAGTTTTATTTAATAATATTTTAACGTAATACACTAAAAAATACTTTGAGAAATGAAAAGATGCTGAACTGGGCGAGATCAGATTAATTAGAAATCAAAGGTCTTTGTATTTTCACTTTTGATTGTTATATCAGATATAAAGCTCTGTAGGTTGGAATCACATCATGATTTGTTCAATTTTAAGAAAATTTGAAGTCAGTGTAACCAGTAGAGGTATTTAGGTTGTTACACTGGGAGATGTAACAGATAGATATGCTAATAAATATTTATACTACATGTGAGATTTCTAGATAACAAGTATATAGCTGATTCTAACATCATGACAATGGTCTCTATATTTTATCTGCCAGTCATGTTTGGCTGATCTCTAAAACATCTCTATATAGGATGATATTAGATTTATGTGAAGAAATCTTACTTGTAAATTGTCATGATTTTATCTCTTTGACTAAAGATACTGTAACTGGGCCTCCTGCTGGGTTTGTCATTTGTTTCCCTTTCAGAAATTTCATTATAAAACATGTAATATTGTCAACTATCAGCACTCAAAATTTGGTTGCATTTGTCTGTCATGTTTCAGAGTGGAAGAAATGCCTGGCACTGATTTTAGTTTGAAGAACATTGGCTTGACTTTTATCTCTGTATTTGGCATAATTTATTATCTGTTTAGCCCAATTGGTATATCAATAGAGGGCTAGTGTTGTTATAAAGATATATAAAATATATTTAGATTACATGCATGTAGTTTATTGACTAAGAATAATCTGGTTAAATGAATTATGATTCAAGGTTATCGCTAGTAAAGTAAATTTTCTCTCTTCTGTGATATAATTTATAATAATTTACTTTAGAAAAGATAATGTAAAATATTCAGTGGGAGGTTGATTACAACAACTACATCATTTCTAACATACAGGATACAAGCTAGCCATCATAGTCCTACAGTTTCTTCATGATTTGATGCCACATGAAACTATACTACTGTGTAGTAATATATCAGAAACTATTTTCAAAACTCAAATTCCATTCAATTACCAATAAATATTTGAGCTTAGTGGTTAAGTTACCCTTCCTGTGCCAATGTAATCTCAATATTCTACTTATATTCTACCTGTCTTACATGTAAAATTATATTCTCAGATGATGAATATAGATGTATGGTGTAAATCTATTTTTTTCACCATCCAGGTAACCATTTAGTTCTATGATGAATGAGTGTAGGAAGCTATTATCATTATCAAGATTATCCAGTACTTATTGTTTACTACTGATATTATCCTGCAGGGAATTTATTATCACTCTCAAACTAGGCCAATATCTTTGTCATTGTACTTCCGTACTGGACACCCTGACATCTAACCTTTAACTTTAAGCTCATGGACATTACAAAACAAAAGTAAATTCAGAATTACCTCCCCAGAAAGTGACCCACATTTAATAAAGATTTCAGAGTGAACATTTCTCTCAGAAAGAATTTGTTGGTATTTTTGAACCCAAGACAATTTAAAAGTCTCATTTTTATTTTCGAGTTGATATTTCAATTCATTCAAAAATTATTTCAACATAGTGGGTAAGCTAATCTCTTGCTGTCAGCTTCTATATTTGGTGTAAAATCCTCATCATAACACATGACAGAGTGACCATGAATAGTGTTAATGGGAATTTTTTTAAGAACTATCTATTCTATACAGTATAGGTAACTAAGATAGATGATATAAAGGAATGATAAGAAAGCTGTTGAAATGAATGGTGATTGATAAATTACAGTAATAAATATCATAAGTTAAAAACATTATGTAACAATCTCTGCCGTCTAATTATTCTCAATTTATTTGACAAATAATCCATGATGGTGGCCATAATGGAGAAATAATAAAAGACTTCCAGTAAAAAAATTACAGGATTCTGGATAGTGTTTGTCAGTTACTGTTGTTAATTGAAGATCCTGGTTTTATCACTTTGATACATTGATCTTCTATCATTGTCTGTAAAAGTAGTGGAATCTATCACTTGTCAAACTAAAGGTTAGTTCCGGGTTCAAAAATGAAATGTTTGAACCACCTTTTCATGTAACAATTGATATCTCTCATTTGTTAAACAAAAATTATCTCTGTATTGCAAGTCAGCAACTGTTTATTTTCTGGAATAATTTGTCATGTGTAATTGTTTAGCTTCTGGTTCAAAGATTAAATATGTAAAACACTAATTCCTTTAACAATATTTCCCTTGAAATCTTGAGAACCTGGTTCAAAACTGAAAGGTGTGAAACTTCATTAGCTGAATAAGATATAAGGTGGTGGTAAATGACTAGCTTATTAGCTCAAGCTGATATCAAAGACTGGGTAGTTTTATTTTGGTCTAAGTAGTGGATTTAGAATCAATTGGATGATTAGGAAACTGTTGGTTTGGTGGTTGTTTGAGAAATCATACGATCTGGTCGGAACAAATGTCATGCGGTGAAACTCGGCCCTGGATGGTGTTAGCGTGAGTGACTCAGTCTTCTACATTCTTCCAAAAGTCGTGATCATGGTAGTTCTTGTTGGTTGTTGTTGGTTTGGTTTGGTTAGTTTATCTATCTTTGCTTGGAAGAGTTGAAGACCTAAAAGAAAGAAGAAAAGGAGACGTGAGAAAGGGGGAAAAAAGCTTTCACAAAAAATTAGGATGTTCTCTTTTGTTTCTGCTATGAAACTTGTTTGAAAATTGATTATGTAAAAGTAAAAAGAAACTTAGGTTATCTGTTAAAAACAGATGTGCTAGTAAATTGGTAGATGAGTTCCATTATTTTGTTTCCAGATAGTCTGTCAATAGAGAGGTTCCGCAACGGGCCGGTTATTTCATCACTTTATGTGTAGCTGTGACGTATTTGTAATCAGCATCCTCGTGGATATCCACGAGTTAGTTGGCTACAAATTGATGATTGATTTTGGTTTGGTTTGGTATCTTCTGATCAATCTGGTATCTATCAGTGTAGCATGTTGGCCCATTTCTGGTTGATCTTGCAGGACATGAGGCTACGAAATTCTTCATATATCGAGACTCAAGCTGTCCTTGGCAATACGGTCAGCTTGTTCGTTTCCTGGGACGAAAACGTGCGACGGATAAGATATTACACAACAGGAGGTTTTAATAAGGACTAATTGATTCATTCAAGCCAATGTCAAAAGACCATCAGATTTTTCAGCCCTCTTTTTTGAAAAAGACAAATTTTCTTATTATAATTTTCCAATCTAGTGCTGAATATTTGGATGTAAAAGTGCAAGCATTTGCTTGTTTTCGTTATCTTTTACTTCTGAAGAACACTATCTTTAATTTGTTTCATTCCGATTGCATCTTGTAGAACTAAATTGAATTTGTGTTTAAATTAAACAGAGCTGTAGTTGAACTGGAAAATAATTATTATTCAAGAGAGGGTTTTATCAACATGCTGAAAACTTCTTCATGTACCAATTATATAAGATCTGGAAAAAACAATGTTAAAACCTGTGACTTTTCCTTGCCTTGTTTCATAGTCTGTGAGCTGAAATGCAAGCAGCCAATACTGGATGTGACTTAATGACCTGAATCTTTAGTTCTATAAAGAAATCTTTGACCACAACATTAACCCTTCTGGCTGATGTCATTAAGCACCACACTATTCTGTTGCAAACTGTTTCTGTGTTGGGTATTATGAGATATTCAAACTGTATTTTTTAAGACATACAAAAGTCACTTTATAGAATGTGACAAAAATTCTTCAAAAATAGTTTGAAACTTGTATCATCATAGTAAATTAAAACTATTTAGTTAACCTATGGCTTTTTTATAAAAAAATAAAAAAGTATGTGAATTTAAACTTCAGTATTAACAATGAATCTCTTTATTTAAAACTATTTTGCCAAGATGATTACCAAACCATGCATAGAGGATTGACACACACAACATCTTCAACTCATAAAAAACTTGATAAAAGCCTATAAATTGTGATAATGAGAATCTTGTTGAAGCTTTTTCCGTTGTCCTTATAATGTCACATTGTAGTTAAAGACAATATGAATAAATAATCTCCCTTGAGTCATTTTTCAAGCATTTTTTAGAATTGGTGGTATAATGGATCAATTACTTCACTTTAAGAAGATATATCAATTAGTTTTAGTTTAAATCAGCAGGTATTCGTTTTGCCTCTGTGGATGCTGTTAGTGAAAGATTTTTCAAGGTTAGAGCCTAAAAAAAATTGAGGCCTGTTTTATGGTGAGCAGTTACTTAGATGCTTTTTCGAACTTTTGATTTTCCAAAAATTCAATTAAAATAAAAATGGCAATTTGGGCAAGGGTGGCATTTCTGCACCAAACAATATTCATTTAAGGGAAAAATTAAAAATTTAAAAATAAACTTTTATTTTTCATTTCAGAATTGGTACACGGGCATGGTCCGTTCAATTCGCCCATGGGGAATAAATGGAAAAAAAAAAAAAAAAAAAATAAAAAAAATAAAATCAAAATCTAATATTCTTTCAATTCGTTGAAATATAAAAATCCCGTACATGGTTTTAAATACGGTACCGGGATAATCATGAAAAAAAATTCAATACCCCGTACAAGTTTAAAAATACCAAGACAGGATGAAGGCAATTTTTAACCCACTTTGTTTAAAAATGGATTAATTAATTATAACGAAAAAAATCATTTTTTAATACTTTATTTTAAAAACCAAATTCGGTTTAAAAAATTTACAGATTTATTTCCGGGGATCAATACTACCAAAAACCTTTTTTTCGAAAAATTTTAAAAAACCAAAAAACGGTAAAAAGGAAGATTTTCTTTTGGATAAGTCATGCCCAAAAAAAAGGAAAAGAAAGTACATTGCATAACGTAGCTAAAACTACTTAAAAAAAAAAAAAAAGAAAAAAAAAAAAAAAAAACAGAATTGCCAAAACGTGATCATTGTGGGGCGGGTACCCAATATCCCTTTTTTTCTTATTTTTATGGGGGGGGGAGGGTTTTCCTCTCAAATAGTTTAAGGTGTTTTACCC
Source organism: Nipponacmea schrenckii (assembly GCA_030562195.1). Lineage (NCBI taxonomy): Eukaryota > Metazoa > Mollusca > Gastropoda > Lottiidae > Nipponacmea > Nipponacmea schrenckii. Next base: position 36,623,819 of record JAUJPP010000005.1, read on the forward strand.
CCGCATAGAAATTTTGATTTTTAAAAAATTCAAGAGGAAAATAAATTTTTGGGGTGATTTCCCGTAAAAAAAATAAAAATTTAATTTATTAAACATTTAAGCCAAATGATTTATTAAATATACAAACTTTTTTAAGAGACATGGAATCATAACTGTAAAATTGGAGTTTCATACCTACAAGACTGATAAATACAGCATAACAAACTTGTCATGAATCCATACAAACAGTAATTCCAGAAGGTAGATCAAATGTCAATCAAAATTTTTAATTGGTTCTGAAAGCTGTAGGGTAATTTTACCAATTAGGATAGTTCGCATGATTGGTATATCATAATAGGCTTTTAGACTAGGCTCCTATTAATTATTTTTACCTTCTGGCTCAGACAGGGTCTCTAGGGTCATGGACTGTCTTTAGGTTTAGTTCTCCTGCCAGGTTTAGTTCTCCTCCCACTCAATGGTAATTAGTGTTTACTGCTAGCACTGAAACTGGTGCCTTAAAGGTTATGTACAGTGTCTCTGACATCTGAAACTGAAGATATTTAAACTTTTTTCCATTAGCAGGTTAAAAGGATTGTGATCACATATATTTATGAAGACAGATCATTTTCAAAATGGCCAGTCAACTAGCATGTAGTTATTTTTACAATTTGCTTTGTAAATCTGAGCACAAGCACTAAACGCATAAATGCAATAATGCAGACAACTGTCATGTGAAATACCTCTCTAATGCAGGACTACTAGTACCAAAGACTGCTCAGATTCGATGAATTCTTTCAAGTCAATAACAGTTATTATGTGGTTATGTTGTGCTAGAAACAAACTACCGTCAGGACATAATTCATTGGTGAGAAATTACAATTTCTGTATATTCAAAAAGTGTGTACCATTTTCAAAAATAATGTATGGTACTAGTTCTCTTTAGTAATATTCCAAATATCTCAGTAAATCAGATATTGCTATTGTATTAACAGTTCTCATGGGACCAAACTGATGACTTTAAATTCTTGACATAATGACTTTTTCGTATTTGACAATGTCTCAGTAGTTGTGTCTAAAAAATACAAAAATAAAAATTTGTGACATTTCAAGGTGTAAATAATAATAAAAAGTAACAGTTCTTCAAGATCCATAGAGACCACTCCAAACTCATCAATTCTTTTTCTTTTGACAAAATGTCCTCTTCAAATTTCTAATTGTCAAACTAGTTTGTGTTAAATTTAAAAAATAAATTCCCCGCAGCTTTTGAAGGTGTTATTGCTTAAAGAATTTTTATAGTTTTAAAAGATATTCCACAAGTTCTTGCCATAATTTCCAATTTTTTAATTTCACACAGTTTTGTGTCAATTTTTAAAAAAATTATGAAAAATTTGATGGTGCTCATTTTTTTATGATATAACAGTTAACAAGTATACTGACATATTTCGTATACAAGTTATCAAATGTTTAGACGTTAGAAAAATTTCTTTTCGCACAATCTCTGTGTCTAAAATCCATTACCCTATACTCTAGACCCTCCTACACAACCATCAAAATTTCATATTGACACAGAATTTTGAATTTTTGAAATCTCATAGGGTTTTGGACGTGTCAAAGCGTAGATCAATGACTAGAATAAAATAAAAATTTCATGTTAATTGTAATGAATGTTAAATCTGTTGGGGATCAAATTTGTCATATGAATTAAATGAGGAGACAATTATCAGATTCAGTACTTCTGAATGGAATAATGGCGCCTTGAATGAATTGACAGCAATATATTAAATGTGACTACAGTACTTAGCTTGGTACTTTATTTTCATTATTACAACATTCTAGTCCCAAGTGAACCTGTATTTTTATAATACATTGTTTATTTTTCATCCTGCATTTTAAACTTTGATACATAGCCATTACCTTTTATTAATACATTTAATTAATTCTTAAGCAACATTAAGTGGTAGAGATCTTGCGGTGAGAGTAAGATTCCAAATACCAAAACTGTCCAAATTGTCCAAAGTGAGTCAGAAAAGACTAAAATATCAAAACTAAATTCGTGCCATAGGTTGTACATTTTCAATGTTCAAGTTAAAATCTCTTTTTTTTTGTTCTTAGTTGAATCTGACTCCCAAAATAGTCTGAAGGTTTTTGGACTAAATGCCACGAGTCCGCATGTTTTCAATCTCCCCCCCCCCCCCTGCTGCAGCAATGGTCATAGTTTATTCCCATAAATGATCAAGAAACCTGTGGCTATTTTTAATGTCTTGTGATATTATTGAGAGGCCAATTTCTTGAAAAATTAAGCTTTGTTATTGTAATTATTATTTTATTCATGACAAACATAGATTAAAATGGAAACTAAATCTTCTTCATTCCCTTTAAATTTCTGTCGGAAGATTGAAGTATTAATGTAAAATTTATTTGACTCAGATCAGAGATGTCGATTTGGTCTCAAAGCTGCCAGTGAGAACAATGTTTCTACCAGTCAGAGAATTAATCAGTAGATTTTAACCTTCTGATCTCTCTGTCTGCTGCTACCTCTGATCCTTGTTAACTTCTGTGTTTTTTCTCACCTTTCTTGATTAGACAGCTTTAAAGGGAATACTAATCTTCATTCTGTGGGAATTTCTGAGTCTGCTTCTGAAATTAAAGTTCATAATGGTTGTTCGCTTGCTTTGCATTTCTTGACACTTATGTGTCTCACTGATCTCAAAAGTTCCTCAATTAAAAGCAAAGTGTCTGTTCACTTTAACTTTTATTTTGGCATCTGTTGATTAAACTCCTTTAGGATTATCTGCTGTACTGTTAAATTTTTAATTAGAAAGAGATTTAATTTCTTGATACTCAAAATAGAATTAATTATCAATCTCCTTCTGGGATGTAGAACATGTCTGCAACACTGTATCATTCTTCAAATCTGCCTGATTGCATTCCTTATTGTTGGTGAGGTTAGGCATGTTAACCATGTTCAGATATTCAGTTTCAATCATCTCAACTTGATAATCAAACTGGCTACCATCACCAGCAACCTGAAGTACAAACATCTTACAGAAAGATTTTCTTAAAATATTAAGTCTGAACCTTTTGTTTCATGTCCTGGCCCAAACAGACGGCCAGAGTGACCTTTTGACCTCTTGTTTGAAAATGTTCATCGATTGGTTAATCCAAGACATGTGATTTTGTGTGAAATTGTGGTATTAGTCGTGTACGTTCGTTTGTTGTTAGTTTGAGGTAAATATTGAAACATGGTGAAATTAAAATAAAGCATGTTGTTAATTGTTTAAACGGTAATAAACAAATTGTGACAAATCTTCAAAAAGTTCTTCAAGTCACTTAAGACAACATCCAGACTTCTATTGTTTCATCTACTTCAAGCTATAATTCCCCGTTTAAAAATTGGTGTGGCTGTTTATTTTCCTATTATTAAAAGCATCTTGTGATTATTAAGTTTTCATGATAGATAGACAATTTGTTAAAATGCAGGTTAAATTTTTCATTTAATTGTTTCCATAATGACAATTTTCATGGTTCGAAACATCATAAATTAATTAGAATGGCAATATCTAAATATAAATTTTCATCAGATTGGGATAATCGGATTATGTGGACCAAAAAGATATCGAACGCATTTGGCTTACTGATCAATAGTTAGTTTGATAGTTTGATAGGCTTAAAGTTTGGCCATCATTTCCATATGAAGATGTAACTACTATAACAAGACTTACCAACAGATTAAGTCCATCAACTTAAATGATAGAAGATTTTAGTTTAATGACAAAATCCTGATTTTCATGTAAAGTTTTGCAACATTTTTTCAGAGTAACAGTAGATTTCTACAGGTGCTATGCTATTATTCAGTTGCTGTTTTATGAACTTTGTTTTAAGTAATGTCACTTTTGTTCAACACAGAGATTTTTTGTGAGATTGAAGACCACCAAGAATAGACAGTCAAGATTTAAATTGTAGTGTCAGTTACAGTTTTGGTTTTCCTTTTAAGATATAATTACCTGTCTTTTTCTTGGCCATCTTGTCAGCTTTCATTGCTTATGAACTCTTGCCAAATTATCTTCTGTAACAGTTTAATTTCTAAACAATCTCTTTCTCACTTCTTATTGTACACAGTTTTTGTACCTGGCATTTCAGAGTTTAAAACTGATAGTTGAAGAATGATTTTAGTGACAATCTTGAATCCATAGTCAAATAATCTATTGAACCCTTATTTTTCACTGTTGGTTACTAGATGGAAAAGCAAAGTTGCATATTTGTCAGTTATTCATCTGAAAATTATGTTGATTTACACAGCTATGTCCATATCTGTCAGTACATTTTCTTCAATTTGAGAAAAGTGTATCTTTCTAACACCTTTTTTTTTATATTACTCTCAGAGAACTTAACAACTCAGGTGATACTAAGAGACAAGAAGTACCAGACTGCTGTAATAAGTCTTGTTTGTCCATTAGTTAACAGTAATGATCACTATAACAGAGATAACTCTCCTTCAACTGTATATTTTTATCATTAATAATTGTGGCTTGAATAGAGTCTGAGTGACTTATAAAGTTTCTTTCAACACCAGAAATTGTACAAGATTTATGGAAATTATCCGAAGTGTTTAGATTTCATGTGAAAATGGTCTGAAAAGCTAAACAATGCTTTCAGATTTTATTCTTCTCTTGTATAACTTGATGGTTGAAAATAATTCACCATGATTTACATGTCTGGAAAACAGAGCAGGAAGACACAGATATTTTGTCTTAAAGAGAAGCTTTCCAGATTTTGCAAATCCCAGTCTGAATTTGAAGTCTGCATGCCTTTGAAATTCTTTAATAGTAGGACATAATTCTCTATTCATTTTATTCATTCATTATTTCATTTCATTATTTCTTTTATAGTACTAAATGTGGAACTTCCTGACTCCTTTCTAGTGATTTTGACAAATCCAAGAATCCTTCCCACTACCTGTACAGTTGAGAACCCACAACAACCTCCACCTTCATTTCTATAAATGATTTAACATGATTTAACTGGGAATCAAAGAGCCCATCTGCTTCTACTTTAATTCCATATAGTGAAAGTGTAAAATAGGATTGTAAGGAAAGCTGTTAACATAATGAAAGTATAAAAGACATCATTTACAACAGACAATAGCAGCCATCATGGAGATAGCCGTCTGGGATTGTATCAACAGACACTTTTGTTGGAGATTATTTGTTTGGAGATTAATCAAGCTTGAATCAACCTCTCACTATTTCCACGGCAATCATTCATGGATAGAGGTTTGCAATGGTTGGTAAAGGAATGATAAGCCACTGTTGTTTGCTCCAAAGAGTAAAGAGGTGTTTAGGCTGTATCACACTATATTGCAGCTGAATTGCAACAAATATTTCTATGCATAAATACCTCAACAATTGAAATCTTATTGGTTAAGAATGAAAATTTGCACAAGTTTTTATTAATTTATTACCGTAATGATATATTTATATGCACTATTAATGTACCAAGCTGTAAATCTCACTGAATGATTTAGAAAGGGAAAGACCAATAGGACTTAGAACCTAAGTTGCTGTATTTCTATACAGTAGATGTTTCTATTTGTTATAGAGAGTTGAAACTTTGGCAATGAAACACACCTCTATTCTATCCAATAAGGTCATCCTGTGGACATGTTTGAATAATGAAAAGAGTAAATATAATGAGGGGGAAAGATCAGGGTACCAAAAATCATTTTGACACAAAAACAACATTGTTTATTTCATGTCTTCTCCAATATCCAATCATCGTGAAAGTGGCTTGATTTTGTTAGTTTTCATCTTCTGAAAGATTATCAAGCATTCTCTATGGTCATTGGTGGACATTTAAACAACTATTTGGTTTTTATGTTGGCTTTTCTTGGTTGATTTTCAATTTTGAGGTCTTATCTTCAAAGACAGGACTAAAACAGCATTGTTTGATCTACTTATCTGTATCACTCATCTGTATTTCGAGGTTAATTTGAGATTAAGCAGTGAAAGATTTTTAATCAGAAAACAAACTTTGATTTTAGTCTGTTTATTTTGATAACAGACTTGTTTGTCTAAAAAAAATAGACATATGAATATGAATGGTTTTGAAAATAAACTTTTCTTAGAGATGCTGACTGTCAGATAGACATTTTTGCCTGATACTGCATTGTGACTGAAGCTGTCAACTTGGTATTTGAGTAGGTCTTTTTTTTTCTCCTAGTGAATCCATATATTTTGTAATGTTTGCGTGCATTAAATAATGCAAGGTTTCTTTCAAGATATTAACTTGTTTTGGAGAGTCAACATGGCTAATAATGTTTTTTAAGTCTGTCAGAGAGTGATGTGTCTCAGGTCTATTGGGTAATTATCTATAATGCTGGTAGTGGAGAAAGTATATTGGTAATGAATGGATGCATGTAACTGATAAATATCATGCACTAGAAACTACAACAGTCAATGAGTACAAACAGATAGAAAATGCCATCAATCAACTCAATTCCAAATTAAAGATACATTCACGGAGAGATCTTTGTTTTCTTCTTGTACTAGAGGAAGTTGAAATCCTTCATGGATAGGTTAGACAGAGAATAGCTTTAAGGTGGGGCAAATTTACCGAATAACCTGGAATCAACAATATGGTTGCAGATTTTGTTCTATCAAGTCAAACCACAAGAGCAGATTTTGTAAGAAATTAATGCAAATACAAGAGAATACAACTAGTAGCCACTGTCGCTTTATTGGAGTTTCTGCTGTTGCTGTTGCTGTCTTTAATATCTCAACTGTTACTCTGTCAAGTGGCCTATCAACGATGCTGGTTGCAGAATATAGAAATGTTTTTTTTAACCCCCAGAGGTACAGGCAATGACAAATATTTCACTTTGGCTTCAGTATCTGAATTAACATCTTTTTTTTTACAAAATTCTTGTGGCCTTTAAGTATATTTAGTGGATTGTTATTGATACAATCAGAGTAGTTACATTGAATGATGCTCATCTTTAAATATATTGAACACCATACATCACAATAACACTGTAACATTATTACTTTATATCACTTTTATCTTTATATTATTTACTCTCACAATAACATCAAACACTGGAAACACGGTAATAATCAACAATACCACAGTAAAAATCAGTAAAAGAACTGGAGATAATGCTGTAAAACAACATATGATATGAGTGGAAAAAACATTATCCAAGTGAAATATTATTCAATACAGAAAAATAACATTACTGGGTATAAATAATGATCAGTGATCTACAATAGCCTTAAATACAAGTGGGCATAAAAAATTAGATTATATAAAGAGAGAAATATTATCCATTACAGAAAAATAACATTAAAGAGCTTGGGAAATCTGATATAAAAAATAATCATGATCAATTAATTTGAGGAGATCAATGATGTAGTAACTTCAACAGAAATCTCAACCATAGAATTATAAATATTCTCTCACTACAGCCCCTGTTGACAAATGTTTTAAATATACTCTCACTACAGTTCCTGTTGACAAATATTTTAAATATACTCCCACTACAGCTCTTGTTGACAAATGTTTTAAATATACTCCCACTACAGTTCTTGTTGACAAATATTTTAAATATACTCCCACTACAGCTCCTGTTGACAAATGTTTTAAATATACTCCCACTACAGCTCCTGTTGACAAATGTTTTAAATATACTCCCACTACAGCTCTTGTTGACAAATGTTTTAAATATACTCTCACTGTTGACAAATATTTTAAATATACTCCCACTACAGCTCCTTTTTGACAAATGTTTTAAATATACTCACCCTGTTGACAAATATTTTAAATATACTCCCACTACAGCTCCTGTTGACAAATGTTTTAAATATACTCTCACTACAGCTCCTGTTGACAAATTATTTAAATAAACTCTCACTACATCTGTTGTTCAAAATAATTCCAGTTGCCTGCTGCTGTCTAACTATTCTCTATCTCTCTCTAAGAGATACAGCTATGGATCTGTTAAGTTCTCTTGCTTTTTCAACATTTTTGAATGTGAATTTAGACTGATAACTCATCATAAGAACTAGTATTACTGCCATTATGTTATATTTTGAAAATGAAAGTTGGAATCATAAATTTTAACTTTAATAATTATTCAAATATTGACTAATGTGAGTGAATAAAGAATTGTCAACATTATCCAGGTTAAAACATGTTTATCTCTGATGATTGATTTAAGGTGTGGATATAAATTTAAATATATTTGTATTAGCAGTCATATGTTTCAACAAATATTTTGTAAGTTGCTTTCAGAACTCATGACTACTTTCATCATTTTCAAACATACATAACTAGCAATGTATAATATGTTATTATACCACAAATGAATAAATAGATGGGACTGTGTTCCTTTTTTGATCCAAAAAATATACTATTCTCAAGTATCATGCATGTGTTCCAAATGTGCAATTTTCCTGCTAAAGGGAAACATAGTAGAAATATGTAATAGATTCCCAATATATTAAAGAGATACTCTCATAAGAATTATAATTGGTTCTGTTACACCTTATTAGGTAATCTATGATGCCTGTATGGTAGTTTAAGTGGTATCATTGATCCCAGGAAATAAAGATTGTAGCTAGGAAGATTTTAAACATAAATCTAAGAAGGATGTCTACAGACAAGAAAGTTATTTAAATATTTTGTTGAAAGATTTAAAACGGTAGGCCTATATTCCATTAGATAAGATTGGTTGATTTTCAATAAAATGAAAGAAAGTTACCAGTCTATTAGTTCCAACCAAATTTCAATTCACTTTCATATCTTGATGCTGGAAAGGAAACAATTTTGCTGAATGGTATTCAAACTTGAATTGAAAATAGAAATAAATATTTCTTCAGGAAATAATTGCATAATTGGATTTAGATTATTTGATAAATATTTGAATGTATTTTAAATTGCATTTTATACAGTAATTAGTTTATTATTAGGAATGTTTTTGATAATGAAGATGTTATTGACATATAAATATAATCAGCTACAAATATACAAGTTGTGATTTACCAGAGTTATGTAGTATAATCAGGTTTTCTGTATCGATTTAGATTCCATGCTAAAGGTATTAAATTTTGGATTTAAGCTGGGTGAATTGCAACTTAACTGGCAACTGTCTTGACAAAGTTTCAGTGAATGCATATCTACATAAAGGTGTACATAATTATTGTCAATGGTTTTAACTTGCACAGCTTAAATAGTGATTCAAGACTTCTCAGTATGTTGATTTAGTAGATGGAAGCTGATAGATGAATGTCAGTGGTCAGTAAGATAAAAACTTGTTGTCAAGGGGTCAGTAAGATAGAAGTGGTCAGTAAGATAGAAACTAGTTGTCAAGTGGTCAGTAAGATAGAAACTGGTTGTCATGTGGTCAGTTGCACGGAATCTGAACGTCAGTAAGATAGCAGTTGATTGTCAAATGGTCAGTTAGATTAAAACTGGTTGTCAAGTGGTCCGTAAGATTGAAACTGTTTTCAAGTGGTCAGTAAGATAGAAACTGGTTGTCAAGTGGTCAGTAAGATAGAAGCTGATTGTCAATTGGTTAGTTGCATGAAATCTGATTGTCAGTAAGATAGAAACTGGTTGTCAAGGGGTCAGTAAGATAGAAGCTGATTGTCAAGCGGTCAGTGAGATAGAAGCTGATTGTCAAGTAGTCAGCAAGATAGAAGCTGATTGTCAAGTGGTCAATAAGATAGAAGCTGATTGTCAAGTAGTCAGTAAGATAGAAGCTGATTGTCGAGTGGTCAATAACATAGAAGCTGATTGTCAATTAGTCAGTAGGATATTGGCTGATTGTCAAGTGGTCAATAAGATAGAAGCTGGTTGTCAAGTAGTCAATAAGATAGAAGCTGGTTGTTAAGTAGTCAGTAAGATAGAAGCTGGTTGTTAAGTAGTCAATAAGATAGAAGCTGGTTGTCAAGTGGTCAATAAGATAGAAGCTGATTGTCAAGTGGTCAATAAGATAGAAGCTGATTGTCAAGTGGTCAATAAGATAGAAGCTGATTGTCAAGTGGTCAATAAGATAGAAGCTGATTGTCAAGTGGTCAATAAGATAGAAGCTGATTGTCAAGTAGTCAATAAGATAGAAGCTGGTTGTCAAGTAGTCAGTAAGATAGAAGCTGGTTGTTAAGTAGTCAATAAGATAGAAGCTGGTTGTCAAGTAATCAGTAAGATAGAAGCTGATTGTCAAGTGGTCAATAAAATAGAAGCTGGATGTCAAGTAGTCAGTAAGATAGAAGCTGGTTGTCAAGTAGTCAGTAAGATAGAAGCTGATTGTCAAGTAGTCAATAAGATAGAAGCTGGTTGTCAAGTAGTCAGTAAGATAGAAGCTGGTTGTCAAGTAGTCAATAAGATAGAAGCTGGTTGGCAAGTAGTCAGTAAGATAGAAGCTGATTGTCAAGTAGTCAATAAGATAGAAGCTGATTGTCAAGTAGTCAGTAGGATAGCAGCTGATTGTCAAGTAGTCAGTAAGATAGAAGCTTATTGTCAAGTGGTCAATAAAAAAGGCTGGTTGTCAAGTAGTCAGTAGGATAGAGGCTGATTGTAAAGTAGTCAGTAAGATAGAATCTGATTGCCAAGTGGTCAGTTAAAGAAACCATGTTCTATCTATATAAAGATTAGTCTATAATGCCTGCAGCTAGCTATTAACACTAAGGTTATAGTCATGAAATTGACTTAACTACCCAATAGAACAATGTTATTGACAGAGGAAGGAGAAAATAAATATCTACAGTCTTTACCAATAAACTCAATGGTCTTTACAGTCAATAGTTTATTTTAACTCATTAAGCTCTCTTTTTCCCTGCTGATAGTGAATGCCTAATCTCAGCATTTTCCTGCTGACATTGTTACATCTTAGACATTTGTAGTTTGAAAGGAGAAAATGAATATACACTATTTTACCAATATATTTATTGGCGTTTATGGTTAATAATTATTCTAGCTTCCCTAGTGATAATGAGTGCTCAATATCATCTATAAATGTGTACTTTGAAAGTAGAACTTAGGAAATGAACTGTAGATGGTTTTCTAAGGCTTCATAGCTGTAAATCTATGTTCCATATAAATGACAAGGCCTTGTTAACGTGTAAAGTTAGAAATATTAATTCATATTATATTATCAATGGTCTGTATCTATGTTGATATATGAATAGTAATCGTGATTCGACTGTGAAATATTAACGGAAATAGAACAAGTTATAATTTCAAACTGGAGACAACTATCTCTTATTGGTTGATTAATACTGATGATTGATTGGTTGAAAACCTGACCTTGTTCCTCGTCAATAATCCAGCGGAAATCAGCCGAAAATTCTAATTGACAACAATATTTATCTGATTTCAATAGAAATTTCTCATTTCACGAGAAAGAGGTTCAGAAATCATGGTCTTAGATCATGTAAGGGGAGTAAAAATAAATTAAGTTAATGGGGTCTATAGGTTCTGTGGTTGATTAAGGTCAAAGTTTATTTATAAGATATGAGTTATTAATTACTAGACAATTAATAAACATTACCTTCAACTTGAAATCAGTGTGCTTCATTGGCAGAAAGTTTGCACAATCATATCATTTAACTAGCTTATTTAGGTTAATAATAATTTCAGGGTAAAAGCTTTCGAGTACTAGAGCTTAAATTGAGTTTGAGATTAAGCTCATATATAGATTACTAAAATGAAATAAGCTATAGCTTCTAGAATATCTGATGTCATTCTATATAGTATGAAACTATAATTATTAATCATATCTGATGCAGTTTTATGTCCCCTGCTGCTCCTATAATAATAGACAACAACAATTGGAGGATTATGTCATTTATTGAACTACTTATGAAATGACTGAAGTATTAATTAAATAAACCAACTAATTATTGAACTACTAAATAATTAAAATAATATATAAATAAACCAACTCTTAGCTTGTGATAGGGCTTAACCAGAAAATTGAACTAAAACACTGGCTATAGAAAAAAACAACTAACAAATACATATACTAAATAAAAACCATAAGGTAGATAATGGGGAGGAAATTTAGTTGTTTTTTTCTTTTGTCACATTTCTCAATCCTAAATTCTACACTTAAAAATTTCTATCATAAGATTTTTTGAGAAACGGGGGCCAAATTCCTTATTTGAGAAAAAAAAGAGAAAAATATGTTGTTTTCAAGATAGTATACAATGGTTAGGGTTACAAGTACCGGGTAGTATAAAACAGTTAAAAAGAAGACCAGGATATGATACGATTAACAGAGGATTTATGCCATCATTAGTACATGTAGGTTATGAGTGATATATAGATATTAAATATTTTTTCTAATTCATATTTAAGTAGCTGAAACAAATAATGGTACACCTATATCACTTTCTATTATTTTATTTTAGATGAACTTTGATATCTATCTAATATCAAAGCATGTGACTTGAGTATTCGTGGAAATCTTTTCAACTAGGGGTAGAAAAAACGTGATTGATTATTGCTTTTACATCTTCATAATAAAATGATAAAGACAACTTTTCTGGGAAATGTGAATCAAAGCAGTATATATATAATGTATTCGAAAATAGACTCCTCTAAGTCAGCCTCTAAATGGTGTTGAGAAATAACCATCCTCCTATCCTCGATGGATAGTGAAGGCTTTGCGAAAGACATCTAAATCTACAATCCAGAAGTACTTTCGTGTCGGTGGATTCCCCTCGGATGTATGGAGACTAAGATTCCGATGAAGATCTACCCCGTTCAGCACAGATGGAGAGTACATTGACCTTGATCATCTTATTCTCACTAAAGACTATTACAATTATTTACCAATAACTGTTGTCAACCTCCTAGACAAATTTAAAGCCATTACAAATGCGGGCGTATTACGATGGCCATTGCTATTTTTCTTTCTTTGATTACCACAACCTCGAGGAAGTATGAATTTTGCAACTTTCGTTGCTGTTAAAACCAAAGGAAATTTTGGCTATGTAGCTAAAAGTCTGCACGTTTTAATTGTGACTGATTGAATGATATTGATGGTGGGTGTAAGTCGGTTTTAAACTGAAGATTGCAGACAAATATAGATAAATATAACACAACATCTTGACTGGAGAATGATATTAATGTAATCAAGAATTCTACTACTGACAGAAACATAGAGAAGACATGTTGAAGATACAGAATTATTCTTGACTTGACAGCATCAATAGAATAATGTCTAGACACATAACTTAACTAATTTGAAATTATTGGCAGCTATTGAAATTATTGAAATATAAACTCAATTCAATATTAAAAGGAAAACAGATACATTTAAGGTGGTGGTAGAGTGAGTTTACTTCTTGATACTTTCAAATTGTGTATAAGATTATGAAGTTTGATATAAGCTTATGTAACCAACTGGTAGATAATCTTATTAACCTTATTAAGGCTTTGCATTATATTTGTGTTATATTTGCATTATATTTGTGTTATATTTGTATGAAGTTTGTGTTATTTTGTGTAAAATATGCCATTATTATATCTAGATGATTGAAGTTGAAGAATTAAATTTTCAAATCTTTCAGAGATTTGTATGTGTATTAATTAAAATTTTTATTATATTAGATTTCACAGACTAGAATCTTACCGACCTACTGAGCTTTCATGAGACAAAAAACTTTAAACTGGTATGATATTTGTGATGTTTTTGTCAATTATCACTTGCATTTCAGATGGTAGTTGAAACACAATTCGCAAGGTTTATAAGATCTTGTATAAGATTTGTATAAGATTTCTCTACTTTATGTAAATACACTAGACAAGACACAGTAATCTATTAAAGCTCTAGACTGGACAGGAGATCGCTATTTACATCAATTGGCTGAGAAACCAACATACATATATAGCTTTTACTAGTTCAATATATAACATAACTCAATTAATAGATGGCTAGTAGTGGCTAAAAGCATTCTTAAATACATTTATTTACTTGTTAGTCATTAGGAATTGTAACTTTATCAAATGGTTATTACTATTCAAAGAGATGAAATTGACTACACCATTCACCCAGTCCAGAATTTGTAATCAACAACTAGAAAGCTTTATCAAAATATCCCAAAATCATTGTCATGTATAGATATATGGAATTCTTTTTGCTGTTTGATATGGAACTCTATTTGCTGTTTGACTTAATTCCCAAACATCCTAATATATTCAGAACTATATGCTGATCAAATGATACCATGATATTTACCATTTTATTTCTAAGATTAAGATAACACTAAATATAAGTGATAATAATTTATAGCAGATTGTTTGAAGACATGAAAGAACAAGTTGTAGGATATCTTAATAGACATTGTCTCTAGCTATTGTTTTATAAACATCAAAAGGTAATGGGATTCCATAGATAACAGGTGATACTCTTTCATAAACAAGGAAACCCCCAGCATATCGGGAGATGTTCTGAATAACAGAACCCAAATGATAATAAGAGATTCTATTTGAATATTATAACAAGGGAAACTCCTTGATAAGAGATTTTGAGAATATTACTGTGTATTTTGTTAGTATGATGCACATTTTTAAAAAAAAAATTCCTAAAAAGGGGATTGACAATCTTTGGTGAACATTATGTTGATAAGTATTGTAAAATGTTGAATCTTTACTAAATATAACTAATTCTAAGTTAAAATTTGTTTTCTAACTGGAACTGAATATTCCCAACAAAACTCTCAAATCTCAAAAATAAGGATATATTATACTATATTAGTATTTATATATATGGGGTGTAACTATCTAATAATAATAGGTGTTCAGACTTTCTTTGATGTAAACAATGTAAGACTCAAAGAATGGAGGAGAGTGTATGATATATAGTTTGATGTAAACAAGGGAAACCCGAAGATAACAAGGGAATCCCAGAGATTCCAGGTGGATGTCCAGCTGTTCTAGTGTCTGTTTATCACAGCTAGATATTGACCTGTCTCAAGATACAACAATATTTATATTTCCCTGATTAAACTGACCACTGGATCCCAGTAGCAGATGGTGACCTTTTATAAGGCCATGAGCATGCTGCAGTCATATCTGGATAAAATCTTTATATTCTCATCTAAGATATAAAATGTAGTTTGTACCTAAATTGATTATGGTAAAGAATCCAATTTTAAAGTTACTCCATTATATTTGTTTCATGGCAAAGTGGATCTGGAGCCTCATGTTCAGTACAGTTCAACATCTGCACAGCAGACAAGCTCAAAATTACTTTAAAATTCAGATCTTATGTAGCCCTTATATTTGTGTCAAGATTTTGAGATATCATACTGAAAAATAGGCTTTGAATGCAAGCACCGGCCTTTGATTCAGACTTGCAGATCTACTCTTGGCTAATGTGGTCTACTGAATGGTGGGTGTATAAACAAATTATGTCTACCAGGTACTGTCTCTCAATACCATAAAACCACACATGGTAAATATTGTGTGATCTGTGAAGAAGATAATGAACGATCTGGAATCAGATGGAAGTTATTGTTGTTGGTAATAACATACACCATAGGGTTAATACTAACAATAGCTAGGAAATATCAACATTTTGAAACAATTGAGTTTAAGACTAACAAGGGTTAATGGCCACCAGAGATTAAAAATTGAGTTTATTTCCGCTCAATGATGCCTGGCTTCAGGAAACAATCAAAGCAGCCCAGAGACAACTGTTTACACGTTTTTGGTGACTGATGCACAATTTATTGAACTTTGTTTGGAATTATTTAAAGTTGATAACATTCATGTAGAAATGATACACTTGACCATTTTGCCTGAACCATGGGTTTTTATTCTCATTGACAAATTAGGTATATAATAGAGAATAGCTCCTAAAATAGATAATCTCAACGGAATCACACTCAGTAAGTTTTATGTGAAAGAATGATAATAAGTAATGATGGTACTCTCCAACCATCAAAAAGAAAAAATCAGGCTTATGGTTAATCTGTTGCATTGGCGTTAGATCTTTTATCTAAAACATGTCAAAGAAATCTTAACTGTTAAATTAGTAGTAAAATGTTTAAAGATAATGTTATGAAAAACATGAAATACAAAGTTCATTTTAAGAATTCTGAAATGAATGTACTCTATTACACTATAAACAGAGCGTATTTATACATCAATATACTTACTATCAACTGATATCTTAACCATGATGATTATACATCTGCACATGTAACTGTCAGGTAACATTGGTATTTGACCCTCATTAGTTGTTCAATCTGCTGATAACATAATCATGTACTTGATTCCTAAATTACCGTCTAAACCTAGTATCTGCCTTCTTACAGACAATTTATTACAATTCAGCATTTTAAAAAGCTACAGTTACATGCAAAGCACGAGAGACAATGAGACAACTTATTTAAGATAAGGATGCCCTATGTCTCACTTGTCTTATTTTGAACTAAGAGATGTAAACACACAATCTGTAGTAAATTTGATAACGCAGTACAGTTTTCTTTGTCTACTTCTAGTAAATATTAACCACTATTCAGCATTGCAGACATTCTGTACCTCTTTACCTGAAGGTATGTAATGGAGTAGGGTCAAAGGTCACAATATTCAAGTGTTTTTGTAACTGTTAGGTAAATAACCTTTGTTACTGTTACATATGTTACAACTTATTCTGATGTTGTTACATCTGGAACTAGTCAATCTTACAATTGTGTTGTAAATTGTTTAGTCTTGTAGTTCTGTTAACCAAATGTTTTATTGCCTTCAATAAAACTTGGCACCAATTTCATGAATGAATGGAAATGAATTGATATGAAATGCATTAGGGTGCACCAGCTTTTAGCACCAACCAAATTTAATTGAAGATTTCAGAATATGTACAATATTATCATTAAAATATACCAATAACATAAATGAACATTGCAGTTAACTGAATGAATGAAATTAAAATGTGTGTAAAAGAAATGGTATGGATTTGAGTAGAAACTAGTTAAAGGTTATGTTATTTATCTATAAAAGTAATAAAATTGTCCTAAATAAAGGCTATGTATAGTATATAAAAAGTGATGTTTATTTATGTAGACCAGACAAGTTTAAATATTGGTACACACTGTGTTATATAATCTTCTTGTTTCTTTCTATCTAATACAATTCAGACATGACTTCAACACCACTCTATTTCACATTTACGTGTTGTTAGTCAGTAGAGAGATGGTAGGTTGTAGACAGCAGGGAAATTAAAGAACACGGACAAGTTTCAGAGTAACACATTAGGTCTATGCAATATACATGAGTTTTACTGTTAGAAGGATACAATAAGCTTCATAAATATGGTGAAAATATCCAAATCATAATCAAAACTTTTAGACAAAGAATTAAAAAACAAACTACAAAGGGTTTATTTATTATTTTTAAGAAAGATACAGTAATCTTTGTGAATTTGGTGCCGATAGCCAAACAAAACTGTTGGTGAGAAATTAAGGAATCAACATACAAAGAGTATCTTCATGATTTTATGTAATAAAAAAGTATCTACATAAGTGTAGTGCAGATAGCCCTAAGAATAGATAAAGAATTAAAGATCCCGATAATACTACAAAGGTCCTATATAGTTTTTATGGAATCAAGTAAAAGACAAAGTATTCAAGATTAATATTACTAAGTATTAGAGAGTAAAATGATATGGATTATGCATCATTTGAAAGTTATAGAAGCTCTTTGTTCAGTATAACACAATAAGGGACAAAAAATTATAAATATCAGAAAAGATGGTTGCGACTCAGGGTCAGAAATTAAACAAAGCTGCTTTTCTGTTCCTGAAGTTGAAGAAATATGCCATACAATCCTGCAATGTTGGCATTCTTGCCAGGACAGCTTTTTCTACTTTTTTCTGATTTTGAGATGCTAATTGTTTGTAGCACAAAGTAACTTGGGTCATTGTTCCATCTGATAAATATAAAAGACAGTTTTTGCTTTTAACTCTCTTTCTACTGCATCAGTTTCTCGATATCAGAGTAAATCTGTTCTGATTCTGTACGAAAAGTAGATAGCTTTACTAATACCTTATAGCAAAAATTTCTTAAAATGGTTAAATACAAAGAATAACTTGATATCCTTTTTGTATGACAAATAGATCTCGTTTATCTTCAGGCTATTTAAAATTCAAATATCAATTGAAGTTAATTTTAGAATCTGTTCTCCTTGTGGATGTTTACATACATTTGAAATCTTATTGATAAAAAAGGTGTAAGTCAACAATGGTTGTTACAAGATGCTTGTCTTAATTTGAATAATCAGTTAGTATTTGACTAAGTGGTTATTTAAAGTTATATGGTTAGGGTGGTAACTCAACGAAATGTTAACCTGTTTATTTTAATAGTTTTGATTGGCTAGTATAATGGTTTTAACCATGGACCAATCACAGGAGGATTAAAGAGATATATACAAAATCATGCTAAACAAAAAAGTTATAAGCAGCCATTTTGAACATTTAACATTAAAGTGATCTACAACCTTTTAAAGAGAACATCTTGGCAAGAATAAACAGTCAGTTTGTAACTGGGTTGTTGAGCTATTGTCAAATATTGAATTTACTTAGAGGTGTCTTCTACTCGATCAAAAACAATCTGATCTTATCAAAGTGCCAAGTGGACCAGAACTGGCATTCTGTTGTTTTTTTTTGCAATATAGACAGCAGGTCTTTTCTGGCTCTCCACTGAAATAATTAATTTTACGTCTTCAGACCTTAAACTAAATAACAATCATTTTTTATAGATGATAGTTAACTTTAAACCTCCCATGTAAATATACAATAGTCAAAAGGCCAAACTTGTTAAACTTTCACATGAACACTTTACATTTAAAAATAGAGCTTTGTTGCCTTTTTAAGCTTGTTATAATCAGTAAAGGTTACCTGAATAGTATATCTCATAAGGTTAAACCAAAAACTAGTCTGGAGATTTGACTTGAATTACCAGGAATTGCACAAATTGATGAGTTTTGAAAACATGGATGTAAGGTTGATCCCATCAATCTGAATTAAATGAGATAGTAAACCCGTAATGTAGGCAATAAAATGATTGTTTACAAGCTACAGAAAAATTACAAAACCATTTTTTGAAATGAATATTGAGATAATATTAAATTCAGACATTCAGTCACACATGATAATCTACAGATTATTAAAAATATATGTTTTTATAGATCTCATTGATGATTATTATAAAATACTGTATAGACTTCAAACTTTGTTTTTAGATTAAAGCGGTAGAAACCTGACAACATCGATAGATTTCACATGTAAGAGTATAAGTTTCACTACAGAATTAAAGTTATTGCAGTCTTAGAATTCTGATTCCAGTGGGATCACTTTTCCTATCACATAACAAATTACTGCATTCTGTACTTTAAAGTTAAACAAGATTTACTTTGAGAGAGAACAAGATAACATAATAAATTAACTCTGCCATTTTGGGTGTAATACAAGTTCACATCATTAAAACGATAATATATGCAATTAAACCTAGCTGAATGGAAAAATTACTACAGAACAGATTCATTACCTGTAAATTGAGTTTACTTGAAACATTGAGACACAAATTTAAAAAGTTTGTAAGCCATTTCTTATCAGTTGAAATTTTACTTAAACATTTCTGTTCTTTTAGAAAAAAAAAAAAAATTTCTGTAAGTTTCGTCATTTTGCATGTTTTTTAGTGATAAAAGCTTAAAAAATTGTCCAACATCTTTTGGTTGAGTATCATAAAAACGTGTCACCAGTCCTACTTCATTATTCAAGACCTTAAAGATTTATTTATCTAATGAAGTAAAAGCTGATATTTTATCACAGAATAAATAAATTATTTCCGCAATATTGATAGAGATTTTATGAAGTAGGGTATCAATTTCAGTGCCAATTAAATCACAGAATACACGTCATTGTTGGCCATTTATCATCGTCGTCATGGTATTGATATTATGAGATTTTGAAGGAGAAATTCGCGTACAAAGGACAACACTTGATAAGCAACTCAATGATTTTAATGGAAAATAACGATGTCTTTAGTAAAATAAACATCTTTCTTAGACAACTTTTTATCCATTCATGCCATTTTAATGTTTTGTTAAGTGTACTACTTATCTCCAGATGACCCAGAATTCACAGGAAGTGTCTTCTGGTTACCATAGTGATTAAACAATACTATTTTTGTCTCAATCTTGTAGTTTTCAAAGATAAATTTTCCAAGTAGTTTAAGAGTGAATGTCGACAAAAGAAAGATTATCTGTGATGGAGATTTTACTTTCTAATAATGGCCTGGAGTGGCTTACAGAATCAATGTCAAGAATTTAATGTTATCTGGGAATTTCTGGTAGAATTGTTTGTAGAACAAAGATTTATACAAGACTACATTTAAAGTATTATTGTGCTATAGCTAAACGTCATTATCAACATTTCAAATACAAATATTCCAATTTAAAAACTAAGACACTTTACAATCAATACTATGTAAGTGATAGTGTTTATTTTGTAGCATTATTTAAATGGATCTCTAGAATAATTGTTATTATAATCTCTTAGTTGCTCTAGTTTCTGTTGTTCTTTTGAATTTTAAATATTTCAACCTGTTACATAAATTTCTTAGAGCATATTTCCCTTCCAGTGCTTATTACAGTTCTATGGGAAATTAAGTTATATAGATTAACATGAACATAGTCAAAGTCCGTTTTAACTCTTTAATCTACCAATGTTTTCTAAACCATATTAAAACTGGTTATTATTTTTGGAAATCTCATCAGACACTACTCAGATTACATTTATATAATATATCTTGTGATATTTCAAGGTGCTTATGATGATATAAATTTTTGTTTAAAATTGTTAATTTTGTTTTAAATATGTTCGGTTTTTCTTGTTTTGATAAGTAATGATGTTTTTTCTTTTGGTATGTCTATATTAAATTGGTCGGTTGGTAGTTATAATATCTTGAATATACTGAAATTAACAAGGTGCTGATTGAAAAGATCTCATTTGGATCAGTTTTCAAATCCGGTTCCCAATTTCCTGAAATTGAGACCTTCAAGTTATTTCTTATCAATCAAGTTCAGTTACATGATGCTAGTTGGTGCTATCCTGGTAGAATTACATGTTTCTATGGTCTAGACTTGTTATGGATTTGACGTGTTGCTAAGGGATAATACCAAAATGGGATCAAATAATTGAAGTAGTATTATTCATTAGATTCTTTCAGCTATTGATAATAATCATGTTGACATGATACTAAATTACAGGTGCTGATTCTGTTAAAAATCTATCTATGGATCAGTTGTTCATGGATTTAACGTGTTCTACAAAATATATACCTGATAATGGGATCAGTTATTATGTATATACAAATTCAAGTTCAGCTTTTCAGCCTGATAAAATAAATACATGTTTCTATGTACTAAAACCTTGTTATCAGGGCCGGGTTTTACTGTACTACAAAACCTATCAGAGGCTGGATCAGGGCATGGTTTAACTGTAACTACAAAACCTATCAGAGGCTGGATCAGGGCCGCGTTTTACTGTAACTACAAAACCTATCAGAGGCTGGATCAGGGCTGGGTTTTACTGTAACTACAAAACCTATCAGAGGCTGGATCAGGGTCTGGTTTTACTGTCTACAAAATCTATCAGAGGCTGGATCAGGGCATGGTTTAACTGTCTCTACAAAACCTATCATAGGCTGGATCAGGGCGCAGTTTTATTGTAAATACAAAACCTATCAGAGGCTGGATCAGGGCCGGGTTTTACTGTAACTACAAAACCTATCAGAGGCTGGATCAGGGCCGGGTTTTACTGTAACTACAAAACCTATCAGAGGCTGGATCAGGGCAGGGTTTTACTGTAACTACAAAACCTATCAGAGGCTGGATCAGGGCCGGGTTTTATTGTAACTACAAAACCTATCAGAGGCTGGATCAGGGCAGGGTTTTACTGTAACTACAAAACCTATCAGAGGCTGGATCAGGGCATGGTTCTACTGTCTCTACAAAACCTATCAGAGCTGGATCAGGGCCGTTTTACTGAACTACAAAACCTATCAGAGGCTGGATCAGGGCCGGGTTTTACTGTAACTACAAAACCTATCAGAGGCTGGATCAGGGCTGGGTTTTACTGTAACTACAAAACCTATCAGAGGCTGGATCAGGGCCGGGTTTTACTGTAACTACAAAACCTATCAGAGGCTGGATCAGGGCATGGTTTTACTGTAACTACAAAACCTATCAGAGGCTGGATCAGGGCCGGGTTTTACTGTAACTACAAAACCTATCAGAGGCTGGATCAGGGCCGGGTTTTACTGTCTACAAAACCCATCAGAGGCTGGATCAGGGCATGGTTCTACTGTAACTACAAAACCTATCAGAGGCTGGATCAGGCCGGGTTTTACTGTAACTACAAAACCCATCAGAGGCTGGAATAGAGGCAAATGTTACAGTCTATTGTGAATTTTATTAGTCTAATCAAAGAATTTGATATAACAAGATAAATATAAAAGTAACGAAGGCAATACAGACAATGAAATAAAGAATAGAATATAACAAAGCTACTTAAAATAATATTGGAGAAAATCAGAATTGAAAACTTGATTTTAAGACATGATCTGTCTGTGTAGAAGCTTGGCATTCAGTAAATTGCATTGATACTTATGTCTGTAAATGGAATTTTATTCCAGTATTATAATCTTGTTTTAATTGGAATATCAGGTTTAAAACAATAGTAGTTTGAAAATGGCTTTGAATTGAATTAATGACAAATGTAGTCACATTTCAAATAAAATAGGGCTTGCTCTTTCAATTAAATATTGAGCGCCCTTCCTTCTTTTAAATGATAATAATGATAAGGCCAGTATTTCCAATAAATTGTATTCAAAAATATCCTTATCTAGTTTTTGGAAAGCTTTACATAGGGTACTGATTGAGATCCAGATTGACACCTCAAATCTGTTAGTTAATTTTTCATTAGTGATAGAGTTAATTTTTCATTAGTGATAGAGTTGACATGACTTTACTATCTCAAACCTATATCTGTTAACCCACATTTATCGATAATGAAACCAAATTTTACTCTATAAATGACTTGGCATGAAGATAAAAGTAATTGAAAACTATTCTCATGCAAATAAAAGACTGGATCATTTCCGTCTGAACATCCAGTACTATATAGGTCAGTAATGGTCAATACTAAGTTACATTAGCTACATTATATTACTGTCTATCACTATTATATTAATTATCAAATCAATAAGTCTATTGACAACCTATTGTAATATTGACACAGTCAAATAGGAGATTGTCACAGAACAATAAATACATATACTGAACAGCAAAAGAAATGTCACAAAAGTTACATCTTGTATGATCACTGAATACAATTTACCTTCTTTTATTTCTTTTTATTTCCTCAAATTTTTCTTAACACACAGAGAATATTGTGTGCGCAGCGCACATGATGTGACTTTCAATCAGCACAAACATGAACATTCAATATGGTGGACTACTACAGTTACAGTTAAAGCTTTAAAGGAATGCTGTTGTTTTTGTTGTTATTACTATTTTAGCAATCAGATATTATACATGCATAGTAATCTTGCCATAATATAGAAAATTCAACTCTGTCACAACTTCTAAGGAATCCGCCATCTTTAAATAACAATGATGTATACATGCTGAAGCCATCTCCTGAAAAATTTGCACATGGTTTGGTCAATGGCCACAAGTGGTCAAAATATCAATTAATTGGGTACGGATAATCTAGGACCAGTTTGTAGAAAGGATCCTTGTCACATGGGCTTGTGAACCCCTAAGTTGTTTTCCTTTGAACATAAGTTGTTATCCTTGTTCTTATCCTTGTGAACATAAGTTGTTATCCTTGTGAACTTAAGTTGTTATCCTTGTAAAATATAGATGTTTCTTTTTTTTATATTAAGTATTGGATAATGTTTTCACATTGTTATCATTTGATATTTAGTCCAGTAAATAGTAGAACTATCTATAACAGAATAAAAACCATTCATTGAAAATATCGCTCTATTATTTGGTAAAAAGAATATTATTGTTATTTTATATTGAAAGAACGCCAAGTGTTTGAAATACATTAGCACCATTTAGAAATGCATTGAGGCTTTTTTTCTGAGAAATTGTGTGAAATCAATAATAATACAGCAGCATGTAAAAACATGCATTTATTAAAAAAACATATTAACACTGTTTGAAAAAATTCATTGGCGCCTCATTTTCTAGAGAATGGACGGTTTTGAGCTTAATCAATAATAACTATGGGACATGTAGCAATAAATAAAATTAAATTTGAGAAATGTTGAAAAATCAGAGTTGAAACTCCATCTATCATTGTCAAATTATCTCCCTTGACTCATTTATCCTGATTTGATTACATTTTATTTTTGTGTAAAAAATGTTCGTCTCTGATCCCTAGCGACTAATGATGGACAATTTATTATTGAATTCTACTTCGGCTTTAAATTGATTAGTATAAGTAGAGATTTTAAAATGAGCAGCAAAAAACATGGCAGATTCAGTAAGATTTATGTTGTATTGGATTAAAAAAAAATTATTTTTTTTGTAAAACATAATCTGTTGTTATTTATTATATACAGGTAGAGGTTAAAATCTTAAAATTTCTTCTCCTATATTTCATTTCTTGTACTATTTTGTATTCTTATTCTGGTTTTATTTTGTATTTTCAGGCTTGTATCTATGGGAACATATCTTAAATGGAGATTTAGAAGAAAAATTAGGAGGTGTTTGGAGTTATGGTGTTAAAAAAATAAATAACATAAGATTCAAGTAAGTCCTATCATTAAATTTATTTTGAATTATGTCATAAAGATTGATTATCAAATAACATGCAATTTCTTTTATATATACTGTCCAGAGAGGGCTATTAAAAAAGGAAAGCATCCAATCTTTATGTATATTTTGCAGACGCTTTTCTAATATTTGCTGGAATGACAGAGAAAATTTTTCAGAATAACCATAGTAAAGAAACTAAATATGAATGAAGATGAAATATGGTCAATCTATAGAACTATAAATAGTTCATAAAATATGGTCAACCTATGGAACTGTTCCTAATAGGTCTTCAAATTAATTATTTTTACTACTCAACGACCTGTTATTCTGGCGGTCTGTTGTCAACAAATTGTAGAACTATATGAAAATGTCTAAACAAGATACAGGCTGCAACCTATTCACCATGCTGTGTATTCTCATAACTATCTTACCACTATGATACCCTAGAAATATTGAAAGGAGTTAGAGTCTAGGACGACCAGCACTGAGATCTTTTTCAGTTTTAGTTTCTATCCAGATTTCATGGTCAATGTACTGTCTTGTAATTCCAAAGTTTCCATAAACTGAGGTCCTTTCTTAGTGTTGCATATGAATGTCTATAAGCAAAGTAGATTCTATCAACAGGCCTTTGACAAATTGGTTTTACTACAAAGTGACCTAAGATGATCATATCAGTTCAGAAACTAGGTTATAGTAAGATTTCTACAGAAGAGAAATCAAAATTCGTGCCTCAACAAGGAAATGATTGTTATTAAATAGACTTGACTACTGATTGCTTTTCTAGGGTTACCATTCAAAATAACTGAAATATTGTAGTAGAGTAGTATTTCAACTAGGATTTGATGAATGGAAATTGTGCTGGGAGTTGATAAGTTTCCTAATGGGGAGAAACTTTACAAAACCTACTGAAATAATTAAAGTTCTATTTTATTGTGTTGGCTTGTCTTAGTGCAACATCATTTATTTCTTCATTAAATTCTAGAGTCAAGTGCAAAATTATTCCCACCATGTGCACATAGCAATAACAAATTTGTTTTAATCTACTAATGAAGTATGTTTGATTTACAAAACCGTAGGCATTGATCTTTCTTGGATTATTGATAAGCTTATTGATTGAAAGTGATGAGATTATGCAATGATTATGTTAGAAAGATACATCTGTAAAATGCCAGCACCGTCACAAAATCTAGAAAATACCTTTTACTGTTTAATTATGAATGTACCTAAAAAAGGCAAGTCCTTAAATAAGTATTTCCTGAAACAGAATCCAGTGTTATTGTCATCTGTTATGTCCAAGTTTGTTTTGATTAAATATCCCCACTCATTGATTGAGTAGTGATGCAGATAAGATGCAATTTATTTGAAGAGCTTTCAGTCTGTAAAAATCCAGCTTCAAAAATTCTTTGATAAATCATCCAGTTTTATCTAGTTCCATTTAAACGAAATAATCAAATTTTTTAAAGAGCAAGCATAAAGCCAATTTTTTCTAAGTGAAATCTGAACTTAATCATTACATTGAATTCCACTTCAAATAAAATCCCATAATCCTTCATCTCTATTTCCCATAATCCTTCACCACGACTTTTCATTTATTTTCTCTTTCATCATAATTAAAATAAATCACAAATATTAAATAACCATTCTGTTTTGAATAGTTAGGATTTTGAATGCAGGAGAATGAATATCTTTATGAAAGTTGTCTAAGAGATGTCTGTTATATTGTAGCCTACTTCAGTATGAATGGGTAGTCACTAAATTGAAATGTATAATAGTGTTTATATGACATTTAGGGATAATGGTTTTAACATTGAATTCAAAGCAATGTAATGAAAGCAATGGCACAGGACACATAAGTTTATGATTCTTGTTTCAAATTTATGTTTAAACAAATAACTGTTTCAAATTTGTTGATAATGAAACTATAGAAGAACTTTAGTGATAGAGATCACAGTAAGTAACAGAAAATAACATTAAATAACAGAAAATAATTTGAATGTTGTGTACAATAAAAACCCAGGATGAAATTGAAATGTATTCTACAAGTTGTAATGTAATGAGAATTATTAGTAGCTATTCAAATAATCGGCCAGGTTTTTATTAAGTACTCTTCTCAACTAATGAAGAGAGATGGAAATATACGCTGTGCAATTTATTCAAACTCACTAAGCTATTGAAATAAAGTTAATTGAAACGAATATGGAGTTTTACATCATCATGTTATGCGATTATTGGATTGACGAAGAGCAATGGTAATTTTTATCCTACCTTTCTCACCTTTACTGATCTTAAATATTATTTCATTTGAAAGCTGAAAATAGGGTGATATTTATCCAAATTCTGATATCACTGACAAAAATAGGAAACAAACAACAAAAAAATTGATGAAAAATTTGTATGAAATTAGAATCAAAAATATTTTAAAGGAAACATGTAATATTGCAGTCTTATCTTTCCTCATGTATTTTTCTAGATAAAGCTGTGTTGGTTTTAAAAGTTTATCTGGAAATGCACAGAACATGTGAATAGATTAAATGTATTTTATTTTTAGATTTTGTATGATATATTTTATTTTTATCAAAGTAAATTAAAGTATAAATATCATAAAAGGGTATAGTTCATCTATGAATTTATCATACATGCAATATCTAAATAATGCAAAACAACATTTTGAAACAAGAATTAAAATAAGATTGAACGAAGATCCATCATTTCTAATATTGAAGGTTATTACAGTTTTAAAAAAAAGTAATTTTGTTTACAGAAAACGGTAGTGTAGCTCTCTTAAAATGTATTCTGCACAAATCAACAACCCTAGCCTGATATTTCCTGTAATAAAATAGATATCTATATTAAAACAACCATGATATCACAAACATTATTAAAGTTTCACTTTCCTTACAGATAACTTGACTTACACACTTTGATTTGATGATCACAAAATATTTTTAAAGGTGTTGTTATCTAAAATGAAAAAAATAAACGTGATGTAAAAATTAATGAAATTGTTGATAGATTCTTGTTCCTAAATAGATTTCTATTTCAATCTTATCAATTTTTGTAGGAAGGTAATGGAAAATAAAATGTTTCAACACTTCTGAAACTATTGAACTTCCCACTGCGTTGCACCTCATATAAGGGATTAAATGTTTATGATGTAACTTGATTTTTAGGCTGACCAAGTTGGTTTAAATTCACCGCATCATACAAACCTGGTTAATATTCACTGCATCATACAAACCTGGTTAATATTCACTGCATCATACCAAGCTGGTAAATATTTACTGTATCATACCAAGCTGGTTAAAATTCACTGTTTCATACCACGCTGGTTAATATTTACTGTTTCATACCACGCTGGTTAATATTTACTGTATCATACCAAGTTGGTTAATATTAACTGTGTCATACAAATCTGGTTAATATTCACTGCATCATACGAAGCTGGTTAATATTTACTGTATCATACCAAGCTGGTTAAAATTCACTGTTTCATACCAAGCTGCTTGATATTTACTGTATCATACCAAGCTGGTTCAAATTCACTGTTTCATACCAAGCTGGTTAATATTCACTGTATCATACCAAGCTGGTTAATATTTACTGTATCATACCAAGCTTGTTAATATTCACTGTATCATACCAAGCTGTTTAATATTCACTGCATCATACAAAATTGGTTAATATTTATGTATAATACAAGGCTCCTGTATCATACAGGGTCTTATAATCATCAGACTTTTGAGGCGTACGTGACTGTAATTCACTCTGTTAGAGCAGTGAAATCTTGAATTCATTTGCTTGTTTATAATGAACATTTCCTCATTATCCCACATAATTTCCTCATTTTAGACCCAGCTTTAAATTTGTACAAAACCCAGATGTAAATTTGTACAACTTGAGCTCCTTTGATCCTTGAAATGTATTCCATCATTTATGAGTACACTAGAAGTTTTTCCTTTTTAAAAAATGATTTCTAACACTTTGATATTTTCATATATTGCAATTAATTGTATGAAGCATTTCAATTCCATATTCTTGATTTAAAACTTGATTATATCAACCTTCTTCAATTTTCCACTTACAAAATATAAATTGAAAATGGATTTTTTTCTGTCAGATTGGTGTATCTTATCTTGTAAATTGAAATTTTCTATTTGAAATTTTTTGACAGAATTGAGAAGATTACATTATGATAGGGTTTTTTTGAAAAATAGATTTCAAGAAACGAAACTAGACTTCAATCAATTTGATGCAAAACATGTTAATCTGTATAAATTTTTGCTGGAGATATAATTTAGAGCTTTCCAGGGCTGTTAGCTTTTAACTTTGACTTTTTAAGACACAATTTATAGTTAATTTGTAGGTCCAAGATGTTTTTGTCAATGACATGGTAAATTTTGAATTAATGTTTAATATACTGTTCTGGTCCTGAGCTCAGGCAAGTTGACTCAATTGGATGTTTGCAGTTTAGTAAAAGAGAGTAACACATTAAGAAAAAAACCTCAGTCTTGTTATAGATTTCTTCAAACTTAGCATATTCACATATCTGGTTATCATGAAAATACAGCTTTTTCGTTTTGCTGAGGTTTCTGGTATAATGGTCTTTGCTATCAAACTCATGATCAAAGAATGACAACAACCTTCAGGCATGACTTTCCAATGTTCCTACAAAAACAAAAATTTCATGTTTAGTGCTGCCATGATTGGGTTGAAACTATACATCACCAAGTTACATTCCACAATACACATATATTGATTGGTTGTGAGTCGTAAATAGATACTTTTCAAGACCAGAGACACCTAACAGCCATGTCGAACGTAATCAGCAACTTTGAAAATATGTCTTTTTTTCTTTAACCTATCCCAATATCACTATAGGTATTGTATAGATTGGCATTGTTCAGCTATCATCATATCAAGATTTTAAAAAAAAAATAGCTTGATAAGGATTTGAGAGCCTGAAATTCAAGCCACAAACTAAATACTGTGTTATTTATATTGGAAACAATTCATCCAGCCTGCCACCCTCAAGTTTATAAATATGCCAAGTATTTTAATCAGTAAATTATATATATTATGGTTGGCGAGAATTACAGATTAAACCAATTCCTAACACCAATATTGATCTGATACTGAAACTGTGTTATTATAAATGGCATGGCCAAATATTCCCTGCCAGATTCTATTACTGTAATTAAATACGATTCTTGATCAATTTAATTTCTCGGGACAGAGGTTTATGAGGTAGAAATAAGCATCTCTTCTGCCATCTTTTCTTCAGAATCACCAAAAAGCACTATCATCAACATTCTCTGAGACCTGGATTCTACCAACAGGTCCTTGTCCAACTGTAATCGCATTGTCTGTGTTCTATAACAGATTCATCTTTATTTTTATGTTTTGTGTTTAAAGCGGCACATCATTTGCATAATCAGTATTCTTCTTTTCTATCATTTCAGGTTTCGGACTGGTCCAGGAGTCATTCCTACAAAAGTTCCAAGAAACACAGAAAACTTATTATTAGTGCTTAATGGAAGAGAAACATCAAAAATAGACTTTGCCAAATTATGGCTAGACTTTCTACCCACGCTACCATATTTAAAAAATGCTGCTGTTGTGTTGCTAGGCAACGAACAGTGTAACAATGATTGGATAAAACCATATTTAAATATTCGTGGTGGACCAATCAAATTTGTGTTTTTAGTTTATGATAGTCGTGATGTAGACAATGTAAATTTTTATCAATGGCCTCTTGGTGTAGCAACGTAAGTATCATAATATTATGTTTTCCCTTTTTCCAAATATATAGATCTTTATATAACAAAGTCAAGAGAGTAAGACATTTGCAACATTACCTTTGGGTTTTGGATTCAGTCCAGCAATGCAATTGGAAACGAAATGAAATAATAGAGTTTTAATTCCTACTCTTCTGCACCTAATGTGCTATTAAACGAAGACAGGCAACACAATGCAGTTTGCAATCTGAGCAGTTTTGACAGAATATGAGCCTCTTTTGTGATATTCTTCTGTCAAGGAATCTTTATCGTGCAAAGCCTGTAGCACACAGGGCCTTGTCCCATTCAAAGAACTAGACGCTTTTTCAGCCCCTCCAACCTGCATCACTGACAGGGAAGAACCAGGTTGAAAAATCCAAAAGTTCCTTTTGACCTTTTGCAGTGATTGACCTTTAGAGGAAAACAGGCAACACCATTCAGTTTGCAATCAGAGCAGTTTAGCCGGGAAATGAGCCTCTTTTGTGATTTCCAACTGTCGAGGAATCTTTATCGGACACAGCCTGTAGCACACAAGGCCTCGTCCCATTCAACGAACTAGACGCTTACAGGGGAGGACCAGGTTGAAAAAACAAAAAATCATCTTGACCTTTGCAGGGATTGAACCATGGAGGATGTTGGAAAACTGAGTAGGCGAGCCATAAACAGAGTTCCTTTACTGCTCACGGTATCCAGTCTCATTTGCCCAATATTTAGCAGAAGATCATCATTCTGTCATTTTAACTAACTCCAGTTCTTCTGCATATGAAATTCGAATATAAAAAGCTGTAATCTAGAAACTTACCTGACGATCTCTGAAAAATATAATAATAAAAAGGAAATTTTAAAACAATTTTCTAGTTGAATTTAGGGCTGTCAAGGGAAAAGGCTTTACATCATAGCAACTCAGTTTGAAGGCAATATCAGACTTACTAGGATAAATTGTAGACAGTAAAATCTAAAGAATAATACAGTTTACTTGTAATATGTACTTTGTGCAGTCTCCAGAGATAAAATATTGATTCCATTGTCAAAAATAAATCATCTCAAACTTTTAAAAACTTTCTAATCCTCTATGGTGGTCTATGAAACACATTAATTTTGACTGATTGTTTTGAAGGAATATTCGTTTCTGGACGAGACAGTTTTATGACTTAAATTTATCCTTATGGAAATTTACAGCAACTTTTTGATCTCATTTCTATGATAAACAATCATAATATTGAATTTAAAATCATGTCTAATTTTTCATTGAAATAAATACTGTTTGTGAGTTTATTGGAAGTCATTTTGTCTATTTTGTCGCGTCATTTATCATTCAATTAGCCAGATATTGACCTTAAAAAGTCTGTAGTATTTAATAATGGCATTCAGGTTATATTGTCAATACTGTCTGTGGTTAATGTTGCATTTAACTTGACAGTCTGTCGATGACAAAGTTCGCAACAGTTTATGGTTTTTAAGAGATATTTGTTTTACTAGATGATAGAGCTCAATATCTGTAGAAATATAACACTTTTCATAATAAAAGATTTATAATTGATTAACCAGTTTCCCCTTAATCTACACCTACAATTTGAAGAATCAGTTTGTCAGATATTTATAGTTGAGCTGATATAATTACCAGAAATTTAACACTTCAGCTTTTAAATCAATTTTTTATTTTAATTTATTCTTCAATTTTGTTTATTTCTAGGTATAGAGACTTTCCTAAAGTAGATACAGCACACCTACCAGTATCGTCAAATAGAAAATATACCTGTAACTTTCTGGGAACTATATATAAACATTCTTCAAGAGAAACATTATTAAATATATTATATAATAATACACATAAATCACAGTTCTTTATCAAGCCACGTTATGAGTAAGTATTGTCATTTTTTGATAGGAACTGGAAGGATGGGGGAGAGAATAAAGAGAAAGTAATGGATAGTTGTGTATTGAGGAAGCTGTTATGCTTTTACATTGTTGTCTGGCTTTTATTGTGATATTGACAAGAGGCGTATTGGAAGGATTTCTTCAGTATAAGGGGAGATAACTATACAATAACTTTCAGACAACAATATTTCCTTCAGCTCTGCAGATTAGAATAGAATGATATTCTGTACAAGCCTGTTGATAAATATCAAGAAAGAAATTTTTTTTTTTTTAATAAGGCGACTGTATGATTATTTTAACATTCTCTATTGAACAAATATAAACAAAAGATCAGTGATTTTTATTTTATTTTCAGGTGGTTACCCCAGGAAACTGATGAAACTCGTGATGATTATATAAGGGCGTTAGCTCAGAGTGATTTAACGCTAAACCCGGTTGGACAGAACACTGAGTGTTATAGAATTTACGAAGCCATGGCTTATGGCTCTGTGCCTGTTATTGAAGATCAAATGACACCTGGAAATTGTGGTGTGTCTAGTGCTTCCCCCCTTTCACCGCTACGCCTTCTAAAAGAATATAACGCACCTGTGATTTATATCAAAAACTGGAATGAACTGCCAGAAATTTTAAAGAAGGAAGTGACTCTCACACCTGATGATCGTACACACAGAAGAGAAAAGTTGATTCAGTGGTATGAAAATTTTAAATCCATCATGAGAGATAAACTGGTGCGAGTTTTAGAGGAAAGGTTTTTTAACATCAAACGATGATCTGTTTATATTTTAGGTTTAACAAATTTCAGGATTTCAGTACAGTCTTCAACTTTAAGGAAATGGGTTAGTATGCAAGAGGTCAAAATTATTTATCAGTAGTATACAGACATTCATATCAATGTTTCACAAGAAAAGGAAAATTTTAAGAGATTCTTCAATTTGGCATTCCCATGGTTGTCAATTCAATTGATATCTTTTCAACCTTCACTGCTCGAAAACATGAAAGTTTAAATGATTAAGCTTTACAATGAATTTCTATGAAAATAAACATATTGGTTACAATTGTTATTACAATTTATTATTCTGAATCTATATATTGATAGATTGTACTGAAATTCTTATTTTATAAAATAATTTAGTGCTAAAGAATTGTTAATAGGTAAATTATGGCAAGAGAATGAAATGCTCTGCTTCAAATCAAAATAAAGTCAAATCTTAAATAGGAATATATAATGTATGGATGTGATGGATGCTGCTCTTAGAGAGCATATTGGTTGTTGAAAATGTGTGAAGGATTTTAAATGCCAATACAGAGTGCTTATCATCATGTATGGTACACTACTCTAGTAGTTTTATGGTACTGTTTTAACAATGTGATGTACAGGATACTATAATTATAAACTTG
Source organism: Nipponacmea schrenckii (assembly GCA_030562195.1). Classification (NCBI taxonomy): domain Eukaryota; kingdom Metazoa; phylum Mollusca; class Gastropoda; family Lottiidae; genus Nipponacmea; species Nipponacmea schrenckii. Next base: position 36,657,685 of record JAUJPP010000005.1, read on the forward strand.
AGTCATGTTATATGGTCCCTACCTTTAAATATCATAAGATCATCGCACTTAAGGGGGTTGAAAGTGGCATAAGTCTTTACTTTTGTACATATATCCCTTTTCATTCAGGGCATTTTACTCTCCAACCAGTCCATATTGGTTTTAATGTATAAAATAAACCAAAGTCTTTCAATTTTTAATGAAATATGAAAGATTTTAATTGCAAAATTTTATTATTATCATTTATAGTGAATGTATCAATTTAAGAATTTTTTCTTTTTTATTAAATCTTGATAAAGTTGTGTTTTTATGAAAATTATTATCTCATCTTGGTTGTTCCAAATAACATACTATTATTAATTATCTACTGCTAGAAAAACTACTGATTAGCAGTAAATCTTTGTTTTTTCTTGATTGGTTGCACTATGATAACAGAGAGCAGTTTGACTAAAAGAGTATTTATTTGGAAGCATTTTATACACACAGACTAGCCTGAATACTTTTTATGTTACCATCTTGTTACAGGTTAAAACAACTTACTTGTTGAAAAAGATTTGCAGGAATGGAGTCCTATCACCATCAAAGTTTATAGTTAATGTGAAAATTTAAATTGTAATACTCTTTAAAGACATATATTTTAGCACTTCTCTCGGGTTTTAAGAGGGAAGCAATGGAGGCAATTCCTGGCCTTAGAATTAAAGGGAGGTAACTTGTGTAAGATCTGTTTAGAAGAAACTATATAACTACATTGTACCATAAATATTTGCAGAAAAATAATTTTAAAATAAACACCTCTTATATAGCATTTTATTTTATTTCTATATAGTATATATATAATATGATATGTATATAGCAGCTGATATAAAGAATTGTTATGATTGTTATTTATCAGAAACCCCTACAAACTAATTTGAACTATTCCTTACATGCATATCTTAAGCTCTAAAATATTGGATGATATATGATAGGTAGAGTTCAATAAAATATATAAGGGATGTTTAAGTTTTGAATTGCTTAGACGATATAGAAGAAATAGAGTCATCTAATTTTATGCTTTACAAGCTAATAAAGATCAATTCTAGCTATCTGGGTCACAGAACGTGTCTGCATGACTCCTTAGTGTCTATTGGCTAATAAAACATATCTTAAAGGACATTAATGTCTGTTTGTGACTTTCATTGAATGTTAATTAATATGTTTATATTGGAATTATGTTAAGTAAGTTAACAACATTATTATTATAATAAAAATATTTTATTACAAATGTGTCTTCAGTGTATCTTCTTTGACCCTGTGATTCTATTTCACATTGGACAAAGTTTGCAAAGAAAATTACAAATAATGTAAATGAAATGGAAACAAAAACCATAAAATTATCCTCTGGAACAGCTTGCTTTAAAATTAGACTTATTGGGTATTGTAGCAGGAATTAATTAAGGGTATTAACCATCCATTTAACTTATTCTGAATAAGATTAAAGAAGATCAAAGAACTCTCACATGTGTAATCTTGCTAGTAGGATATAATGAGACAGGACATGAATTCTATACCTTCAACTTTGACCTGCCCTCTGACAATATTTGGTGATGATTGATCTTGTTGACCTGGTTTCATCCTGTTTTAGTCAACACTGTGTTCAAAGGTTATCCATTAAATGGGTAAAAGATAAAAATATCAAATACAGTCGAAAATTAGAAAAAAACAGAAATCACATGAATATCCCAGTCATTACCAAGTTTGCTAAATTTTGTATTTTTATCTTTAGATATTTCTCATTATAAAAATATGTCAATTAATCATGATTGTGCTCTGGACAAATATCACCTTTCAGTTTCAGTATCAATAAATGTCAGTTAAGAGTCATGTGTAAACTGAGTCATCAATATAAACTGACTTTATATTTTAGAGCCAATAACACACTACTGTCTTAGCACATTCTCAGTAGGTTCTATACTCATTTTCAGGTGTATTTGAATATCAATGTTAGACTGAGAATGTATTTGTGTTGATAAAAATATAAGCATACATGTATTTACAAACATTTGGACATTTCAAAGAGGGCAATTTAGCCCAAATTAGGAAAGTTTTTGGTTTGGATGATTTTTGTAGACAATCAGAAATGGTTTTAAGCAGATATTTTACCTATAAACACTTCACAAAAATCTGCAAATTTCAATTAACCTACAAATGTGCATTTACAGTAGGTCAAATGTGATCATAGGCAGTATTTTATTTTGCTACTGTGGCTTGATTTGGTGCTGGGGAAGCTTTATTTCATTTGATTTTATTTCTCTCAAATGCAAAGATAGGGAAGGGATTTTTAAAAAGAGCTGAGAAAAATTCTTTCTCCTCTCCCCTGCAAATTTTGTAACTATCATTGAACGAACACAGAATGAATGTTAAAATAGGAAAGGGTTATTCTACACCTGTACAAACAACACACTTATTCTTCATATTTCCTTAAGGAAGTTAATTTTATTATAATAATAAGACCATGTCAACCCATATTCAATATACTCATACTTGTAAATGAGATAAAAGGACAACAATCCAAAATTTCCTCTATTATATTACAAGGTGCTTTGAAATTTGGAATCCTAATTTTCCATTTCCTATAATTTCTACTGAATTCATGTGGTGAAAATATGTCTATAATATTTGGTTGTTGAATCTCAATTTATGAAAGAAGTTTAAAACTTTCAAATTTTATGTCATCTTAAGAGGTAGTACACACTTAGATTTCTGAATTTTAGGCTTAATATCCCCTGTTAATTATTATTGTACTACTCTACTTGAAATGTTTTCATTAGAATAAAAATTTAACACTTCACAAACTATCCTCACCATACAAAATATTTTGTTAAATCTCAAAATAGAGGTCAATGGTTTTGTTTGGAACTGATATTATCAACCCTGATTAGATGCTATTCTGAGTTGGTGATAGAATACTCTAACAGGCTCCGATATTCTGACAGTGATATATTATTTGGTGCTGTTCTGTTTTTCTAATCTGATAACCTCCAATTATGTCTTTTGACATTTTTATACACATTTCAACTTTCAGTATGTGTTATATAGGCTATATGTTGTTACTATTAGATTTTACGAAACTCGGATATATGGAGTTGTTTTAACTTAAAGTCCGAAGCTACCAAAAAAAAATGAATTGCTGCCGAAAATAATCTGACTATAGGGTGATAGAAAGTTTTTTTTAGGCTAAGGATACGTTCTACGTTTCTGCAACTATAACGGACAAAGTCGGTCTATAATGCATGAACAAGTCTCAATCCTATTGTTCCGTTATTGTATAGTTGGATTGAGAATAGTTTTAAGCAGGTCCTATGTTTTTAACATTATTTGATAACTAAGTGATATTGATTTGTGAAACTATGACGACATCTATAATTAAGTTTTTGATTGACTAATTTGTTAAATTAGTGGGTGCAGTGTTTATGGAGAAAAGTTCATGCTGTTGGCCTACAGGACACATATAATAATCGCAGGATTATACGAATTTATTAGAAATTTTTAATTCTTAAAAGCCTAGCTTTTTATGTCCTGATTACTCTTTTGCGATGTGAGGGATACTGGGATATACCCAGGTTCAGTTAGTAGGAGAGGCAAGTCTTTCAAGAAGAAAGACTGTGGTGTACAATTCCATATATAAGAAAATTGTTGGATCTAAAAGGAACAAGTAAAGTCTATACAGTAAAATAAATAACCTTATTGAAAGTAGGAAAGACATTTAATGTATCATTGTATTGTTATTGTTATTATTAATGAAAATAAAATATGATTTTAATTCTAATTATCCTTGTTAATTAAGCATGATATATATATATATGAGGGAGGAAATCACTAGTGTGGAACTTGAAAGGGGGGAAACCACTGTGGGTGGAACTGTAAAAGGGAGGAAACCACTGCATCCCGTTTGTCTTTAGGGCCTAAAATGACTCACTATATTTAGTTGAAACCATCAGAATAAGTAGGATATATATTTCACCACTAGATTACGTGTATTTTTTGCTTACATTCGTATAGAGTAGTTTTCTGACACCTAACAAAAACAATTATAAATGTGTAAGAAATTTGTGTAATCTTTTAACTCAGTTTGCCGTTTACAAATTAATGGTGTATTTTTTCATTTAAAACTTTAATTTAGATATGTAGGCATATGCCTTCAGGGACACATTTCGGTAAATTTGAGCCAATGAATTATTAGAGTTACAAAAAAATAACAAGACTGTCCCATTTAAGAAGGATTGTCTTGTACAAATAGGGCTTGTCCTCTCACAGTTGGCCTAAAATAGTGATTAATTTGTATGTTATTGTTAATAATGATTACACCTGGCCTCATTTAGAAGGGAAAAACCCATTTCCTTATTTATATACGACATATTATATGTAGCTGACATCATTAGTAAATTTATTCAGAAGCCCACTTTATAACCTTATTCTACTAAGTCAATGAATAAGCTATCAGACGTATAGAAAACGTTTTGAACGTATTTCAACATAATATGTATATTAAACGTTCTACTCATGTAAGAAACGTTTTCCAACGTTTACAAAAAATGTTTTGGAATTTGAAATTATAAATTATATGGGTGTTTTTTGTAGGGGGGGTTATGGTGTTTTTTCTTGAAAATATCGATATATATAATATATTAGATAAAAGATGTCTTCCTTACCAAATGTAAAATTTTAATCAAATCCTGTTTTTGTTTTTTCTAAGATAATTGGCCTATTAATATATTTTTTTCAATATTATTGTAAAATATAAATTTTATGACAGTGTAAATCTTCAATTTGTATGAAATATAATCACTATATTGTACTAAAGTTATATACCAGTATATTATAGAGAATTAACTCAACTTGATGTTTTTTTTTTCCCATTTTCTTTCCAATATCAGTCTGAAAGTTTCATATCTAATCTTTGATGGGAGTTGGGTCATTTGTTAATCTTCCTGGGAATACTGGCTTTAATCTTACCAGGCATAAATCAAAAAAAAAAAAAGCAAGGCTTTCTTCCCAATTCAGGGTGAAGTTTTAAACAGACTGGCATGGGCAACTGTAAATTCTTTCACCATAAGTTTGTGGGTACAATGTTCCTTGCCTTGCTTGGGCAGGATTTGAGGTGGGGTATCTGGACAAGATAGCTTGCCAGGCAAGGTAACATACGCCCAATGGCAGCATTGAATTTGAATAATAAATTGGGAAGTAACTCAAAAACATTGTATTACATTTCTCATACCAAAATACATCAAAAATTGCACCCACAATACAATTTTGACGTGATTTTACTAAGTCAAGGACAATTACTCAAAAACCGTTGCATTAAAAAAATTGTCAAATCCAAACTGGACTGCTGTCTAATAAATTCCAATGCTCACACCAGGTTTCATTAAAATCTGTAGAAAATTGTATCTTCCATAATGTCTGCAACAAATGTTGACGGACCGGGAATGACAATTTACGTCCAGGTTTACATATTCATGTGGGCGTATATAAATTCTTATTCACTGCAGTCATTCATATACAAGCCACTCCTCTCAGAGTAGACCTTCGAACGACTCACCATTGAAATCTGAACTTTTTTTATATCGATTTCACATTCTCCAGAATAAAATTTTTTTTAAAGTTATTTGCATTCAATAGTTCAATTTAGAAAAAATTCTCGTCTCAATTAGAAATAAGTTTCAAGATAATGACAGGAAACATTTCCACATTAAAATTGAAAATCACAACATAGTATACAGGTCCTGATTTTCCTCAAAGTCAATCTTTAGATATTTTAGATGGGCGATAGGGCACAAAATCTAAGCACAAAAGAAAAATGGAGTTTATATCCTACTGTTCTGAACCTTATGGGCTAATGAAGATGGAACATCTAAGCGAAGAAGAATGGCAAAACATAAGGATGAAATGAAATTAAACTAACCATAAAACTAAACAATTTTCCAATATAAATTGACAAGTGAAAGGATAACAAAATCCTTCAAAACCTTAGCAATTATTGTCAATTTAATCTCATTTCACCTCATAAAGATAAAGAAAAGTTGAAACTGTAAATTTTAATGACTTGCAACATAAACTTTTTCAAAATACAAAATATAGAAGTTAGGAAGTTTTCGTAATTTTCTGGTTCTTAATTAAGTTTAAGTTTTTAAAACCTGCAAAAAATGAATTTTGTAGCAAATGCCACAATCAACTTACTAATACCAAGAATTTTCTGTTTGTTAGAACCAGAAATTTACCAAATTTACACCTAAATAGGGACCAGGATTAGCACTATTTCTCAAAAAACAATACAAGATATCAGAATCAACATACTGGCAAATATAAAAAATTTGGCACAGAATATCTTTGAACATTATGCTTTGGACGGCAATAATGTTTATCACATGATGCGTTTCCGCTTTCCTATATACATTTTTATATACATACAGATTTTAAAAGCAAGTTTTTAATTTTTGAAGCCATTTCCTTATCGTAAGTTGATGTGGCATATCTTAATTCTAAATGATTTTTCGTTTTTTCCCTGAGATTTCTCTTAACCAAACCTCAAAGATTTTGGTAAAGTAATGCATAAAAAGTTACAGGTAGCTAAAATCGCATCACAATTCTCATTGTGAAGTATCACAGATTTATTTCTCAACCAAACCCTACCACCTTTCGGCAGTTTTCACCCAAGTGCCACGATTTTTCATGATGTGCCACAGTATGTTAATCTTGCTTTTGAAAAAAAAAAAATTATCAGGATCACTTTTTGTGATTGGAATAAGCATAATTTTAACAAGGTCAATCATAGTAAAAACTAATCAAAAACATCTTAGCACAAAAATATTTCCCAATATGCCATTATCCTTGGCATGGAATCACTTTATAATTTCACAACATGAAAAATTTTGCACCTTTTAGAACATAACGAAAATATCAATAAGAACAGAAGTCTGAATGGCACATTTTAAAGTGTTTTTAATAAATTTAGTCCCATTCCTCTTCATCACCACCACCAGCTGTATTTCCCGCATTTCCTCCAGCCTGGCCTCCGTCAAACCATTGATCACCACCACCTTGATTGTGGCCTCCTCCTCCACCATTTCTACGGATATCCTTTCCACCAAATTTCCCACCAGGTCTGTATGTTCCACTAGTTTCCATGCTACTGGCTGCGTAGCTCTCTAACCAAGATGGAACTCCTTGATTAGCCTCCTTCAATATTCTCACCAAACTCTTACACAAAGCAGAATCAGAGTCGTGTGAGTAAAAGCTTGTGGCTTTTCCTAGGTTTCCACATCTTCCTGTTCGGCCGATACGATGTACATATTCGTCAATAGATGCTGGTAGATCATAATTAACCACATGTTTGACTCCTGGAATGTCAAGACCTCTGGCAGCAACACTTGTGGCCACCATAATGGGAGCCTTTCCCGTTTTAAAATCTAATAAGGCCTCCTCTCTTTCTCTTTGTAAACGATCCCCATGAATACTTGTAGTTGGAAATCCAGACTGACTGAGATATGAAGCCAAGAAGTCAGCATTTCTTTTCTGTTCCACAAAAACTAATGTCCTATCAGTCCCAGTTTCTGACAAAATAGAACACAATTTGTCACGTTTTTGGAGTCTGTCTATTTCATAAAACATTTGTTCCACATCAGTGTTGGCTCCTCCTACTCGGCCAACAGTCACGAATAAATAATCATTAAGAAAGTCTGCAGCAAGTTTCTGAATTTCTTCAGGAAATGTAGCACTAAACATAAGAGTCTGTCTTTCAGTTTTTGCTGGCATTCCCATAGTTTCAACTAATTTTCTAATTTCAGGTTCAAATCCCATATCCAACATTCTGTCTGCTTCGTCTAATATGAGAAATTTGACTTTTTCTAAAGAGATTTTTCCTTTGTTGATAGTATCTAACAGTCTTCCAGGGGTTCCAACTACAAAATGAGCCCCTTGTTCAACTTGCTTCATCTGATATCCAACTGAAGTTCCACCATATAAAACAACTGAACGTAAATCTGTACCATGGGCAAATTTCCTGGCATCTAAATGAATCTGAATAGCTAATTCTCTAGTTGGTGCAACTACTATTGCTTGTGGTTCTTGAACTTCTGAAAATCTGCTTGATTTCAAGCCTTCATTCATCATAGCTGTAATAGTTGGTAGAACAAATGCAGCAGTTTTACCAGAACCTGTCTGTGCACAGGCCATCAAATCTCTTCCAGCCATAATAATTGGAATGGCATATTTCTGAACTGGTGTAGGTCTGTCGTATTTAGCTTTTTTCACATTTATCAAGAATGAGTCTCTCAAACCAGCTTCATCAAAACTTGTGATGAAAGAAATAGGTGAACGACCAGAAACTTCAACAGGAATATCATCATATTTGTCAAAATTGATTCCTTTCTCAATACTCTTGAAAATTTCACTTTCGTCAGTGCTGGGCTCTGGAGGAACATATATTTCTCTCTTTTCTCCATCTTTGTTTTCTTGATTTGGGCACTCTCTTGACATGTGACCTTCTTCACCACATTTGAAACAACCTTTTCCTCCTCCACCCCCTTTGGGGCACTCTCGAGACATATGCCCTTCTTCTCCACATTTGAAGCAGCCTTTATTTCCACCTCCACTTCCTGCACTTGGGCATTCTCTAGACATGTGACCTTCTTCACCACATTTGAAACAGCCCTTTCCTTTCGAGTCTCCACCACCCCCAAATCCTCCTCCAGATGAACTTCCACCAAATCCACCTCCAGAGCTAGAACCACCAAAACCACCACTGGAGCTGCCACCAAAACCACCTCCGGAGCTTGAACCACCAAAGCCCCCTCCAGAGCTGGACCCACCAAAGCCACCTCCTGAACTTCCTCCGAAACCCCTTGAACTGGATCGGTCTCCTCCACTTGGGCACTCCCGTGACATATGCCCCTCTTCTCCACATTTGAAACAGCCTTTTCCTCCTCCACCACCTCCTTTGGGACATTCCCTTGACATATGCCCCTCTTCTCCACATTTGAAACAGCCTTTTCCTCCACCACCTCCTTTGGGACATTCCCTTGACATATGCCCCTCTTCTCCACATTTGAAACAGCCTTTTCCTCTTGACTGTCCTCCACCACTTGGACATTCTCTAGACATGTGGCCTTCTTCTCCACATTTGAAACAGCCTTTTCCACCGCCGCCACCGCCACCAAATCCTCTGGAGCCACTAAATCCGCTATTACTACCTCCACCAAAACCACTACCAGAATCTGAATTTCCTCCGAATCCGCTTTTGGAACCAAACCCATTTGTTGATCCGCCTTGAAACCCTCCACCATTGTCCGAGTTTCCACCGAATCCGCCTTTGCCAGAGCCGAATCCATTTGATAAACCACCTGGCTTATTGTTATTTTCATTTATTTCTTGTAGGACACCCCGTCCAAATCCTCTACCAAATCCTTTAGTGGGTGCCGCGGTTCCATTAGACGGAGATTCGTCCCAGTCTGCCATTTTTTCTGGAACACGTGTTGTTACTTTCCTTCTTTTTGTTCGACTAGGTGTACTGTAAAGTGCTGTCCCTAACCCAGTTCCCGCCGTTGTGTAAAGGTCGCACTTGTCTTACAGTTTATATCAACTCTGTCACACCTCGGCGCGTGATAATGGCCGATCACCTTTCACTTGACACAGTTTGCTTTGTATAATAAATAAACAACTAATTTCCTTGAAATTAATATCTTTAAAAAGGTGTTAAAATCACTCGTGTCATTTAATAATCAATTAATTAGGTGTTTAATCTTTGAATCTTTTTAGTTCAATAGAAAAGATCTAGATTTAGACAATTTCTAAATGGATTTTAGTCTTCATAATTGTTGTACTTTTAATTAATGAAGCTTTTTATTTTACTTAAGAATGATACTGGGTCTGTTTAAATAGATTATCAACAAAATGATATCGAGAATTTTCATGCAATTTTCATCTAAAAATAGTATAGGAAGATGTGGTTTTAGTAATCAAGCTCAACTGAAAAGCGCCACCTATAAATGTGTCATAGTTTTCCTGATCATCATGTCGTAAATTCCTTAAGTATTTTTACCGAAGTAAACTAACGTCTGGATAATTAATATAGATTCTAAAACCAGTTGCTGACTTTTTATTCATTGTTAGAATAATAAAAAAATTATCAAATATTTCGATTCCCAAACCTATTTCTGAATGAAAATACCTTATTTTAAGCTGAAAGATAGAAGCTAATGCCCCCTATTTGATTGACTTTAATTAAAAACAGTGAATGGAACCAAATTTTTAAGTCGTAGTATTAAACCGGTTTCAGTATAGATAAGAAACCGAAACCAGTTTTGCTTGTCAAACCACGTGGTTCAAAATGGCTGTCGAAGGTAAACATCAACATGTGCCTGGACCACTCAAACAGAAAAATAAAACACATAAAAGTGGAAATCATCGAACTAAAAGAGAGATTGAGAAGTCTAATAAAGGTATACTCTACTAGGTCATATTCTTTGGTGACAGTAACGCTCCGATAGCCAGTTAGTACCTCGTTTCACAGGTTTATAAAACTTCCTGAATAGGCCTATCACTATCAATACTATCATGAAATTAATAATGATAATGAAGGCAGAAGGCATTGATTGAAGATGAACATAATTACAGCATTAGCCTTTTCCTTTAATCATTATGGCCTGCTTATCAGAAACATACTGTTTTTTTTTTAAATATGCATTAGGGTTATTATTATTCATTTTCAAAATCATTATATTGTTATAATTCATTGCAAATTATGTTGAATATAATTTGATTTCATTATAACTATTAGACTAAGTCCAAGCATCAGATTTGCTAGGACAGTGATATTAATCATTATTATTACTTATTTGAATATGAAGTTGCATACTTGTATGTTTATAATTTACAGGAAGAGTGAATATAAAATGTCTTAGCAAGAAAAACAGTTTGTTTATGAAAAGAGCAGAGAGAAGAAATCAGGTAAAATTTCCCATTTTCACAATACTATTGCTTGTGATTGGAAAATTGTGGTGGTTTGATGCTCTATGGGTAAATGCACAATGATTAATACAAAATGACATAGTTTGGATTAGACGTCTTTTATTAACAAGACAGTTATTCAAATGGCATTATGACAAAACCTCAGGGTCATTAGGTGGTAGAGTGAAAATGCTTGATCTATTGATCTAGGTTGCTTGATGCTGCATTAGTTAGAGTGAGTTTAATAATAGTAGAAGTCAATCAAAACAAATTATGAAAACACTGACTTGTTGGGCAATCTGGTCAGACCCAGGGCTTCCGACCGATCACCTTCTTTCTCAAAACACAGACTTCTTCAAAATGATAATTACAGTAATGGTGTGGTATACGACGTATCTTTTACACTTAAAACGTTTTGTGTATTATTTTGATTTTTGTAGTCAGTTATTTTAAGAAAACAGAAAAGAGAAGAAGCATTTGAGAAGAAAAGACAAAGAGGCACAACTGGTACACCTCCTACATTTGTTGTAAGTTCTTATTCTTGTCGTCCTACAGCTTATAATTAAACATCTACAAAACTTTCTGTTGTGGCAATCTAGAACATACAAAAAATGAATTGATACACAATTGATTTATATGCAATTTTTACTTATAATTTGTATTTGTCACAGTACTATGAACTATGCACTCATGAAACAACTTATGGTTCTTACATGGGTCATGGAAATAACACACAACCGTAGTTTACAACAATTTTTGGACTACTGCCTCAACTTATTAGTTGACTGAGACTATAATTTTTCAACAAAGCCTTCAAATCACATTTCAAGCCATTTTTTAGACTTTTGAATATGATTTGGAATGTCTTGACTTTTACCAAGTAAGAAAAATATGAAGGTAGTATGTTATACAACGTGTGGCTTAGATTTCTAGTCTGCATAATCAGTTAGCTAGAAGCACATTTGAATTCTTCATCTACCATCCAATGTCGTAATTAGTCCATAAAGGTGCTGAAAAGTAGATCAAAATAATTTTATTTAGGTATTATTATCTATTGTAGGTTATTGTATCTCTACATAGTGATATCAACCCAATAGAGTGTTTAGAACTTTTAAAGACTTGTGATGAAGATATAATTATACAGAGTAATGAACAGCAGATAACACATTTTACGTATGGTTTATTGCCTATTAGTTCTGATTAGTAGAAAAAAGCTTGAGTCCGTGTATGTAAGAGATCCTTTAACAGCAAGTATTAAAAAAGAAGGGGATTACCTCGTTAGATTGTCTCTTGTTGTAAATTTCTCTCGTTGCAACTTGTACAGTGTTGTTGACTGCCAATATCCTTTAATTTCATTTCTATGAAGGTGCACCTATCACCTAAGGCTTGCTGTCAAAAGCAGGCAATCCCTTTTTTATACGCCCACATATAATGTGGACGTATATTGCGGTTGACCCTGTCCGTCTGGACGTCCGTCCACAATTGCTTGCGGCCACAATAGAGACCACAGTTTTCATCGGATTACAATGAAACTTGGTATGTGTCTCTGTCATCATAAAATCTCGGTTCCTTTCGAAAACCAGCTTTCTGACTTTTACTGTTGGTGAGTTATGCCCCCTTTTTTATCGAAAATTCGTTAAATTCAGCTTGTGGGCGCGATACAGGCCACAATTTTTGTCCAATCTTTTCGAAACTTGGTATGTGTCTCTATCATCATATAATCTTGGTTCCTTTCGAAAACCAGCTTTCTGACTTTTACGGTTGGTGAGTTATGCCCTCTTTTTTAGCGAAAATTCGTCAAATTCAGCTTGTGAGCGCGATACAGGCCACAATTTTTGTCCAATCTTTCCGAATCTTGGTAGGTGTCTTTGTCATCATAAAATCTCGGTTCCTTTCGAAAATCAGCTTTCTTACTTTTACGGTTGGTGAGTTATGCCCCCTTTCTTAGTGAGAATTCGTCAAATTCAGCTTGTGGGTGTGATACAGGCTACAATGTTTATCCAAACATTTTTATATGCCCACATATAATGTGGACGTATATTGCGGTTGACCCTGTCTGTCCGGACGTCCGTCCACAATTGCTTGTGGCCACAATAGAGACCACAGTTTTCATTGGATTTCAATGAAACTTGGTATGCTTGTTCATATTGATGAGATCTTGGATGGCTTCGAATTTCATGAAATTTCGATCATTGGTTCCTGGCTTTCTGACTTTTTTGCTGTTGGTGTTTTGCTCACCAATAAAAATTTGCTGCTGGTGGGCGTATAGCCTTTTGGGCGTCCGCTCGTTTTGTACCTAGTGAATATTTTGAAACATTTGAGTGGCTTAGGGCTGGCCATTTTTTTTAAAATTTCATTTCAAAATTGAGTTACTCATCATATCATAAATTTGCAGGATACCAAGATTCAAGAAGCGAGCATCATTTCTTATACCAGAATATGGTAACCTGACTCATTTACTGGATGCTGTTAAAGTGGCAGATTCGTTACTATTATTAGTATCACCACAACATGGTATAGACCAGTATGGGGAATTCTCTTTAAGCTGTTTATTTGGTCAAGGTCTTCCTGCAGTCACCTTTGCTTGTCCTGTAAGTAATGTTTAGAATTACTACCTCTCTTTCTTCCATTTTTTTGCTTCATTGAAGACCAACAAAACCTCAGATTTACATTCTTAAAAAGCACAATTATTTAGACTTTATTTTGGGTCATATTCCTGTACATGTTTAAGATGTTCTACAAGACTAAATAAAAACATTCTATTTACTCTTCAGTTCTTACTAAAGAATCTTTTGGATCTCCAAGATAATAGCTTTATGATTTATATTTGACATTAGTCTAAGGTTTCAGACTGTTTCTGGATGTATCTTAAAAATTGTCTGTGATTTTACTTTTTATTATTTTCTAGGGATTTAAACAGTTACCTATAAAAAAGCAAGCTGAATCAAGAAAGATAATTCAAAATTCGATTGAAAAAAGGTTAGAAAACAATTTTAGCTTACTACTAAAATTAGTCATGAAAATATACGGAATTTTAATTGGACATAAAATATAAGGGAAATTGAATGGAAATGAGGTTTTATGGATAATCAAGGAATGGTCAATGCCAAGAGGTTTGAACAAAGGAACTATTGAGAGTGAAAAGGTCATAAGTACAACGTTTCGGATTTGTTTCAACTTTGGAGTTCTGGGTTGGTATTATATTGAAGACTGTCACTTGAGATATATATTACCCAAGTATTAAGTATCTCTAAACATTTTGTGATCTTTCGTATTAAGTCAAATCTTCAATCGTAATTTCTGCAAAAGGTTACAAAATGTCACTTGCGAACTTTTGTTGCTCAAAGACGAAAGACTAGTTACTATAATACACTTCTTTTATAATTCTGTCCAAGTAACAAGGCGTTTGATATTATGTCCTTATGTTGTCTATTTCAGGTTTCCATTAGAGAAATTTCATGCTTTAGACTCACCTCAAGATGCCTTGTTAATAGTAAGACAAGTGACAGATCAGAAATTAAAACCAGTTTATTATCGTGAACATAGACCTCACCTTATTGCTGAGGAAATCTCTTTCGAGTTGGAATCAAGTGAGGTATGGTAAATTCAAATAAGCAAATCGTGGATATATAATTGAAGTTTGAGTGACCAATTAACTGATTAAAGTTTATATTAAAGTTGTTATTTTTCGTAAGATTTGTTGGATATCAAGTTTTGGACAAATTTTAAATCTAGGTAAAATTCAATAAAGCCAGTGTAGTCACTATCTACTGAAAGTGTCTTATTTACAGAATTGATGCCCACTTATCTGAAGTAAGGAGCTATGGATATTTGTCTATTACAGAGTGAGTTTGGAGTATTGAAAGTGACCGGCTATTTACGTGGAAGATGTTTAAATGTTAATGGATTAGTTCATCTACCAGGATGGGGTGATTTCCAGATGAACCAAATAGATTCTCCCAATGACCCCTTTCCTTTACAACCCCGGAAACATAAGGATAAACCCAGTTGGGTACATACATCATTTGTTTATTTTTTGTTTATTCAAATATATATTGTTTTAATTGATAAAACTGATGTCATATTACCTAACATCCTTGTCTGTTGAAATTCATCAAATGTTTCAATTTACTCCTAAATTCATAAAATATTGTTAAAAATGAGCACTGCAGCCTAAAGAGCTGAAATCTTATGACGTTACCTAAGTCCTATGTCTGTGAGGTAGTCTATTGAGCTAACCTAATCCTTTCAAAAATACTTGACTGAGAAAATGTTTCTATAGATTCAAACACTCAAAAACTTTCAATTTAGGATGTGGAAATGAACAGTACAGAGGTGAAAGTTTTAGATAAAGCAGACCCTAAATTACAAGAAAACTTAGAAACAGAAGTTGTTCCTGATCCAATGGAGGGTGAACAAACATGGCCGACAGAGGAAGAATTGGCAGAAGGTAAATATACTCCATTTCTCAGTATTGTCCATTGAAATCTGCCAATAGATTAGTTTACTATTAAAAATTGTCAATAATGACCTCAAAAGCAACATATTAAAGCTTTATAGTTGTTATTACTGTTTGATGGGACAATGGGATAACTTACAATTCATATTGGATATCGATTTTCGAAATAAAGATATAAAGTTGTCATGGGAATGTTGTGTAAGGACAAATTAGGAATAATGAAAGTTTAACATTTGTTTACGTTATTTTGTAGCTGAGAGTCAATCTAAAAAGAAGATAGTTAAACGTGTACCAAAAGGAACATCAGAATATCAGGCCATGTGGATTATAGATGATGAACAGGTAGAAATGGTAGATTATTCTAGTACAACTATGACTTTAAAACAAGTAGTCTTGAAAATATTTGTAAGAGTTGCAACAGACTGTTAATTATCAATAGGGAATATTACATTCTTATTTTTTGCTTATCAATTGATATATTTATCCTGAGTTTTTGTTTTTTTATTTTGAACTTTAGATTTTAGCGCTCTGTAAATTTTACAGATATATAAAGATTATCTCTATTATTTCTGCTCTTATCAGGATATAGATGGAAACCCTGATGATGATGATGATGATAGTGATGTGGATGAATTTAAAGATGCTATGGAAACAATGGAATCAGATGAAGAAGGAGAAAAAGAAGATTTTGAAACGGTCAGTGACATGTTTCTTTTCAATATTCAGACTGCTAGAATGGAAGGAAGAGATATAGATTGACAATTCCTCTTGATAAACTATGCAAAAAGAAATTTTTGTTCACAGGAAATTTATTTTGGATGCAGCTGAAGTTAGATCAAATAAATCAATTGTTACATATTGTATTTGTTGCTAAGAGAAATGTTAAAGCAAGTATTTAAGTGGTAGTTTTTATGTTAAGGTTAATTTAGATGTTTTAATTTATATCGTAGATGACTATGACAGAGAATAATGATGATGAGAAATATGATGCTAATATGGACTTAGATGAAGAAAGATCAATGTAAGTAGTTCTACATGAGAAATAATACAGTAAAAGAATTATCTTGACTTTGGCATGGTTTCCATATAATTATTACTGAATAAAGTATATTCTATGACAAACTAAGAACGAATGTGTGGAATTCTTTTGACTGGCTTCATGAGATCACATTACTATAAGTCTCAAAATTTGGTTTGCTATCAATATATTGGTAATAATTTGGTTGTTGAAAGATAGGATCGCTTGATAAAATAATGGAACCCATTTTAGGTTAGAGAAAATTAAAGAAGAAAGAGAACATGCTATGTTTCCCGATGAAGTAGATACACCTATGGATACTCCTGCTAGAATAAGGTTTTCAAGGTAATATATCTGTAGATGTTATTGTTTCTTCTTAGATCTAATTTCAGTTTAAGTGACTCACCTGGATATTATAGAAGGAAATCTTAATTTAATGATGTATACAATGCCCAGAGTGTAAAGTGTGAATTAAAAAAAACTACAAAATTGACTTTAATATTTATTGTGAAAAGTACCAAAGATGAAAGATACTGTGATTTGCCTTCATCCTATTTTATGAGAATTTTTTTTATCTTTGACAATTTGTAGAAAGAAGCACATCATTCTGAGAATAAATTATAGTAAACAACAAAACTAAACATATTTGGGTTAGTTATTGAAACTATCTCTTTTTCAGATATAGAGGATTAAAAAGTTTTAGGACATCGCCATGGGATCCAAAAGAAAATCTACCTTCAGATTATGCTAGAATATTTCAGTTTGATAAATTTAAAATGACAAGAAAAAAAGTTTTAAGTCAACAGAATGATGATGGGGCCTTGGTAAGTTCAGAAACGTGTATTATAAATAAGTTAACATTAACTTTAACTTTCTCTACACAACACAACATGAAAGTTTTTTGGATTGATAAACTAAAAACTGTTATTCCCCGTGGATTGAACATTCAGCATGATAACCAGATAATTCCGTTTGTTACCACTTTCAATAATACAGCCACTAACGCATCAGAGCTTGTTAAAAAATCTTATAAAAATCTCCAAAATAAGTATCCAACTGTTTTTAATAAAAGACTCATTACAGCTTTTAAATGAAATTAAAATTTAAGTAATATTTTAGTACGAGGTCGTCTCGACCCCTTAGATTAAGATAAGCCCATTATTTTTCATAAAGCTTAAATTACTAATTGAATATTGTTTTACAGTTCAAAGATTTCTTGAAACATTTTGTATTTCATTATAACTTATGAGTGATTTTTCATATTACTTTTCACTTAAAGGTATATACATTTCTTAGCTTTGTGGCCTGATGACCTTGGCCAGTGCTTTTTTGTTGAAAGTTATTCCTTTCACTCCCTAAATATATACTACTGGTAGAAATTTCTTAAAAACTTAGTTTGACCCGACATCTTTTAACAAATACATATATTAGATTGCGTAATAATAATTGAAACTTTTCCTTTTTTTAGCCTGGTTGGTATATAACAGTACATGTTAATAAAGTACCAAAAGAATTTATAGGTTTGTCTGAAATATCTAGTATCTAGCACTTTTATATTGAAAGGTGATGTCATGAATACATTTGCTAAGCTTTGTTTAGTGAGCTCAATCTTTTATCAAACTTTGCCCAAAATCTTGTCTCATTATTCTTATATATAAACCGTACTTTATTCATATGTGAATTAATTTGAAAAAGGTTTGTACAAATATAATTGTTTCATTTAATTAATGAGCAGAAAATCATATATGAAAATTATGAAAACAGATCATGGGCAAAATTTTTTAATTCCATTGAATGGTTATTTCTGATCTTAGGAAATTGAATACAAGTTATTGATAAATGTTTGTTTTAGAAACATACAAACCTGGGACTCCAGTTGTTTTATTTGGTTTATTACAACATGAACAGAAGATGTCTGTATTACATTTTAATATTCGAAAATACCAGTCTGCCACTCAACCAATCAAATCAAAGGATAGATTGATATTTCATGTAGGATTTCGACGATTCTCAGCTTGTCCTATTTTCTCTCAACATACTACTGGTAATAAACATAAGGTAAATACCATAACCACTGATACCCATTGACGCCCTATTACAACCACAGTGTTTAATATTTTTACATCTCCTATTGTAAAATATCTCAGTCAATTCTTCAAATCACAATTACAATTTTCATAGCAATAATATTTGTGCTGTTATGTGAATAGTGTATGTTACACATGAATATGAATAGCTTCAATTTTTGATTGATTTTGAATGCACCTTGGTGTGAATAAAAAAAACGCGTCCAAATTTCATTGTGGGTGCAAAAGAAGCTACAATTTTAAATGGATTTTGATGAAACTTGTTGTGAGCTTTGGAATTGACAAGGCATTGTTCAAGTTCACATTTGACGACTTAGAAGAAGGGTTTGTTTGTATATTTAGATGATATCGATCAAAGGAAAAAAATGATTTAACAATGCTGATGTGGGTGTATGTTACCTTGCCTGGCAATATTTGTTTTAACTCCCGTTCTCTTATTTTCCTTTTTTTTGTTAACATAATTGAATATAAATATATCTTTTAATCAATGGCTGAAATTTGCTTTTTTATTAAATAAAAAAACTTCCTGTTAACAATATTCTTCTGGAACTAGAAAAAATTTGTAAATTTCAGTTTGAGAGATTTTTAATGCCTGATACAGCATGTGTAGCTACAGTGTATGCACCTATTACGTATCCTCCAGTTTCTGTTCTGGTCTTTCAAGAAACTCCAGAAGGTTTGTAATATTATAAAACTTTCTTTCTGACATTTGAATAGAGATATGTCTATGCATATTTTTAAAACAGACATGATGTTTCAGTCTGTGCAAACTTTAGGTTTACAAGGATCGGTTCTTGACCGAAATTTCTTTTCATTGATCTATCACTGGTTCAACCCCATTGACAGCCAGCTAACTGGAATAATGTGTAAAGAAAACTTATTAGAGGTCACCAGATGTTCACACACAACTGTAGCTTACAACCAATCACCATTTATTTTGGTTGACAAATCGAAGGAATAGGAACCATATAAAGAGTCTTAATGCCCTTACCAACCTAACTACATTATCAGATTTTGTGTTTTGTGATTTTTTCAGGTCTTCATGAGTTAGTTGCCACAGGATCTCTCTTGTCAGTGAATCCAGATAGAATTGTAACGAAACGTATCATACTCAGTGGCCACCCGAAAAAAATCAACAAACGCTCTTCTGTTATTAGATATATGTTTTATAGTAGAGGTTGGTATAGAAATAGTCATCATCTTTACAAAACAAACTCCATCTAATACCTTGAATTCATTTGACAATTTTCTTGGTTTTTGTTTTATTCAAATTTTTAATGCATAGATTTAATTGTATTGTACACTAGCTCAATCCCAAACCAACATTTGAATGTGTATAAATATGAATTGTTGATAATAAGTATACATTACTATATTTCAGAGGATATTAATTGGTTTAAGCCTGTAGAATTAAGAACCAAATGGGGAAGAAGAGGACACATTAAAGAAGCTTTAGGTATTTAGACAAATTTATATGCCACATATATTTGTGTATAGTAGAATAGTTCCAATTTATGACCTTTACTCTCGTCAAAGCAGTTTATATGATTTCTTGGTCGTTGTATTGTAGGAACCCATGGTCATATGAAATGTGTGTTTGATGGCCAGTTGAAATCACAAGATACAGTATTGATGCATCTATATAAGAGAATGTTTCCCAAGTGGACATATAACGCCCATGTTAAATCCCCTCCTGTGATCAATATTTATAAAACACCCATGGAAGATGATGAAATGGATAAAGAAGCTTATAAAATATTTGAATAAACTAAAATTGTTTTTGAGAATGATTTATTTTGTTAATTTGGGCAACATGATGGTTAATGATGGTTAAATAAACCAAATTTACAAGGCTTGGTTGAAATATTGTATCCCTTTTCGTAATGTAACTTGAGTCGAGGTAGAGATTCAAAATGGCTTCGAACTGCGTAAGAAAAATACTAAGTGTACCTCACACTTCATAATTTAAAAAAATTAAGCAATATATCAAGTTTGAATCAGATTTGTAATCAACATTTAAAAACATTAATGTACAATGTTACTGGCGATTGACTTGTAATAAATAGTGTCCTTTAAATCTGAAATCATGTTCTAATATGTGTCACTTATAAACTGTTAAATCACCATCACCAAGATCACATTAATACATTACATAATTCAATCAATGGTTTATTTCTGACACTGTCTATCATACATCTGTTTTAATATACACATACTGTCAGCATATCTCATTTCATTCCTTAATCCTGAAATCTGCCATCTAAATATAAATAGGAAATTATGTTCAATTTTCATTAAAAAGAGCACATCTTGACATAGCAGATAAAGTAAAATTTCATAGAGTAGGTAAGAGATATACAGATATGTTTTATTAAATGTTTGAAGGTGATTTTATTTCTATATCTAGATTTTACCTGCAAAACTTGTCTTAACTTAACCTGATTTTGCTGTAATTCAGTAAAAAAAACTAGTAGGAAATAAAAATAAAACAATTATGTCTGCAACCACAACATTCAAAATTATACAGACCACATGTAAACTGTCCATATTGATTCAGACACCAATTACTTTGATAATAATCAGACAAACCTGCTTCTGGTTTCTTTCCATCTTGACATATGATTTATTAACAGTTGTTCTGGTGGGGCTCCTTCATTACTCTACATAAAAAATAATTCAAAACTCTCTGAAATTTCTATTCTACTTTACACACCTAGATAAAGATAGACAATTGCTACTTTTTCACGATTGTGACCTTATTAGTTATATCTGTTTTAATTTTGATAATTATCTATCTTTAAAAAGTAACCTTTTGTTTAGCACGACATAGTCAAGCAAAAATAGTTTGTTTGCTAGCTAACTTACAAAATGAATATCAAGATGTTCGTGTGGCTGAGGAGTAGGTTCTGGTATACGATGATCAACATGTATATCTGTTTTCTCTTGTTTTATTGGTGGGGGTAATTCATAAACATCTGGGAACCTGTCCATCTAAAATAACAATATCATTAACCATTTCAACTCCTTTCATGATCCAAACACTTGCAATATTGTGGATGAGTAAAACCATAAAACATTGTGTCAATACAACAAACCCATTCGTCATATTCCTCAAGGCTGGATATTCATATCAAGATATTGTCCAATCCAATTGGCCATAGAATCTGGGAAACCCCAGCCAATCAAATTAAATACCTTGCTATTGAAGCTATGTTTGCATTAAACAGTTCATAAAAATTAGGCCAGAATAATGTTCATAATGAGAACAAAACTATAACATTTCTACAACCAGAATTTCCTTTGCATAGTTCTCCTTTTTAAACTGTTTATTTACATTGCCGACTTCCCTAAAAATTTTGGCACTTAATAATAAAAATAATAATAATATCTTTATTAGGGTGATAAAATGAGGCCATGGGCCTTTCTTGCATTTAACATATATACAACTGACTGTACAAGGGATACAATGGTCACAAAAATTAAAGTCATATATCAGGTGGTTATAAATATAGATACAGAAAAGTGGTATTATGTATTTCCATATTGAATTTTAGCTAATTGTTTGAAAACTATAATAGATCCAGAATTTTAGAGAATTAATCTCATATTTATGGAATCATAAGGAGTATTATAGTGTGTATCTTATATAAAAAATACAGCAGAATTAATCTAATGACGAATAGAAATACTAAATATATTAAGACTTTTAAGGCCATTAGCATCAGGGACTTTGTTGTCAAAAACAAGTTTGTGGGCTCTTTACCTCATCATCACTTCCCGGTTTAATATCCTGACTAGGTGAAGGGGATCTCGGTACAGGTGGAGCTACTAGCGGTTCATTACTCTGCGGATCGTTTTTAATCCAAGCTCTGCATACTGGATACAGAGCCGTCTCTTCGTTGAACTGGGCTAAATCAACACTTCTATCAAATAGCTTCATTACATATGTATCTGGTAAAAGAAAAATATCAACTTATAAAAAATAAACTGAAGACTGAAGTAAATATAGATTACAGTTACACTCTAACTGGAATATAGTTAGAGGATCAATTTATACACATTATTAATCTTCAATACAGCTTGTTGGCTATATGTACTCTATGAAAGTGTGGTATTTGGTTTTCTCAAAGAGTGAGCTTATAACTTACAGTTGTTTAAACATGTCATCTCAAGATATATTTCATTTTTAATAAAGGGTTTCAATTAATTCATGTGCCAAAGCTCAAATGAAATGATATGATGAATATGAATAGAATAACTAACTTACGCTGCGGCTGTCCAGACCTTAAACTTCCTAGGTCATCTTTTCTTTTACGTTTTCTGTTGGCTTTATATGGAGATTTCTTGGGAGAAGCAGAATTTGAATTAGATGATCTACAAAGGAAGATAAACTGTACTTCAGATTTATAAGCAGTTGAATTCAACAATGTGAAATATTTATTTAAAATATATATATATAATATTGTCAACCAAGAAATTTTCAGTAAGATCAAGAGTAGGCCTATAGTGAAAGAAAAGTATCAAAAGTCCTCTGCTTGCATTGCAATAAAAGATGGGCACTGGTTACTGACCTAGGTGTGGGTAAAACTGGATGATTGACTTCTTCACTATCACTGGGTCTTAAATAAACAAAATCACTTGTTAATTTATACAAAAATTGAATGTACAGTTGTGCTTCTAAATATTTGTTCAATATATTGCTGAATCAGTCAATGGAAAGATGATAGGCATAGTTAATTCATTTTAAAGATAACTTAAAATTAAATTAGATCTCTATATTGTTTTTCAAGTAATTAAAAAGAAATTAAGGTTTTAAATAGGATTTCTAACTTATCATTAATATGATATGTACAGTCAGTAGTGCCATAATTCATTAAATTAATTGTACTATCATCAAAAAGCAACTCAGTTGACTTACCCATCATCTTTCTGATCTACTAGGTTCTGTAAAGTGGCTCCAAGTCTGTTTCTAGCTGAGGCAACTTCGACTGTAAAGTAACGGTAATAGTAAAAATAATTATTTGAACATTACCTAACCTTCTTCAAGCTTTTGATTTTTGAAACCATGCCCCCCCCCCCCCTTGTTTACTTCCATTTATTTCGATTCGTACGTATTTTTCATGATTCTGTTATAGGGTATATATTTTAAGTGTAAATATATTGTATGTTTTTTTATCTTTAGCTAATGAGCATTTTAATAATGAGCACTATTAACCACAAGCTTTACTCAACTTTCTCTGTCACTATCTTCAGTCTTTAGAGTGAGTGAACTGTTACTTTAGCTCACTCATCTGTCCTTTTTACCTGTCCTATCCTATCAGTCTCAGTTTAGTTTTCAAGGTTGTAGGATCTTCTCCTATATTTGGTTTTACACTGGATTGAGATATTTAGATATTTTGAGAATCAGGATTTCAGAGTTTAATATAGTGAATAATCTAAAGGTTTTTAGATATTCCAAGTAGTAAGCTTGATTTCCAAGCTATAAAAATCCCTTTTCAGGGGTTTTTGTTTGGTTTTGAATAAACCGTTGAAATCGAACCCTTGTGTGGTCATTTTCCCCATCATATATGGTTAATTAGACCAGCCCTACAATAATTCGACCAATCAATAGTTAAAATTTTAAAAATCCATACCATGTTTTCCTTTAGCACCTGACATTTTAGCTTATTTAATTGGATATATCTAGTTCGTCTATCTTCTATGATTTATTATAACTCAATCAAAGAGGCCGCCATTAAGAAATGAACTTCCTGTTTTCAACTTGATTGTCTAAACGTTGACCTCTTATAAAACATTTGTAATTTTTAGATCTTTTAATTATGATTATCCAATTTCAAGTTATAAGAGAAATTATACAAAAAGTAATTTGTAGATTTGAATAATATGAATTAACAAGACCAAGTTCCTATGCATATGCATTAAATGGTAGCCCACATTTGATAAGATAATTTTCACAAACAAGTGCAACTGAAAATGGCCGACAAGGATCAGTCGGACGTGTCAGGCAGTCAAACAAATAATCCTTTGACAAGGAAATTGAATAAGATTCTCGAAACAAGACTTGACAATGACAAAGTGAGTATTCAACGAACTTTGTTTTGTATTATTGAAACGATCGGATAATTCCTTAGCATGGATATAACTTGATCTGTTCCTGTAAATTGTCTTATTTTATGGACAGACATTTGCACCAAAAGTATTGTCCTTACAATCTGAGGGGTTTCAAAGTTTCCCTGCATGTTTGACCCTTTAACTTACCAAACCCTTTTCATACTGAGAGTATATATTCATACTCGAGGCCTAAATGTGTTTATCTGAAAATAATAGTAACATGTCGATCACTCTATGTTCACTCTATATAGGTAGGTACATTAGGATCAGGAGTTTTCAACCAGATGCTAGGTATAATAATTATCCCTACGTACAAGCATACATTTTTTGACTATAATGTTGGAAATTGTTTTATTCAGTAGGGCTATTTATTCTTTAACATGAAAGATGGCAGTGAATAGCAAAAATCCTAAAAGAAAACCCTCAAAATGGTAATAATTCATAAGGGAGTAAATCAATCGATCAAGAATCCTAAAAGGCTAAGCGAAAAAAATAAAGGTTGAAAACCCCTTTTGAAGATAACAATTATATAGCCCTGTATTATGATGGATATGTTTTCAAAACATTGATTAATAAACTTGATATAACAATATTTGATATACTTTTAGGACATGTTGGAAGCCCTCAAGGCTTTGTCCACGATATTTACGGAGAACAATCTACGATCCAGAAGAAATTTACGAAGTGACATAGAAAAGAGAAGTTTGGCAATCAATGAGGAGTTTTTACAGTCATTTCAGGCTGTTAAAGAGGTATTTTATATAGTTTTTGTAAAAATTCAAATTTGGACAATAAGAGCATATATTTATCAGCAGATAAACCTGCTGCCATAAAAAAATATAACAGATGATCTGATAAACCAAAAAAGACTTAGTAATTATCCATGAAAATGCAATTGATTATTGAAAAATGCCTAATAAATTGATTAAGGGTTTTTCCAATAATTACTTGTTTTATGAGTTTTTTTTAGATTTTACAGGTATTCTATTACTTTATGACACTTGGTAAGTTCACTGATAAATATATACGCATATTGACAAAATTTCGATAACTTAAATTTTACGTCCATTTTAAGACACACAATCTGTGTTGCTTTATTTATGAGCAAGGCTGCATATATTTTAGAGGCCAAAAAAACATTAAGTGTCAAGTTGTTTCAAGGTAGCACCAGATTTGTGTCATATACCTTAACCTAAACAATATTTGATTCCAGCAACTGGACTGTGTTTATTCTGATGTAAAAGAAATGAATGAATGTTGTCAGGATATGACCAATAGATTAAAGGTAATTAAAAAATAAAAATAAATTGTGGATTACATATATAAGAGACATTATTTGTCATGACTAATTCCCAAAACTAACAAGATCAAAATTAGCATATTATGTTAGAAAGAAGATTTTAAAAATCACATGTTATATGATTATATTGGACCTGTTTTTAACTGCCCGGTCCTTCACTTGTAATTTGTATGCTAATGATACTATTATATTGTATACAAGACTTGTGAACTAGTTCTTTGTATATGAATGTTTTTATGTTAAATATTGTAGGCAGCTAAAGATCAGACCCATGATTTAATCAGTCAGACAACAACACTACATGCTGAAAGGTAACTAGATATGTTCTTTATAGTTCAAACTCTGCTTTCTTGCATTCTGCTTCAACAATGATGCTGATGAAGGCCAGACAGTGAGTTATGTAAAATTGTCTTGTCGTTCAATTTTACAGTGCATTTGGACTCTGGTATTTACAACAATAATTTTAGACATTCTTAGTTTAAGATCAGAATCATATAATTGTATTATTTTGTTTTTCAGTCAAAAGTTACAGATGAAGTCACAAGTGGCTGATGCTTTTCTGAGTAAATTTCAGTTAAAACCTGAAGAAGCTAAGATTATCAGAGGAACTAGAGATGGAGCTTTACATCCTGTTAGTAATTTAATTAGTAATTAGCTTTGACAGATAACCTCTGTAATGCCTCATGAATTTCCTAGTGGATATTGAAGATCTAAGGCCGTACAAAGAAAATTGTCTGTTTTACAGGCCCCGCGCACTCCAGTAAAATACTATTTATTGACATTTTGGAATAATTAATAAATAATGCGCGCGCGTCTCCAAAATTGTGTGTAAAATAGAGTTATTTCCCTGTTCCCGAAAATATTTTTTACCATAATTATCTCCCTTGACGTTCAACGAAAAACCGGAAGTGGCTAAGAATGCGTTTTTCATCACCAATAATAAGATTTTCTTCTACAACTTAAAACTGAAATTGATTCTGATACAATTTAACGTTCAAAAATACAATTATTTGCTGAAGGAAGCACAATTATGAAAATTATTCACACTTTCGTGAGGACAATCCAAACATTAAATTAATCTTAATCTTGATGATTTCGTTTCTGGATAATAAATAATAATGGTGGAACAAATCGAGACCCGTTACAATTACAAGTACAAGAATGCACCAGGTTTTTTTCTGCTATTGATTTGAAAAAGTTAATATTTATGGAAAAATGGGAACGAATACAAGAAAATACGAATTTCATACTTTCGAATACGATCGATTTTCTCATTATTGGTATCATTCAACACATTCCGCTTTTCTCAAGTTAAAACCGGTAGTACTCCGTTAGTACGAGTTATCGAAAAATTGGCATTTGTAACATAGGCCTAGATAAAAATTATTGAAATAGAAGTTTGATCTAATCAGATTGTTTTGTTCTTGTCATGTGATGTGATGTATAACAATTTGTTCCAAAATTTCCAATAATAATTATTATTTCCATACAATGGCATTTTAAAACACAGTTTACAGATGGATAGAAATGGATTAGTACTGTAGTAGAATAACATTGTTTTGACATAATATTATCAGCCCTGATGCACTCTAAGTGCATCATTGTCAGAGGTAGTTAATATGTTAGAATGATTACGTTTATTTGAAGTTGAAAGGTAAAAAAGTTCTGTTATTTCTATCAACTATTATTTTTCAACCCCCAAAAACATCTAATAGTTGCATCTGAATGGTGATTTAAATCTATTTTTTAAATTTGTGGAAATAAATAATAAATAGCTTCGCTCGCTCCAATTTCTTCTGGTGCCAAATTATAAAAAGCGCTTATAAATAATAAATAATAAATTTGCCCTCTCGCCCCATCTTTTTAAAAAAAAGGCCTGTAAAACAGACAATTTACTTTGCACGGCCTAATATAATATAAATGGCCAGTACAACCAATCTGAAAAAGATGAACTAAATGTTTTGATTGCATTGGGAACGTTTTGAAGGACTTCAGTGTAGAATGCCAAAATTATACTTGGGTAAATGTAGATGTTTGAAATTCCTTGTTTTATTTCAGGAATTTTTCAAGGCATTAGCTAGAGTGAAGCAAATACATAGTGATTGTAAATATTTATTACGAACCAACCAACAAACAGCTGGGTAGGTTGTGTGGATTTTTTATTAGTTTTTTTGACATTTATTGACAATTTCTGTAAAAGATACGATTATTAATACAAGTCTGTGCACTCTGGTGATATTGATTTGTCGAATGAAGAGATTGTGTTGCAGACAATATACTAGTTGAATACCAACAACATAAGAATTCCTGTGTATTGAATATGCTTGTCTTCAAGGAATGTAGGGTCACATTGAAACCTGCATATATCTTATCAACATTTAAAATGACATTTTTCTTTGTTTCAGACTGGAAATAATGGAATCTATGGCATTACATCAGGAATCAGCTTATGAAAGACTTTATAGATGGACACAGAGTAAGTATCAGGAGTTATCTTTTCCTTGTTTCCTATCAGCTTCAAACAAACTGCTATGGTAATGGTATGTATAATAAAAAGATAGCCAGGCAAGGTAACATACGCCCACTGGCAGCCTTGAATTTGAATAATATATTGAGCAATAACTCTAAAAACATTCACTAATGGCAAAAAGTCAAAAACTGTTAAATCAAAAAATCGTCAAATTCAAACTTGACCACCAGCTTATCTTTTTCAATACTTCAATCAAGTTCATCAAATCTTTAATAAAATTGTAGCTTCTTTTGCACCCACAAAAATTTTTGACGCAATTTTACTAAGTCAAGGGCAACAACTAAAAAAAACATTCATTAAAAAAGTCCTCAAATTCAAACTTGACTACTGTCTAATCAATTCTAACCTAAAATTTAGGCTTCTTATTGCAACCACAATAGAATTTTGACGCAATTTTACTAAGGTAAGGGCAATAACTCAAAACTGTTCATTGAAAAATTGTCAAATTTAAACTTGAATGAGGTCTAATCAATTCAAATGCTCACACCAAGTTTCATCAAAATCCTTTGAAAATTGTAGGTTTTATTGCATCAACAATACAATTTTGACAAGATTTTACTAAGTGAAGGGCAATAACTCAAAAACTGATCACCAAAAAATCGTCTAGTCCGAACTTGACTGCCACCTTATCAATTCTAATGCTCATACCAAGTTTCATCAAAATCCATTGAAAATTGAATCCTCTATTGCACAATAAAATTTTGATGCAATTTACTAAGTCAAGGGCAATAACTCGTCGGAAAATTGTTTAATTTGAACTTGACCGCCCTCTTATCAATTCCAATGCTCACACCAAGTTTCATTAAAATCCATTGAAAATTGTCGCTTCAAATGTGTCTACAACAAATGTTGACGGACCGACGGACAGGGGCAACGACAATATACGTCCACATAAAAATAAGACTTTGATTAAATATGCATTAACACCAGAGAAGTCTCTCAAATTTTCAAGCTGTCAGTTTTTCACCTCTTTTTTTTTTCAGATGAATGTAGAGCTCTTACAGGAGATTCCCCTGATGTTTCTATAGTATTATGTGATGCTATGAAAGCATTGTTAGATAGACCTGTTTTATTCAAGTGAGTTTATTTTATCATATTCATATCACAATTAGTGACATGTCTATTCTTCATGATTTAAAGTGTTAGTGAAAAGATTGTGCAATTTTTATACATGGCACAGGCCTATGTCCCAAGGCAAGAACTGCTTAAGAGAAGTTCAAGCATATTTTAAGAATGAACAAAACTATGGTGGTACAACACAATTCTTATGAGTGGTGCGATTATGAATGCATCATTTATGTTTCATTGATTGAGAAACCAAAGACTGTTTTACATTTTTAGATATTCATTAGATGAGTTTGGAACAGCTAGAAGAAGTGCTGTAGTTCGTGGTTTTATAGATGCTCTTACTAGAGGGGGTATGTACATCAGTATTTATATTTTTGTAAACAGACAGTTACTAGGATGGAATGTTTTAGTATTATACAAACAAAAACACAAGAATATGTTGATTTTAAAGTGTTTTTGAATGAGACACTATTTTTAAAATTTAATTACTATGGTGATACTTATGATACTGGTATATCACCCACCTTTATTCTTGAATTTAAATCTTTAAACTTTTGTTGATGTTTAAAATGCAGACACTTCCTAATCCAGAAAGAAATGATATATTTTGAAGTGACAAGAAACATATTTTTTTTCTTGATAAAATTTGTTCCCATAACAATTCAAGTACATGTATGTTACTTTTTAGGACCAGGTGGGACACCACGACCTATTGAACTCCACTCCCATGATCCTCTACGATATGTGGGTGATATGTTAGGTTGGTTACATCAGGCTGCGGCATCAGAGAAGGAACATATTCAATCTTTATTGAAAAAATGTGAAGGTGTGGAACAAAATTTTAGATAAAATAAATATATAAAAGGACTCTGCAGAAATCAAACTCTGAACCTCCAGTAAATTTACTTACAAATTAGTGATATTCTTGGTTTTAATTTAAAGTATTTGCATGTAATATTAACTGTTCACATTAGGTTTGATAATGCTGTACATGTCCCATTTATCTCTTGGTATATTCACCTATTTAGTTTCGTTGATTTCAGTCCAAGAATCTCAGATAGAAGATGTTTTAGGTCATATAACAGAAGGTGTCTGTAGACCATTTAAGGTTAGTCGAAACAGCAACTAGATTTAACATGTCTAAAAGGTCCCTCCAGCTGTTGATCTTTCATTGAATAATTGTACCTTGGTTATACGGTAGTTGAGTTGACTTGTACATTGGGGGATAACTTATTCATTGCCAATAGCCTTTCTCATGCCAACAGTGGACATCCACCTTTCCACATGAAAATATTTTCACCAAGCAGGTATCTAATCTATCTCCAGCATTAATGATTCCTAATTAATCACCTACATGGCATTGCTGATATTTATAAATCTAGTGAGAAATATCATGTAAAATATCATTTATTTTATCTAGGTTAGAGTAGAGCAAGTGTTAGTATCAGAACAAGATGCTGTGACTTTATATAAACTGGATAATCTACTAAAATTCTACCACAGTACAATCAGGTCAGTTCTCGTCATTTGTTTATTTATTAATAAAATTGAGTTATATTTCTTTCATCTGGTTTTATAGTAAATTTCCCTCATATCAAAATGGAATGTTCTAATGTTCTTGATTAATTTTTGATTATATTAATATATATATAGTTTACAAACTTATGTATACACCAATTGATAGGGGAAGTTCAAAATAATGTAACAATTTACAATTTAAAACCACTGATTGTCATATTGATTTTACATATTTTCAGACAAATAGTAAATAAAGAAGCAGCACTGTTATCAACATTGAGTGAGATCCAGGGTTTATCACATAGAATGTTTTTTAACAGTTTAACTTGTAATGCTAACAGACTTCTAGATAGGGTAATTATTTTTAAAGTCTATAAAACAAAGTTTTGGTTCTTAAGGTTCCAGTTTAGGTTGGGCCATTTTACTTGTCTTACAATCATCTTATACAATTTCATATGTACTTTTTTGCTAAACTGGTCCTTTTGTTGTAATATTAAAAATTAAATAAAAACACAAAATGTGGTGAGGAATTTTTTGTATCAACTTAAATAATAGATTAAACAACCAACCACTTAGAAATCCATTTCTTGAGAGGTTGATGTCAAAAACAAAACATGATCTTTGTAAAAATCGATACTTTTCTCTACTTAATCAGGTTGAACTACCGCCATCTGATTTAGGACCAACATCTTCTCTTACCCAGACTTTACAGTTACTACGAGATGTTCTGGCTTGTCATGATGCCTCTGTTGTACCTATAGATGATAAAAAACAAGACTATAAACAGGTTTGTCTGTTCATATAACATTAATTATAGCTGAAAAGGGTCTATTCTTTTCAAATTTTACTCAATAGTTTTGTTTGACCAGTAGAGCAGTAATTGAAATGGAGGGTATATGAGACTCGACATCACTTATAATTTGTATTTTGTTATTTATTAAAATGAAAACAAAATGATCTTTTATTAAGAGGTCTTGTGTGTAGAATTTGTTTCTTATTTTTTGGTTGTGAATCTAGCTGCATATATTGATTAATATTAGCTTTTTCAATTTTCAAAAAGGCCTGTATTGATAACTGTTTGAATTTTTAGATATTATCATGTGTAGTGGACCCCCTGATTCAGATGTGTTCAGTATCAGCTAGTAGATTAAACAGTATAGATATGGCAGCCTATATGATAAATGGTATATATTTGATACAGTCAACACTAGCTCTGTATGAATTTACTGATACTAGACTAGAAATGCTACAAGCTCAGGTAAGGAAAAGACTTGTGTCCATCAGATAAAATACATTTTTTGTAAAGCTCCAGGAACCTTACTTAAAAAGAATAACATAGAATTCTTGAGAGACTTCATTGAAAGAGACCGATAAAAATTGAGGAAATATTGCATAATGTTTTTTATTTTGTCTTATGGACTGTATACTGTATAATTGTAGATGTTATATGCTGAGTTAAAGTGATTCCTTCCCTTTTGTAAACTTAAGAACGCAATTCTTGATGAATTTTAAACATCACGTTGCTATTTCAGATTGATGCCCATGTAGACACTTTAATCAGTGAACAAGCAGCGTTTGTATTAAATAGAGTAGGTTTATCTTCAATATATGGTACAGTACAGACACATCAAACTACCCAAGGTCCTCTTTCAAGTCTACAGGGTCTTGATGGTATCACTGTTAAATCAGCTATGGTAGGTTCATATCTTTTAACCAAGCCAAAAACATTCTCATTCATGTTTTACAAAACACATCTTTGGATTAAGAAAACATCTGCCTCTTCCATAATCTATACTTATTTTCTACCTGTCGAATTTGATTAAAAGAGATTTTTATGTGAAATATATTTATTTTAATTATATTTCAGAATAAATTTGACAGTTATTTGGCCAGCCCTGATAGTTTAGTATTGCCACAATGTAGTCTGATACTGAGTGCTTTAGTAAGGTAAGACATACACAGTTACTTTTTTCACTTTAAAAGTTGCAGTCTCCTTTGTTGATTTGAGATAAAGATTTTTTTTAAAGTAGGTTCTGATTTCTCTTTTCAATTTTTTTTAATTATTATGTAATTTAATGAAGCTAGTCTTATTACTACATGTATATTTATTGTGTATGATTTAAAAGTTTTGTAATTTGTGAGTTTTGAATATTTATATTTCAGAGACAACATGAAGAGAAGAGCTATAGAATTAATTTGTCAGGCATATAAACAGATGTATGAGGCTATATATAACCCACAGAATGATTACCGGGAACCACAGTCTATTGTTCCTAGAACTCCAGACCAAGTTAATAAACTACTCTCATAGATATTGTTGGGAAGAGTGGAGTTGGACAGAGGGTGCTATACAATTCCTATCTACTGAACAAAGTTGTTAAACATTGTTATAAGAACTCCAGATTAAGTTATTAAGCTACTTTCCTAGATGCTGTTGGGAATAGGGTATGGGAACTAGGGGGTTCCTATCAACTGAAGCAAGTTGTTAAACATTGTACCTAGATCAATTTGTTACACTATTGTCATAAAATTGTTACAGAAGCTGACGGGGCAGGGTGCATGAGACACAGGTGTGTCAGAACTACAGATAAAATTGTTGAGAAATTGTTGTGGGACGGGTAATCACTACACAGTAGTGGTTTGAGAAGGTGAAAAGAATGGATCTCTACCCCTACAGGTTGTTTAAAGGTTGAATTACTGTTTCCTAAAAATGTTAAGAAATTGTACAGATGTGAATGTTGTTCAAATATTTAAAAAATGTGTATATCTTATTTAAAAGATGTTATGGAACTATCATGTATATAGATTGGTTGATATTTTTTATGGAAAATGAATTAAAAGATTATTACTGAGAGGAATATTTCTGCTAGTTATATTTAAATCTGAATTAACTCCTCAACTCATGGCTGGTAATAACATTATGATTAAGGCTCATAATCAAGGGAGGTAATTATACAGACCAAAAGATTTCATTGTTATGTTACATAATTAACAATTAAATCATATCAATTTATTCATACAGTAGAAATAGAACTAGAATTGCTGATTTTACCATAGAAAATAGTGATTGAAATATTCGCTCTTTGACGACCTATGGTGGGAATTTCGTTTCGACTTTTTTTTTTCTGACCCAATTCAGATTTGGAAAGTTCGGGAACTCGGCTTTTTTTCACTCACCGGACCTCAGGGTTAAGACCGATTTTTTCGTGATGTTTTTTTTCTGGAAACTTCAGACGATTGCTCAAAGAATTCTTGACGCGTTACTACACTCATTGTAATGTGCTTTTTCCTTGGGTAGCAAAATATAAGCATGTAGGCCTTGGGATTTGGAAAGGGTGAAATAGATATACACGAAAAAGAAAAATTTGAAATAAATTTTAGTTTTTTTGATTTACCATATTATCTCGATATCATATCATATTATATATTTTCATAAAAAGCCTGACTTCTGGCATGTTCCAAAAGCAACGTTTGGATGAACCATTTACAAATGTATATGTATATTATCCAAACGTTGCTTTAGGAACATGGATTTCTGGTAGCATAACGATTTTAGGCAAATGAGACTTTTTGTTATTTGTAAGGACAAATAATTGTATCCGGGGGGACAATGAGGTATGACCTTAATTGAAGTTGGTAGGTAGGTAATCAGGTTTTTTTTTAGGAGAATTTTTTACGTCTGAGACGTATTGTGATAATCAAGACTACACTCGTAGTTTTTGACTAGATGTTCAAGAAAGACGATTTCCCCCACAGTTATAAATAGTTTCTACACGTAACTCAAAGGATTTCCCCTAAGCAAGGAGAGTCAACACGTCCTTTGATCTCATTGGTTCTTTATCAAAACATTGTGCGTAGTAATACATAAAACTAATTCCTCAAAATATGGAATTCATTCAAAAAAGAGTTCTTTTGAAAGTTGTGCACTTATATATCTGCAAGTCAAATGAAAAAGAAATTGAATAAATATTGCGATATGGTTAAAATCGTCAAACTTTAGGTACTAGTTCATTTGCGCAGTCATCAATTTCCGGTAGTTCCAGGGCACTTTATCAAAATTGGTCAATTATGGAGAGAAACTGCTATGATCTCTTATATTTCTCTTTTACTTTTGTGTTTAGCCCCAATTATAGGACGACAATTTCACTATAGTGGATCTTGGGATCCTTATGACAAAAAATATGGTCGATTTTCAGAAGCAGAGAGGTTGGAAATGCTTCAAACTTCAAGGGAAATGTTTCAGTTTGGCTACGATAGTTACATGAAATATGCCTTTCCAGAGGATGAACTCAATCCTATAGATTGTAATGGACGAGGCCCAGATTATGATGATCGGTAATACATCTTAATTATTATACCCATATTTTTACTTATCTAGAAATCTGAGTTTTGATCCTTTTGCAAGCCTTGATTATTTTCTTTGCCAGATTTAGACTGCTGTTACTCAACTTTATTTTTTTTTTCAGTTCTAACATCAATATAAATGATGTTTTGGGAGATTATGTTCTGACTTTGGTTGATTCACTTGATACACTGGCAGTAAGTATGTTAACTTGATTAACTGAAAATCAGTCAATCAATGACCATTTATTTTATTAATGGGGAAAATTCAGAACTAGATAACCGTTAAATCTTGCTACTGACTAATAGGCCTACCGTACTGTGTCACTTATTACATTTTTGTGAATTATAAATATATAATATAAGTAGAAGTTGTTGAGTATTTCTTAAAGAGTTTCTTGACTTTGCTTTCAGATTATGGGCAATAGTTCAGAGTTTCAAAATGCAGTAAATTTAGTCATTGAATACTTAGACTTTGATAAAGATAATACAGTTCAAGTTTTCGAAGCAACCATCAGGTTTGTATCTTAATCACAATGATTTATGTTGGATTTATTTCAATTTTCTTATCTCATTTGTTAGACTGGAATATATTTTGAATACTGAAACAATGACATTCTCAGCTCTCAAAGAACTTTTTCAATTAAGTTCAGCTTATGATAAACAAATATTTTGTTTCCCCTTTGCTTTCTAAATCCTTTGTTTGATGTGTAATTTATTATGATAGTGGAATTAAACCAGTACATAAGTCTTAAATGCCGATCAAATTATATTAGAAAAAAGTGCATCATTATTTTTTGGTGTTTAATTCTAGAATTTCTTTTTAGGGTGTTAGGTTCTCTGTTATCAGCTCATTTAATTATTATAGACAGAGATAAACCATTTGGTGATATGAGGCCATTTGATTATAACAATGAATTATTATCATTAGCTCATGATTTAGCTGCTAGACTACTACCTGCATTTGATGGTACAGCTACTGGAGTCCCATATCCAAGGGTAGGTTACTGAGTACTATGTGTTCCCCTGTCTTGTGTTGAATTTCCTGCTTTTATGACATTTGTAGAAGAGTTTTTATACGCCAACATGGAAATGTGGACGTATATTGTCGTCGCCCCTGTCCGTCCGTCCGTCGGTCAGTCCACATTTGTTGTATCCACAATAGAGGCTACAGTTTTTATCTGATCTTTATGAAACTTGGTATACATGTATATATTGATGATATCTCGGTCAAG
The DNA here is from genome assembly GCA_030562195.1 of Nipponacmea schrenckii. Classification (NCBI taxonomy): domain Eukaryota; kingdom Metazoa; phylum Mollusca; class Gastropoda; family Lottiidae; genus Nipponacmea; species Nipponacmea schrenckii. The sequence goes on from JAUJPP010000005.1 coordinate 36,694,317, forward strand.
TTCGAAAATGGAAATTATCGCATGAACGGTTTTTGAGTAATTGCCCTTGACTTAGTTAAAAACATGTCAAATTTGGGTTGTATCCACAATAGAGGCTACAGTTTTTATCCGATCTTAATGAAACTTTGTATACATGTATATATTGATGATATCTCGGTCAAGTTCGAAAAGTGAAATTATCGCATGAACAGTTTTTGAGTTTTTGCCCTTGACTTAGTAAAAACGCGTCAAATTTGGGTTGTATCCCCAATAGAGGCTACAGGTTTTATCCGATCTTAATTAAACTTGGAATACATGTATATATTGATGATATCTCGGTCAAGTTCGAAAATGGAAATTATCGCATGAATGGTTTTTGAGTTATTGCCCTTGACTTAGTAAAAACACGTCAAATTTGGGTTGTATCAACAATAGAGGCTACAGTTTCTATCTGATCTTAATGAAACTTGGTATACATGTATATATTAAGGATATCTCGGCCAAGTTCGAAAATGGAAATTTTCGCATGAACGGTTTTTGAGTTATTGCCCTTGACTTAGTTAAAACATGTCAAATTTGGGTTGCATCCACAATAGAGGCTACAGTTTCTATCTGATCCTAATGAAACTTGGTATACATGTATATATATCTTGGTCAAGTTCGAAAATGGAAATTTTGACATGAACGGATTTTAGGTTATTGCCCTTGACTTGGTAAAAACACGTCAAATTTGGGTTGTATTCACATTAGAGGCTAAAGTTTTTATCCAATCTTAATGAAACTTGGTATGCATGTATGGAAATTATCGAATGAACGGCTTTTGAGTTATTGCCCTTGACTTAGTAAAAGCAATATGGATGTGATGTATACTACCGTTGCCCCTGTCCCTATGTTCGTACATCATTCCCTCCCTCTGTCTGAAGCCAATATAATGTTCTTAACTGACTTCAACTTGCCCATATTGAATGTTATTCAAATGATTTATTGAAATATAAGCTTATATACTGTTGGTTATTTAAACAAAGCTACTGTGTGATATTGATAAAATTCAATATCAAATATATACAATATCAAAGTTGTCAATACATACAGCTATTAGTTATTAATTACATTCTTGAATGACTGTTTCATGTACATTAACAAAACTGCCAGTGGGCGTATGTTATCTTGCCTGGCAAGCTATCTTTATTCTGTATCAGGGCTGTTGATTCATTTTTTTCCCAGCTGGACATTTTTTTAACGATGTTTTGTTGCTGTCAAAACTACTACTCTAAGTACTATTCATTCAATGCATGAATGTTTAGTTATATTCATCATAATTGGGACTTTAATTTTCTGAACATACTGTCATACATCACAATAACAAAACAATCCGATTATCAAATATTTACAGTTTAATTTAATATATTTTACGAAGTTACAAATGCCGATTTTAAGTGAACTTTCACCGACGATATTCTTCCGGTTGAAAATGAGAAAAACGATGGGTTTTGAATGACACCAATACTGAGAAAAACGACGGTAAATTATCTTGCGGTCTTTCCAATTTGTCTATAAATAGTAACTGTTTCATATCCTACTAGTAAGCAGAAAAGAACGATAAAACTTATATAAATACTCACGCAAGGAATAGTAAAATTTCAATAGTTAATAACCTGCCATTGACATTTAATTGAACTTTCTGTCAACTTTATAATTGTTAGAAGAAGAATTCTCAATGACCAGCAAGCTATCATCGTCAAAAATTCTATGTGAGGGCCGACATTTTCTTCGACATGTTTACGTTGGTACTTATGAAATCGGAAGACAATATTATCAAAAAATAGGCTGATATACAATTATATCGATGGATAATGACCGGTTAAAATTTGCAGGATAACTATAGGATTGAAGGGATAATAGGCGTTAGAATACACTCGTCCTACGGCTTATATTTGTGTTTCATATTGACTATTAATTAAATAAGTATGCATCCCACACTTTACCAAAAAAAAAAGCCACTATAAAAATATATTCGGAATTTTAAAAAAAGTGAGCCAGCGACGATTCCATTCAGTTTGAGAATAAAAGCGTCTGGTAAATCAACGCTAAAACATCATTGTGGAATTCAACAGTAGGGGTCAAGGAAGCGTGAAAACTCACATGTAAGAGTTACTTCCCTTTATATTTACACGATTTGAAAATCACTTGATGGATGGCTCAAGCGTTTTATGATTAACTACTTTATTTTGGGGATTTATCGGATTTTAGAGGGATTTTGATGTATAGGTAAGTCCACTGATGGATATATACTGTTATTGTCCAAATTTGAGTGAACTTAAATTTTTATGTTCGTTCTAACGCCTATTATCCCTTTAAAGGGGCCCAGGCTTTATTTGTTTCGGACAATCATCCGACAGCCTCAAACACATGAAATCTTTTTGTTAGCTAATCAGAAATAGTCTACAGAGCTTACCTTTGAAATTTGAGCCTTCAAATCCATCTGTATTCATAATTATCCGTGTTTGAAAAATCATAATGACTTAAGAAATTACGAACGTCCCGCCATATTGGAAAACGGTTCGTCTTGATAATCAAAGAGTTATCCTTCCCGTCGTGCAATAGCAGTCATCTATATAAACAGACTACAAGGCATTTTTCAATTGTAGACTTTGTCAACAGGACACACAATTTTCAGACTGACTGGAGACCAGCCGCGTATAGCACATAAAACTTTAGTTCTCAAAAAATGCTCAATATGGGTAAATATTCATCAATGAACTTACCTGGTGTCTCTTGAAATCTGGAAAACTCACAAAACTAAGTCATTTTTCAAATACACTTAATCAATATATTATTTGTTTTTCAATACATATTTATGGATAATTACTTTCTTTTTTGGATATCTATTTTTTTTTTTATGTTTTTTATGACAGCACGTATATTTACTGATGAATAGAGTTCTTATTGGCCAAGTTTGATATTTTCAAATTTTATGTTCATTCTAAGACTTATTATCTCTTCAAGGAAATGATTATTTGTGTCTTTTATTTACAGGTAAACCTAAAAGATGGAGTACCAGATGATTGTACTAATGAGACATGTACAGCAGGAGCTGGGACTTTATCTCTAGAGTTTGGTGTTTTATCAAGGTTACTGGAAGATCCTGTCTATGAATCGAAAGCTAGACGGGTTGTCAAAGCTCTGTGGAAATACAGGTCAAATGTCACTGGCCTTTTTGGTAAATTGTTAAAATAATGATGTTAAAAAATGCAGAAATAGCTATCAGGTCATGTAGATGTCTGTAGATGGATTAGACATGTAGGAATATCAATGAAATTTTTTGTTCAAGTTAGATTAAAGAGTGCATTATGCATGAATTATATGATTTATAGTCAACAAATAGAGAAAGAATGATTGATATTAGAAGTGCTCAAGTGACCTTTATTATAAGAGATAAATCATTATTTACAGGTAATGTTATTGATATCCAAACTGGAGAATGGAAGGGAGTGATGAGTGGACTAGGAGCTGGTTTAGACTCTTTTTATGAATATTTACTTAAGGTGAGGGCCATGCAGATGTAGATGTTACCACACATGATTTGATAAGATTCTTCTTAAAAGCAGTTCTTTTGCAACTACAGAAACTTAATTTGGAAAGACTATTTGAATGCTCTATGATCCTTAACGTGAGATCCATTTATTCAGATTGTAGATGGCAAGTTGAGTGACAGTTCAATAAGTTGTTTAATATTTCTTTCAGTCATATATATTATTTGGTGAAGAAGATGATTTTAAAATGTTTAATGAAACTTATGAATCAATTAAATTTCACATGAAAAGAGGGTAGGTATTATTCAATTTTTGATGCATTCAGATAGGTCAAATAAGTTCTGTACTAGATTCTGTGACAGAGATGTTCACTTGAATTGCAGGTAATATGTGGAACCAGGATTTATAACATCATTCAGACCCATTTTAATGATATATAAGATATTGTAACATAAAGGATCATTTCAATAATTGAATGTTGTTGATTTTCTATTTGATTTACGATTACCAAAATGAAAAGTGTATTCTGGGTCAGTCTCTGTGATATTGTTTTAATTTGTCTGCAACATTTTGTGTTGATACAATGATACGACTTCATTTTTACAGGAGAACAAGTTGTAACAATGGAAATGGAAATCCCCCTATCTATGTGAATGTAAATATGAAGACTGGAGATTTGTTAAATAATTGGGTTGATTCTCTCCAGGCAGCCTGGTCTGGGGTTCAAGTTAGTACACATGATCTGGTTTCTTCAGACCTTTTCCAACCAACAAACCCTGAAATCTTCAAATTCTCGCAAATATTTTAGCCTATTATAGTGACTGCACTGAAATCAACAAATCAGAAGCCTTATAATGGTGTATTTTTACAATTATATTATAAAGTTAGGTTGTTGGTCAGGTAAAAGATTTTTTTACTTGTTCTAATTGCTAAGAGGTTTAGTCAAGCACCTATCTGTAGACAGCATACTGTAATTTGAATCTTGTTATATATAAATGACATTCATCTTTACTTGAATGTAGGAAACAATTTGAAACCTTGAATTGGCACTTAAATCTCGATGTATATAATGATCTGTTTTTTACAAACATTTGTTAATTGATTGTAGGTTTTAAATGGAGATATAGAAGAAGCTATATGTTGTCATGCCTTATACTACTCTATATGGAGAAAATACGATGCTATTCCAGAGCGCTACAACTGGCATCTGAAAGCCCCAGACGTCAAGTTCTACCCTTTACGACCCGAATTTGTAGAGTCCACATACTACTTGTATCAAGCCACAAAAAATCCATTTTATTTTCATGTTGGCAGGGATATTATCAACAGTCTAAATGAACATACACGCACTGAGTGAGTTGATATATATATTTATCTTAGATACATGTAATTTATTAATGATTTATTTTTCCTGATGGGAAATTTACTTTATGAATTTTAAGCTTATGTATTTTGGTCAATACATGCCCCAAAATGACATGATCTACTTCATATACCTTTATAAATTTCTTTTTTTTTTAAAAATATCTAGGGAATTTGATAAGATCATTAAGAGTGTATGAATTTAGCTTATTATCTATTAACAAACTATATACCATGTCTTTATTTATAGTTGTGGATATGCAACTGTACATGATGTTATAACAAAAGAATTAGAAGACAGAATGGAGAGTTTTTTCCTCTCAGAAACCTGTAAATATCTATATTTAGTAAGTCACCAGTTTTACTGAGGTCTGATCTAGTGACATGAAATATTACCACCAGTGTTCTAAACCAATATGCTTTTGATATGTATTAGTAATTTTAAACATGTAAAGGAGTTAATGATAACCTGGAAATGTCAACAGTCTAAAATGGAGTTTTCCATTGTTTTTAGATTGCAGGATAACAGGGAATTAAATTTTGATTATGCAAAATGTTAAAGAATAAAGGAAACAGCCTAACAGCAACTTACAATCCACCGTATTATTTCACTTTTGATGTTGATGACGATTATTTCATGCATTAACCTGTGGACGAATCTATCGGAGAAGGGGGTTAATAGTAAATAAGAAACATGGATTGTAAGTTAGATATAGACCTCAAATCCCTCGGTTAATATTCGAAAAAAAAAATGTCTTGGGCAAGCCCTCGACATTATTTCAAATATTAACCTCATATCGGTCTATATCTTATACATAGGTTCCTTTCTAGCAGTAACTCATATGCTGCTAGTGAATCATTGCAAACTTCAATTAAATTTTGTATTTTAGTTATTTGATAAAGATAACCATGTAAATAAAGAAGCCAGTCGATATGTTTTTACAACAGAAGGTCATATTTTACCTATCACTAGAAAACTTAGAAAAAAAGTCTCGAGTCCTAGTGGTGATATATCAGTTTCAACAATAGTTGATACTAGAACTAACACTACCAATGTAAGTTTTTTTTATATTTTTTGAGCTGGAATTTAGCTGATACTTTTTATACGCCCACCAAACATATATTGACGTCTAGTCCATCTGCAATTGCTCCTTAACACAATTCTTGATTGATTTTGATAAAACTTGGTATGAGTGTTTGTTATCACCCAAGGATATACCAAATAAAAAATCAGCCGAATCAAGAAATATTTTGTATGAGTTATTGCCCTTGTTCTTGGTTTAAGAATACTGGCTGAGACATATTTCAATACTGAGAAACAGGGTTTGGTACAAAACAATATACAACTCTATTTCCTTTTTTATTTTTCAGTGTGAGAGTATATCCCCAAGCAGTCGCTATTTTCTACCAATGGAAAGTGAATATTTAGAACAGATGGAACTAGCTGTAGGTTTAACAGATACAACTATAAAACCAAACAGCTGACATCAATAGCTTATCTAGACATTTTGTATTACTTTATGTGATGGCAGGTTAATTCCATATTGCTTTAGCTTTTAGTTGGAGCTTGCTCTTTGCTTTCCAAATATACAAAAATAGTTTTGTACCCTGAAATTAAATCAATCTGCAGATCTAGATGTTTCATTTTTGTTTTTTCTCTCTGAATGGCAAGTTACAAGTAGAGAATATACAAAAGGTAAATTTTGGAACTGTATTTTGAGGGGATTGTAAAGAGATTTGTATAAGTATTCGATACATTTATAGCTTCCATGGGGAAACATTCCAATATTCTGTTTCAGGACTGCTGGTACTGTTATTGTAGTTAAATGTTACAAAATATTCCACTTTTTTATAGCATTTGAAATCATCCCTACTTACCAACCTGCTATGCAAAACTTCCAAGCGTTATTTTTAGTATTATACACCAAGAATATTGAATATGTATATTTTGTAGAGAAAATGACTCCTGGAGTTTGTGTTGTTTGAATTTTTAAATTCTTCTCACAAAATTCGATTTGTTGAGAATTTGGTACTTATTAATCAAAGTTCATTTAAATAATAATATAAATAATTTATATAATTACGCATATTCAATGAAATACATAAATTTGCTAACAAAATGACAGTGTGAATTTAGTGCTTAGCTATGCATGGTTATTTTGACTTATTATGTCTAAGTAATGGCCAAAATTTGTCTTTCTTCCAAAGGTAGTTTGTCACTTTTTATCTGGGGATGATAATGATACTGTATTTGTTACCTCTGAGAAATAACAAAATTCAGTACACTGTACACATTAACACACATATTCGTAGGAACTTTAGCACTTGATCACATTGTTATGTTACAACATGGATTTGTTTCGGACAATCATCCGACAGCCTCAAACACATGAAATCTTTTGCTTAGCTAATCAGAAATAGTCTACAGAGCTTAACTTTGAAATTTGAGCTTTCAAATCCATGTGTATCCATAATTATCTGTGTTTGAAAATCATAATGTCTTAAGATATTACGAACGTCTCGCCATATTGGAAAACGGTTCGTCTTGATAATCAAAGAGTTATAAATAGACTACTGCGCAGGCCCGCACTGACAAAGCAAAAAGAAAGTAATAACAATTGTAGACTTTGTCAACAGGACACACAATTTTCAAACTGACTGGAGACCAGCCGCATACAGCACGAAAAAAAATAAAAAGTGAAATTTTTTGTTTGAGGTATATTTCAAGGTATTTTGCGATTTTCTTAGAGCTTGAGTATTTCTGAGGACTGTTTAAATGTAACAAAGGCCCAAAACGACCCCTAAAAATCAAGATTGTGCCCTTTTAAGGTATACTTGAGTGCTACTAGTAAATATGACTTAAGGTGTTAATATTGAATATGATATCTATGCATTACTTGAATATCTTTTAATATAAACATAATTCATGTTTGTAATTTCTTCCATTGATCATAATAATATATATAATGATTATTGTTTTTAATTAATGAATAAAATATTTATTTCTTCTTATATTCACTGCTTTTATGTCTATCTACTGGGTCCTCAACCATAAAACCTCTCCTAATAAGAATTTGTCGTTGTGTTGATTTTTCATTGAAAAATACTAAACTAATGATAAAATTGGTCTTCCGCTTTCTTTTGGATCCAAATTCTCATTTAAACCTTGTCAAACAAATAGATTAAAAAAAATAGTTTTGGGAATGTTCAAAAGACAATGCTTTAGAAGAATATTTAGGTATTAAACATTGGTCATATTGGCATTATTGGAGTGTGAATGCAATAGATTATGCCACTGTATTGCATTTACACACCAATTATGCCAATGAGATCTCATATTTTTTATACAAATAAACTGTTTTCTATGAATGGTAATATAAAGTTCCAACAAATCTTAGATTGCGTCACTATTGTGCATTGCCCAGGTCATAGTGTCACGTGACAAACTACAGTTTGGGTAACTGGTTTATTGAAAGGCAGTGGTAGTAGAAATGTAGAAATATATGTTTATCAGCAGATACAGCTCAATTTCACCTTTATTCTGATTTGTATTAATTCAAAATAACAAAGTGTTAACCTCACTGACACAACCGATCATGCTGAACCCTAGAATTTGATTATTGTGCTAAGCATGGTCAGTATTTTGACAGCGGTTTGTTATTGTTTTACCACGTGTTAAATAAGGGGCGTGGTGTCTAACGGAAATGACGAAATATTCTAGTTTTCCACGATGGCGGACGAGGACGAAGGAGCGATTGTTTTAAACTTTAATGACAGTTTATTACATGCTTCTGATATAAAATTACTAGAAGGACCGCATTGGTTAAATGACAGATTAATTGGATTTTGCTTTGAGTGAGTTTTCAACTTAATGGCGATGTCATGTGGAGATTTCTCGAGCAAAACATGAGTTGCATTGGAACAATTTGGCAGACTCAGCTTATTCTGGATGGGTTTATTATATTTTATTTGACCTCGCTCCAAATTCAGTACACACAGGTTCATTCAAACTTTTTTATTTGTGTAGGGAATATGATCTAATCCTATTTTCTTTTCACCTTTTAAACAATTTCAATAATATTTATTTCGAGCCAATTTCATGCATTCGCCCTGCCCTAGTAAAATTGAACTTACTAAGTTCAATAAACTTTGAAGATGAAATGACCCTTGTCATAGAAATAGTATAGTTAATGGGTGACAGTGTCACTAAGTGTACTGTAGATTTTTTGAAACTTAACTAGAGTATGTGCACTAATGTTGGACATGGACAGTACCATGTTGTCCATGTTAAAGGGATAATAGGCGTTAGAACGAACATAAAAATTTAAGTTCACTCAAATTTGGACAATAACAGTATATATCCATCAGTGGACTTACCTGGTGTCATACCTATACATCAAAATCCCTCTAAAATCCGATAAATCCCCAAAATAAAGTAGTTAATCATAAAACGCTTGAGCCATCCATCAAGCGATTTTCAAATCGTGTAAATATAAAGGGAAGTAACTCTAACATGTGGGTTTTCACGCGTCCTTGACCCCTACTGTTGAATTGCACAATGATGTTTTAGCGTTGATTTACTAGACGGTTTTATTCTCAAACTGAATGGAATCGTCGCTGGCTCACTTTTTTTTAAAATTCCGAATATATTTTTTATTGTGGCTTTTTAAAATTTGGTAAAGTGTGGGATGCATACTTATTTAACTAATAGTCAATATTAAACACAAATATAAGCCGTAGGACGAGTGTATTTTAACGCCTATTATCCCTTTAATGCTATTTGAACTAAATCACCTTGCTTGGCAGCATTCAAATTGATACCACAAGACCCTAAATCAGTTAATGAATTTTTTTCAAATTCTGCATTGGATTTCATTACATTGTTGAAGAGGATCCCCATTTAAGAAATAGATATCCATATTCTACAGAAATTGTAATAGTTCTGTGGATTCAGTCCATTAGCAATAATAATAGCCCTTTTAACTCTTTAAAGATGAGTTGCCTTTTTTTCATATATATTTATATATATCATAATTGGACTGGTAATACTTATATCAATAGAAAGTAGAGGTGTTCTAACGACTGGGAAAAATACCAGATGGTCCCACATGTCATTAATTAACTCGTAATTAGGCTAATTATGACTAGAATATTGTTACTAACCTGGGTATGTACGTCAAGTCTCAAATGTCTTTCAAATGTCGTTGATCTTATTTTTTGATCATCCAGTCTGTCAATTGGGTATGACGTAGCCGGACGCTGTTGTTATTGCCCACTTTCATTAATATTTTCCACAACAACAATGGCATTTTGGTATTCCATTTATTATCTCTAGCAAAAGGCAATAAAACGTTTAAATGTCATTTTGTAAAAACATTATGAATTAATCTAAATAAGTTTTAACTCACTAATGATAAAATACAAAATCAATTTTTAGACGCCTTCATTCATATGACGTCATTTGGTCACGTGAACAAACATGGAGTCTAAATTTAGCGTTTTAAAGCAGATCATAGTCAAATGGATTCCCCAAGCATTTCTATGTCCACATAGGTCTTTTGAACTTGAGAATACATGGATTATTCATAAGAAACCCTAATTAATCAATTAGTAAGCTTAATTTGGCTCTAATTAATGAGGCAACCCATCTTTAAGTAGGAGGGAGCTGCAACTCTTTTTTTCTTCTACAGTACTAATAGGTATTCTAGTACTACCCATTGTTGTAATAACTTGATGTCTGTATTTATTTAGATATTTTGAAAGGGAACAGTTCAATCATTCAGCCGACAAACTATCTCTTATTAGTCCATCTGTAACTCAGTTTATTAAACTAGCACCAGGTAAGTCTATTATCTATTGTCTGACTCAGTTGATCAGTAGCTACATCGGTTAGGGTGGACAAATTGTAATTATTGCCATATTGGTGGGTTAAGATTGAAGAGTAGGCCTACATACCTCAACAGTTCATGTATGTTGAAGTCGGGGAGGTCAATTGTTCAAAAGGGTGCTTCTATTGCACAAACTGATATTATTTAATGGAGAATTTATTTGAATTGGTTCTATCTTCAGGTAAATATCATTGAACTGTAGAAGTATTTCTTTTAGTGCTTTGTAAAAGGGAGGTGAGACTAGTTAACGTCCTTGCCAGCTTGTAAAAGGATCTTGATTGGCTGAGCTATATAGTGCTGCTAGAATGCAATATTTGTAGAAAACTTGTTATAATACAATGGATTTCAACATAATCAGAATAAAAAGAAACAAAATTGTAACAGATTTTGATTAGATTGGTATTGAAATAACAAATTTTGTTATATCTTACAAGTCAATAATCATTTTTCATTTTGTTTCAGTGGAAGATCTAGCAGCATTATTAGAACCTTTGAATCTACCTTTAAAACAGTTTGTATTTTTAGCTGTAAATGACAATGATGATACAGAGAGCAGTGGAGGAACCCATTGGTAAGTTTTTAGAAATTTCCTCAAATTAATCTCCAAATTTATTTCTACATATTTTGAAGTTGAGCTTAATTATTTCCAGTGGGTTTTTTCAATGCAATCAAATTTAAAGTCAGCTATGTATGTTTTGTTTCATTTCTTGTTTGTTGCAATCATTGAAATAATGAGATAACTCTTTTAATAGCACCCTGTAAAAATTGTTCTGCCTACAGGTCTATTAATCTGTTAAAGTAGTTGAGTAAAAAAGATCTATATTTTACAGGAGCTTGTTAGTTTATATCCGAAGTAAACAAGAATTTCACCATTTTGATTCATGTAATCACCATAATGAACACATTGCTAAAAAACTGGCTTACAGATTACAGCCTTTTGTTCATGGTAAGTTGATGTATTCATGATATAAATTGATATCTGTATGGTGGACAAAATATCTCTGGCATCTTCTGTTTCATTCTGCAATTAACATTTGTCAAAACAGCACCTCTTTTCATTGGAAGAGCATAAGAGAAGTAATGTAGTTGACAGTCTCTGTTTGCTGTGTTCAAATCATTAGGTTTTTAATACGTGTATCTAAATTTGAACCTATTTCAGCACCTCGTGGGAGAATGAAGTTTATAGAAATAGATTCACCTCAACAGAAGAATGGTAAGCTGATATCAAGTAACTACCTAGCAAGATATGCCCAATTTTAATTTTATTTCTGTTTTAACACAGACATTGTTTAGGCCTAATCCAGAATCATATCAATATAATTGATCACACTAAATGTCATCAAATCAGATGAAAACTGTATTGTCCCTATCACGGTCACAAGCAAATTGTGAACAGACGGACAGGTGTGAAGACAATATACAATCACTTATAATGTGGGGCTATAAAAAGTATTGATATAAAATGGTAATACAGGTTAAAGGAAATCCATTCCACTAGCTATGATAAATGTTGACTAGTGTATGGCACATCAGTCAGTACATAAATATAAATTGCTTCAGCCCACACTCCCATCTATCTTTGAACAGTTTGTTGTATATGCTTTGTCCTTATTTCTTCTTTCAGCTTATGATTGTGGTGTATATGTTATTTCTATCGCAGAACATTTATGTCGTGAATTTTGTGAATGCATTAACAACGTAACACTATCTCATGTTGTCACAGAAACCAGCGTTTCACAGAAACGAAACAAAATTAAAGAACTTATTCACAAAGTGGCTGAAGAGCATGCAAGCTGACATAAGGGGGATAACTCATTTTGAGTAATCTACAAATAATGGTTGTTTTGAGCGAGTTTGAAAGTTTTAAAAGTCATTATACTCAACAAATATTAATATATATCATCTTATTTTTCTACAAATGGCTAACTACTCTAGGATAATACTTTATCGAGTCTGTGGAGGCTTGGCAACTAAATAAGAAATATAATAAACATCTAACCTAACCAGCTGATCTTGATATATAAATTCCTGCTTGTAACTATCCCATTGATATTGTTTTCTAAATAAAGCTATTTTTCCTTGTGATGTTAGTGAATTAGTCAACTCTGAAATTCCGAGACAGAATTTTTCTATATTTAACTTTGAAAGATTTTAGTATTGTTATTGATTGTTACCATTTCTTATGAATTTACATCAATTTGGGGTTTATGTCACTAGAATTTAATTGGATGGCCTTCTGAATACAGTCTGTTTGACTGAAGTTTAAGTTTGATATTATAGTTTTTACCATGACAACAGCAGCCAAATATAAAGGCCCGAATCTCTGATTTTCTTTAGTACGTAGAATTTGAAATGTTGTCAGTCAATGCCTTCAACGGTTTAAATTCTTGGTACCCTCCTTTTGAAATGGAATTTTCAACTCTTGCATTTTATGACTTAATATTATATTGTTATGTATGTTTAGATTATTTTTTTTGTCCATTTAGTGTTAATCTTCAAGACGTTAAGTATTAGAATGGGAATATAGCTTCTATTAAACTGAAATTCCTCTAGGAAATTGTGTCCTTAGAAAGGACTTGTAACTGGTTTTTCTAATCTTTGAAGGAGTATACTTCATACTTACAGATTTCATTTGCATTCCAATAGTCTATTTGATTACTGTGGGTCCTATAATTCTAGAAAAACTTATTGAATGAAATTTGTGATAGTGCTCTCATGATCTAGTCATAAATTTTTAGTTATGGAACCACAGAAGTTGAAATTGGATTGTTACAAATGGAAGCAATATTTGTACCAGATACACTGACAAAGACTCGAAAACCTTGTATCATCACTTAGAGATACATAAAACATACAAATAGTTTTAAAAAATGAAATGAAATGCTTGTTAATTTCCTTTGTTTTTTGCTGATTTTTCATTACTAAATACTGTAAATAAAGTGTTAAACAACACATCCTGATATATTAAGTGAATTGAAAGATCCCATGTCCTCATCAACAGCAAAATCGAATAAATTGGTAATTTAAACTGTGTATCCAACCCTATATTGTGTCCATTACTATTCAACTTTGAAATCTCCTGCCTTGGTTAAAATACTTTTTAAAAACAAGCACATTTTGAAATGAAAATAAACAGCTGTTAAACTACAAATACTTTTTGCTGAACATGTCACATCTGGTTTCAGTAAAGAAACAAAAATTGAACTCTGATATAATGTTTAACCAAGATACTCTCACAGTAATTCTTGTACTATAAATATGGTAAAAGATGCATCAGATCATCACAAATAGCAATGATCAGCAATTTCTAAAGGTGGAGCGAAGATCATTCTTCACTTACAGGCACTATGAATCCTATAGATTCAATTATTACCACTGGAGATCAAATCAAAATAAAACTGTTCTCGTTAATGTGTTGAATCAGACCAGATACATAAATATTGAGATTGATAAGGAATGATATGATACCAAATCCTTCAAATTCATAGTCAGTGAATTGTACGCAGATAAAATAGGGATACAATATATGCAGATTGTCTAATGGAAAGATGACAAAAATCTGCATAAAAAAATAAAAACAAATCTTTCCCTTCATCCGTTTTATTTTTTTTAAATGTCTTTATGATAGGTGTGGTATAATATTACATCCAAAGCAAGCTTGACATGTACAATGTATAAGTATAATCCTTGTAAGACATTAAAAAATATATCTGCACATTAAGAGACCACAATTATTATGGATATAGACTTCCATTCATTCTATTAAACACAAAGTTTCATTACACAAACAGGTAACGTTCTCAAGTGATGTTGTTTATCCATAATAATAATGTCTATATCCATAATGTCTCTTAATGTATAAGTATGTACACTAAATTGAAAGTTATTGAATGGCCATGCTATTCTTTTATTTCATGATTTTTAACAAACTTCGAAACTCAATCAACAATTTTATTATATCGACTAGAAGACATTTTTAAATAAAAATGCTTTTTAAAAAATATCCATACTCATTATTTTTATATCTTTGTAAATTGGTTTGATAAATATGAAATAAAGAAATGATGGCCATTTATAATGAATGTTGTGAAGAAAACCTTTGGCATTTACATTGGAGCATAATCTATCTGTACATATAACTGTCGCACACCTATCTGTGTAAAAATATTATGGGTGGAGCTTAAAATATATTTCGCATCAGCTTTACTAGAGACTTCTAACTTTATAGTACCAACATAGACATCTGAGCATAAAGTCCAGAAATGTGGTTCTTGAACACTATAGACACCATCCAGCTGATTGACTCGAGAGTAACAGCCTGAGAGAGAATGTTCAATCTGTTTAGGTGTACGCTGCATTAGTATACCAACTGAGTCCCTTATCAATGGCAGTACACTGATACCTATCAATACAGCTATAAACATTGAGCATATGGGATCAGCTATCATCCACCCAAAATAATGTATTAACACCGACGAGACTATAACTCCAACACTTCCTAATGTATCAGCAAGTATATGTAAAAATACACCCTCCATAATTTGTGACTGGGCAGGATTAGGCTTGGTTTCTTCTTGACTGTAGGCCTGACTGGGAGCAGCATGACTGTGTCCATGGTTTGATTCTCCATGAGAATGTCCATGTCTTGAATTCTCATGAGAGTGACCATGACTGTGTGAGTGGCTATCTTCCAAACCTATTCCTACTTTTTGAGGAGGAGATGAATGAGAATGGCCATGTGCCGATCCTCCATGTGAGTGGCCGTGATCACCACCTCCATGAGAGTGGCCATGTTGAAATGCAAAAATACCGATTAGATTAACAAGAAAACCTAACACTGATACTATGAATAAACGCTCATGTTTCACTTCTGGTGGTTCAACGGCTCTTTCAACAGCCTCCGAAAATATAAAGAAAGCAATAAATAACAGGAATAGTCCATTAACAAAACCTGCCAATATTTCAGCTCGTACATAACCATATGAAAAGGCATCATTAGTTCTCCATCTTGAAATCACAGAGGCAGCTAAACCTGCCAACAATGCTGTACAGTCAAAAAACATGTGAAACGAATCTGATATCAATCCAAGGCTGTTGGTCCATACTCCATAAAGTAATTCAACAAAGGCAAATGACAAATTCAAAATTAGAAATCCAAATAATCTTCTTGATGTTTTGTCTGAGAAAATCAGCCTAAGCCATCCAGCCACTGTTTCATAGAATTTCCAACCATATTTGTATTCTTTATCATTTTTGTGTAATGGTAACATAAGTAATATTCAAAACTTCTGCTTAGAATTGCAAATAAAAACTTGATGAATGAGGGATAGATCTACTTCCACTTTGCCAACAGGATGTCGTGGCCATCAAATGGTATTCGACCGATGTACACGTTTACTAAAGTAAATAGCTAAAATACACCATACCGAACATATGGTGTTACTTTAAACTTAAATTATGAATATGTCATGAAAGGAACGTGTTCTGTGTTCCATATTACATCATATGGGAGAAGTTTTATGTATGTGTTGTATTTTGGAATTAAGAATAAAATATTTAAAGCTGAAAATATTAACCAAAATATTGAAAGTTATATTTAGTAAAGCGTAGTAATACGGTATTCCCCAAAATTATCCAATGAAATTGGAGGGAATTCCCTTCTATGACATGTTTACAAATATGACTGGTGAGAGTGTCAGAATTTTATTTGACTGTTGATCACTTTGCTTAAGGTAGGAAAAATGGAATTGTATGACGACGGCTATATCAATATCAAAAAGAACACAGAAAGTCTGCAAACAATCGATTTCCTAGAATTGGCAATAATTGTCTTTAAATAAGATTTGAAACCGTCTTTGACTTTGAGTCTCGTTGTTGCCGTAGGCTTAATGACTATGTTATCTTGTGTCTTATTATGATTTATCATTTTTAATTGGTCCTTCAACTGACATTGACTGATTGAAATCTATTAATCACTACTCAACAAAGATTAATCCATGTTAACTAACGAATTATAAATTATGCACAATAACATTGCCATGCGACAATTTTTATCTTCTATAGATCTAGTAAGTGAAAATTTGGGACAATTTTTAATTTTTATCTTCTTTAGGCTAGGCCCAGTGCACAATTTTCTAGAGTAGGCTGGATTAACAGTTAGTTTAGCTGCTCTTCTACCGTTTGACTGGCTGTCCACACACTTTTGACACCCAGTCTATATTTATAATAATGTCAGTGTAAATAGCGGAGAAGGCATGTCAAAAACAATACTACCCTAACGGCCTAATAGGCTACTAGGCACAAATGTAAACCAAACAGCTGATTTGTTTCTAAAAGAAAGGCTACTGGCACTGCTTTAGTTTTGTGTGGTATTTTTTCAATAAAGGACTGAATAGTTATGATTCTTATGTGTACTTCTTATTAAAAAGCCTATAATTTATCAACTAGATATTCACGGTACCATTTTTTTCTGGTTTTGAAAATGTATCAGCTTCAAATGCCTTTACATTGCAATCCAGCACAAATATCAATTGCCTGTTACATATTCATACAAGGTTTAGCTCTTGGTTTACCTTGTTTTTCACTTGATATGAGGTTTGAGTTTTTGTGAGCATTAGAAGACAACAGGTTATAGTTTTATCTTCATAACTCTCCAACCTTCTTGAAAAATTTCTATAATTGAACATATTTTATTTTCCAGATACCAAAATAAATGTTGTAGTCTCCAAAGAAAAAAAGGCAGCAGGTTTTTAAAATGGCAGGGAACATGAGACCTAAAGTTATCCAACTCTATAAAACTTTAGTTCATCTGGGCAAGGACTATCCTAAAGGCTATGACTACTTTCGGCCCAAATTAAAGGCAGCCTTTTTTAAAAATAAAGATGTGACAGATGAAAAAGAAATTGAATTGCTATTAGGTAGAGGACAATATATTGTAAAAGAACTTGAAGCATTATATATGCTTAAGAAATACAGGACTTTAAAAAGACGATATTATGCGAATTGATTTACACTCTTGTTGCTATTTGAGACTATCTTCAGAAAGTTCATGTGCAATTTGAAAGATAAATGTTAAACTTTCAACACTGAAAATGGTAATGAATGAATTGTTAATATATACCAGTGGCCGATTGTATTTGAATAGATTTAAATTGTTAATATGCTCAACAACAAAAATTTAACTCCATATGCATTATCTGACTGGAGATCCTAAGTGCCTGTTAGAAAAGAAGCAAAGCAACCAAGAACAAGTTAAATATCGAAGCATTTATCCTTAAGTTAAGGTATACAGCTGTAAATAATGTTTGAGTTTAGTATTCCTATTTATTAAAAACATTATACTATATTTAATACAAGTATTAAGCAATGTAATTACTGTGTGCATCTGCGAGTTATTTGATTAAGAAAGTACTAATTGTAATAACGTTGAAAAGTATTGTTGTCTGAATGGTTATTGTTGGAATAGATTTACCTCCCTTTAATAAAAGAATATTTTTTTTTTTTATCTTGGAACAAGCAAAAAGTGTGGATTGATTTTAAAATTTACATGTACATATGTCGAATAGTTAAAAGAATTGCCAGTTTAGAATAAATGATTTTGTTGTTGTTGCTGTTTCTGTCAATAAATGACGCAATGGTATTTCTTGAGGTGACACCTGTAGAGTGGAACGGTCAATGCTTAACCCACGTAACTCCCGCTTCCTACCTTGGAGGAATTATTCCTCCTTTGAATTATTTCGTAATATTGCTGAATCTGGATTTTATACAGCATGATTACCAGCAAGGTTATCATTCCCACTTTTGACCAAATTGGTTAGAAATGGGCGATATGGCCATCAAAATTGGTAGATGAAAGGGTGTTTTGGGTGGCTCTACAGTGATTTTTATACGCCCACATGAATATGTGGACGTATATTGTCGTCGCCCCTGTCCGTCGGTCTGTCGGTCCGTCAACATTTGTTGTAGACACAATAGAAGCTACAGTTTTCTATGGATTTTAATGCAACGTGGTATGAGCATTGGTATTGATAAGACAGCGGTCAAGTTCGATTTGGACGATTTTTCGATGAACGGTTTTTGAGTTATTGCCCTTGACTTATTTACATCACGTCAAAATTTATTGTTGATGCAATAGAAGCTACAATTTTAAATGCATTTGAATGAAACTTGGTATGAGTATTGGAATTGATAAGACGGCGGTCAAGTTCGATTTGGACGATTTTTCGAAAAACAGTTTTTGAGTTATTTCCCCTGTCTCTATATTTGTTGTAGACAAAATAGAAGCTACAATTTTCTATGGATTTTAATGAAACTTGGTATGAGCATTGTTATTGATAAGACGGCGGTCAAGTTAGAAATGGGCAATTTCTTCGAAAAACAGTTTTTGAGTTATTGCCCCTGCCTCTATATTTGTTGTAGACAAAATAGAAGCTACAATTTTCAATGGATTTTAAATGAAAGTTGGGGTGAGCATTGGAATTGATAAGACGACGGTCAAGTTCGAATTTGGCAATTTTTTTTATGAACAGTTTTTGAGTTATTGCCCTTGACGTAGTAAAATCTTGTCAAAATTTTAGTTTCGATGCAATAAATCCTCCAATTTTCAGAGGATTTTGATGAAACTTGGTCTGAGCATTGGAATAGATTAGACCTCAGTCAAGTTTGAATTTGACAGTTTTTCAATAAACTGTTTTGAGTTATTGCTCTTGACTAAGTGAAATTGCGTCAAAATTCTATTGTGGTTTCAATAAGAAGCTTTTATTTTCAAAGGATTTTGATGGAACTTGGTGTAAGCATCAGAATTGATAACTTGATTAGTCAAGTTTGAATTTCCGACTTTTTTTAACGAATGGTTTTTGAGTTATTGCCCTTGACTTAGTAAAATTGCGTCAAAAATATTCGTGGGTGCAATATAAGCTACAATTTTTTAATAGATTTGATGAAACTTGGCATGAGTATTGAAATAGATAAGCTGGTGGTCAAGTGTTAATTTGACGATTTTCAATGAACAGTTTTTGAGTTTTTGCCCTTGACTTCAATATTCATTTAGTGAATGTTTTTTGAGTCATTGCTCAATTTATTTTTCAAATTCAATGCTGCAAGTGGGCGTATGTTACCTTGCCTGGCAAGCTATCTTAGCAATTGTTATAGACAGGAGACAGAAAAAAATCTCCCTCAATTTACAACGAAAATTCTTTCTCTAACCATTTTCAACATGTCTCTCTTCAACTGCCTATGGCGATGGAACCCGCAGGAATTTTGCAAAACTGTTGTCGAGATTAGAACTCACATCCGATATTTCAACATATCTAAGCAATATAATATTACCATGT
Source organism: Nipponacmea schrenckii (assembly GCA_030562195.1). Lineage (NCBI taxonomy): Eukaryota > Metazoa > Mollusca > Gastropoda > Lottiidae > Nipponacmea > Nipponacmea schrenckii. The sequence continues at coordinate 36,714,411 of JAUJPP010000005.1, forward strand.
TGATCTGTTTGCCTTGACTCACTTCACTAAGACCAGACACTAACTTGTAGACCAATCTATCAAATCTTATCAACCCTTTTGGCCATAACTGAGTTCCTTGGTTTTGGGAATAATCATTTGAAGGGTTGCCTTTTTAGACTTGAATAATAAAATTGTCGATAGGGTCAACAAACAGCTTTATACATTAGATGTTAACAATCGAAAAAAAATAAGAGTCGACTAATAATTATCTAATGTTATCGATCTCTAGTCTACCAATCAGTTGATTTCCCTAATAGCTGAATAGTTAATAGTTTATAACTACTGTTATTCCAATAAGGTATACTACATTGTTACACTATATCCACAACAGTTTTAAAACGACTTTTAGTTTCTTTACTAAATTCTCTTGATAAAACGTAAGTAATTTTTACTTTTAGTATATTTTCTTATAATCCACTTGGTTGTTATATAATTTAAAAGGTATTCAAAAGAGGGTGTTTATACTGACGTTGAATTGTTTATATTTCTAGTGCAAAACTTTTTCAATTTCTTTCTTTGAATTATTCCTAGATCCAACATGAAGCATCGCAATCACTGTTTGGATACTAAAAGGCAGGGGCGTAGCTTGAACATTTTGACTGGGGGGTGTAACGTCTAAGTTTTACCGACGAACACGTGTAACGTCTAAGTTTTACCGACGAACACGTGTTCTTCCGAGGGCAAAAATAACTTACTCGCACTATAAAGAATAAACATTATACACGAACGAAATCCATCGTTATAGCAAATCCTAAACTGACACAAGGTTTCCACTCTTTCGGTCAGCCAATTTTCATCGGGAAATCATATGCTTTCTATGTCCTTTTTCGACCTATTGTGCGTTTTACTGACATGGCGGGGGGTTTCGGGGGTTCTCCCCCGGAAAATTTTACAAACTAGGGAACCCGGAGAATACATCTGACGCGATTTTAGAAGTCGTTTCCACCGGTCAAAATTATCAATTTTCGTCGGAAAACCATATGTTTTATATAGCCTTGTTCGACCTATTCTGCGTTTTACCGACAAGTTCAGTAAAAATCACTTTTTATGCAGACGAACAGTTTTCCGATAACATCATAACTGACACAAGGTTTCCACTCTTTCGGTCAGCCAATCGGTTTTACCGAAGGCTCCATTCCCCATCCATGACCGTCTATTATCGACCGATTCCGCGTTTTACGGACAAGTTTAGTAAAAATCACTTTAATGTAGACGAACGGTTTACCGATAACATCTTAACAGACACAAGGTTTTCACTCTTTCGGTTAACAAATCGGTTTTACCGACGGCTCCATCTATGACCTTCTTTTATCGGCCAATTCCGCGTTTTACCGACAAATTCAAATAAGGAACAGCTTACTGATAACAAGGGTATCGGTTAACCAATCGGTTTTACCGAAGACTCCAGTCATAACCAACTTATACCGACCGATTCCGGTAGTTTCAGTAGAAAAAATACTTTTAATGTTGACAGTTTACTGATAACATCATAACCAACACAAGGTTTTTACTTTTTACGTTAATTGGTTTTACCGACGGTCCCACCTTGCCGCCTTTTATCGACCGATCATAACCAACACTAGGTTTTGACTTTTTAGGTTAATTAATCGCTTTAATCGATCGATTCCGCATTTTACCCACGGTTACATCCATGACCCCTTTTTACCGACCGATTCCGCGTTTTACCGACGAGTTCAGTAAAAGTAGGGGGGTGCGACACCCCCCTCCCCCACACCCCCGGTAGCTACGCCCTTGCTAAAAGGTGATATGAACAAATTATCTTTCTAGAGGTTTAAGCTCTATATTCCTGATCATTCCTAATTCCCATAAAGTGTCTGTGTTTCTTGTAACACTATTTCTGTGTATGCCACCGTATAGCATACATGTTGAGATTTCAACATTTTACATTTTGTAGGTTTGATAAAGCTTTACGTGTCATCGCCTCACCCTTGTGGTCAATAGTTCAATAAACCAGTGTAATAGGCCTAATAGTCACTAATAACTAACTTTTCGGACATTAAACAAGTTTATCAGTCGAATAAACTCCGAATCGATTCCTTTAAATAGGATTTTGCATGCATGAACACTCTAAATCACATCGGGCTACTATTTTTGGACTTGACTCAGCCTTTTACCATTTCCTTCTTTTAAGTTCTGCTTACCTCGACGACCTCTTAATAATTTTAACGTGGTAAAGTTTGGAGTAAATCTATTGGGGATGGTAGTATTAAGTTTAAGGGCGAAGGTTTTATTAGTCTGAAGAAATATTAGTGACACACTTCTAGCATAATGGCGTCGACGACAAGGGGAAATCTTGGGGGCGATGACAACGGTAATTCAATGGACGTTAAAAGTGACATGTATAAGCGATGATATTGAAATATAAGTGCGATTGAAAGAGTACCTCATAGAGTGGTTACTAAGACTAAGGCCGATGACAGTTGCATGCTATAGGTGGATGGTACCTATTTAGGCAATAGTATATGGTTGTGGTATGCCGCAGACCGATATAATGGTATTTCTAGGTTACGAACGATGTCAGTGGTGTGTTTATAGTTTAACGTCAATGTTTAAAGGAAACATGATAGCATTGATAGGAATTCCCATCAAAACAGTGGCCATAGATTTGAAAGTAAGGACGACAGAAGATTCGTCATTAACGACCTTTAGTAATGAGCGAAGTTAATGAACATGATAAAAAACATGATATAAAATATCAATGTACACCTTTATACGGTATAAAACTTATTCTCGAGGGGGCAATAAAAACAGCTATTATAACGTTTATTGTAATACATAATAATAATGTTTTCCACGTTTCCTGGTCGCAACTTATTTGGTCTCTCCTTAGTTTCAGGGTTATATAAATAACTAATTGTTAATTTGATCATCGTCTAAAGATTAATTTTATAGTTTGTTGATGATAAATATTTAAAGATCTCCTTATATTGACTATTATTATTAAATACTATAAAGAATTCAAATTCTGTTTTTGGTGAAAGTAAGGCTAATGTAAATTTGATCAGAAAGCGGAAGTAGAGGGTGCCGGATGTTGTTTTAAAAACACATTATCGGGTGAAAGTGTATCAAATTATCTTCTGAAATGGGAGATAGGCCTTTTAATTTGATATTCAAAAGATTCATGAAGTTTCAAATTAAAAAAACAAACAAAAACAAGACCGTTTATTTTAATTGAAGCGTGCTGATTGGCCGATTTAAAATACACAATATTCATGTATGAACATTTGCACAGATAAACCTTCAAGGTCTGATCATTTCAGTGCTAACTCTACTCATTTTCAGTTGGGTTCTAATAGATTAATGAGAACAGAAGACTTTGCTAACACTGTACCTAAGACCTAAGGAACTCTAACCGGATGATCTACATCCCTCTTCCATCCACAATGAAATCTCACCTCCAGTTTAAACTTTTCTCTCGGGATTTGTCCATTTATAGTGTTTGCTCTTGTTATTGTAATTACCATTAGTGTTATTAGATATTTTATAATCAAATGTAGATTTTTACGTTGGCAACTTCAGCAAAGGCGATAGTCTCTATTTTAATAATTTGAATTTAGATCCAATCCGGACCGCAGTAGCTTCAGCTTGACGGTAACTATGTAGGATTACCAAATGTGGTAGCGCAAGAAAAGACACGTAATAACCTTGTGCCAGCAAGTTTTGACCCGATGATCCCTCGAAAGATGTACTATATTTGTAAATAAAAAAAATAGTTTTAATCTACCAAGCAAAATACACACAATTGCACAATTTCACTATGTGACATTACAGTGTTTTTTGGCATGCTTCAGCGATAATAACAAATATCTTAATTGATATTCCCCTTATTATTACAAATACCAATTAGGGGGTTTTGTACCAGATGGCGCTCAGTACGGTGTAAAACGTCGTTTCATTTTTAAAAGCATCTAGTCTATCAATACATTGAACTAATCTTGACATTACCGGAATGTATTCAAGGGTGTTTAGACACGTTTCAGCGATAACAAAATATGGTAATTGATATTCCAGTAATTGAATATAAATACATATTTTATAAAGATAATATCAGATTGTATGCTGATAATATTAATATAACAGTATAATTATAAAAAAAAAACACATTTATTGTGGGATTTGAAAGGACCGGTTGTAAATTGAACTCAGTGTTTGAAATGTGATTTTCGATTCTTCTATCTAATGCGTGTCTATTAATCAGAAAATACAATACAAGTTGTAAGAGATACCCACCTGACACGAAGGTTTAATATTTATTTTGACAAATTGAGGTCAGTTACCACAGGTATAATTATCGGAATGGGTCGATCTAGTCTAATGGATTAATAGGATTGTCTAGTCCCAAAGGATCATTGAGTCGACAAGCATATAGTTTTCAGACAGGTAAACAGTAGATATAATGAGTATTGTAGTCCAGTATAGAACGACGTTAACTTCCATCGTCGTCATTTCCAGCACCGATATCGTACTTTTTCATTTTTCTTCAACGCATTTAAATGATATATATGAAAAGATAAAACAAAATTCAGTATCTTCTCATTGCTGGTGTCGACCAGACGAAGAGTGCAGGTTGATCATGGCATAACGTATTATGGTCTTTCGTAATGATTAAGTTTTAAAACTATTCACCGAGCTTACCGAGGTTAAACATTATTTAGTTTAACATGCGGAAACTCGCGACAATTCACCATTATCATCATTATCACTATCAATTTAAATATCTTCCTGTATCATCACCATTTTCACAATCAAGTTGTACCATTCATCACAACTACAATCGCCACCATGGACCCCATTACAATTATCATCATGGACACCATCACAATTGTCATCATAAACACTATGAACATCATCATCAATGTCACAATCTTCACCATCAGCGCCATCACAATCATCATCCACACCATTATCATCATCAACACCACCAAAACAAAGAGTTCTCATCATCAACAACAGATCTAACGAAGAATATCACAATTATCATCATCAACACCATGACAATTATCATCAACACCACTGCAATTATCATCATACATATCATTATCATCAAATCACAATCTCAACACCATCACAATCATCAACACCACTACAATTATCAATCAACACACCACAATTATCATCAACAACATGATTAACACAACACCATCACAATTATTATCATCAACACCATGACAATATATCATCAACACCATGCAATTATCATCCAAACCATACTTTTCAACTACAATTATCATCATCAACACCATGACAATTATCATCAACACCACCACAATTATCATATCACCATAAAATTATCATCAAACACCATGACAATTATCATCAACACCACTACAGTTATCATCAACAACACCATGACATTTATCATCAACACCAACCACAATTATCTATATTTAACCAACACCATCACAATTATCATCAACACCACTACAATTATCATCATCATTTCATCATCAACTCCACTACAATTATCATCCACAACACCCCCCCCCAAATGATTATTAACAACACATCCAACATGTAAAATTATCATCAACACCACCTACTTCATCATTATTACTACACATCATCAATATTATCACTATCAATTTAACATCATCGAATGTATCACTATCAATTTAACATCATCGAATGTATCACTATCAATTTAACATCATCGAATGTATCACTATCAATTTAACATCATCGAATGTATCACTATCATGATAACCATCAATTCAACTTAATCATTACTCTGCATAATCATTATTCTTTTAAAAATTAGGCTTCTTGCTAATGGGAAACAACACAAATTGTTTTGCATCTCTACTGAAATATTTTAAATAATAAATGGCCGCAAAAAAAAACGACTGAACAATGGTTATGTATTGTGTACGATTGTACGAAGAACCCAAATAAAGTCTAATTTTGAGATCATTTCGAGCCTTTTCAAACAAATTAATTCTTAAATAAGGTGTCTGAAATTGCATATTAAACAAAATATACTATTTGCCAAAATAAAATTTTAAAGGAAGATAAACATGAAATAGAATTAACCTTTAGAAGTATAAAAAAAATATGCTTTTTAAGCCTTTTTATACGTGAAACTTTAATCAATTAAAATGAAAAAAATAAATTATTAGCTCTTGACAAGATAGAATTGAGTAATGAAAATCAATTGTAAAGTTGTAATTACTATTTTTGATGAGATTAAAGGAGGTTTTTAAAGGCAAGAAATCTATCACACACTCTGTTATATTATAATAGGTCAAGGACATGTCACTAGTTACTTTCATGCAGTTTCATCCATTTCATTTTAATGAGTTTTCTTCCAATTTCACGAATCTAGTTATCGGTTTTTAAGTACTGTAATTAGACACGGAAATTTGAAATTATTATTCATTGATTAAATCTGAAATTGCAAAATAATATTTGATATGTTGAGTAACAACCATATCTGGTTTGGCCTCAGGCAGGATATGTTTACTCTACTAAACACCTGGTACTATTTTTTCCATTATGAAATACTTACTCACTTATGATTGATACATAAAGATATACTGACAGTTGAAATCAAAGAAAATGAGGTGCAAATTTCTTTTCATATAAAATCATTTATAACATATATAATAATATAGAGTATCAAGTTTATGAGCTAATATAATCACAAAACGAAAACCGGGGAATTGAAACGTGCTCGTTGTGACCTTAGGGTTTCCCCTGTCAGTTATGCAGGTCGGAGGGAAGTGGTAATAAACCGAGGCCGCGTGTGATATAGATTGTGCACGTTAAATATCCCTTGATAGATAGAAATCGCAAAATGCCGCTCTTTTGACAAAATTTACCCAATTGCAACCCTGTATGGCATTGCCTGTCTTCATTAGCCCAATAATGCAGAAGCGTAGAACGTAAAACTCAATTCATTTCATTTACAAAACGAAATTCAACACAACATACTGTATTGTCGAAGCATTTGTATTAACTAATGAACTTTTCACACGAAGAAGACATGCATATTCTGTAGCAAATCGGGGCCTTAGTTTATTGCTTTTTTATGTCAGCCCATCCGACCTGCATAACTGACAAGGAAATATATTATAGTAATTGGATAGCAAGTTATTGTTGTATAAATTACAATTATATAAATGTATTACTTAATTTATCGTGATACTTAATAAAAAATATCGGCCACGGTGGATTTATAGTTATTAGACAGTCGCGGGACATTTTTTATGGATTAATAAACAAAAACTGTTATGTTTCAAGTCCTGTAAATTATTCTTTTTAAGTAATTGTTTTTTTTTTAAATACGTCAATTTATGGACATTTACTATTTACATGTACCACAAAAATTGTGTTAGTTATTAAAGTATATCTATAAAAAATGTAGAAATATCAAAACTGAATCTGTTGTTTCGTAATGCTTCAGACTACTGACCTATTTCAACCCGTGTCGATACTGAATTTGATTCAAGTTATATATTTAATTAAATAGTATTCTATTGTGTCCATTAATTCATTCTACCCTCCATGGACATAATTGGCAAAAAATGTTAGAAATGTGAAACTCTCACACATCTACGGTGGCTTACATACGACATAATTATTTGTTTTATTTTGAATTAAAAACTACAGACTTTTCACCCACTTTTCACCTAGGTGAAAACACTTTTCACCATGGTGGAAAATAAAGTTTTTAATTCAAAATAAATAAAATAATTATGTCGTATTTGAGCCACCGTACACATCAGCATCGTTAAATCATTCTACCTTTGATCTATCAAATCCAATGCTCACACCATGTTTCTACAAAATCCATTGAAAATTGTAGCTTCTATTAAACACACAATAAAATTTTGACGCAATTTCACTAATCCAAGGGCAATAACTTGCAAAGCGTTCATCAAAAAAATCTTCAAATTCTAACTTGACCGCCGTCTATTCAATTCCAATGATCACACCAAGTTTCATTAAAATTTATCAATATTGATATATTTTGTAATCACGTATTGAATTGGTTTGTCTTCTTTATTAGAAATTACTTAAATGTGGACATCTATCGCTGTCAGCACCGACAGCAGTTCTGGTGTATTGTCAATATTCAAAATTGGTCACATTTCTTAGTTCACAAGGTCAATTGGTCACAGTACTTAGTTCACAAGGTCAATTAGTCACAGAAATTAGTTCACAAAGTCAATTGGTCGCAGAACTTAGTTCACAAGGTCAATTTGGCCACAGTACTTAGTTCACAAGACCAATTGGTCATAGAACTTAGTTCACAAGGTCAATCGGCCACAGAACTTAGTTTACAGATCAATTGGTCACAGTACTTATTTCAATTGGTCAATTGTTCACAGAACTTAGTCCACAAGTACTGTATTTTCAAGGTAAATTGCTCACTGTATTTAGTTCACAAGGTGAATATCAGTCTAAATACTTAAATCAAAAGGTCAATATTAGTCAAATTCCTTAGTTCACAAGGTAAATTTGTCACTCTATTTAGTTCACAAGGTCAATTGTTCACAGTACTCACATCACAATTGGTCAGAGTACTAATTTAACATGAGTAATTAGTCACAGTTCTAAGTTTACACGCCAATTGGCCACAGTACTTAGTTCACATGGTCAATTGGTCACAGTATTTAGTTCACAAGGTCAATTGGTCACAGAACTTAGTCCACAAGTACTGAATTTTCAAGGTAAATTGCTCACAGTATTTAGTTCACAAGGTCAATTGGCCACAGTATTTAATTCAAAGGATCAATTGGTCATAGACTTAGTTCGCATAGTAAATTGGTCACAGCAGGGGCGCAGATCGTTTTATCAATGTGGGGGGGGGGGGACCAGTGGCGTACCCAGGATTTACTCAAAAGGGGTCGGCATGAAAACGTTTCAGTTGAGCTTGTGACATAGCTCTCCGAAATATTATTGAAAGAAAAGCACCTCCTTGCTACTGAATTTTCCAGTCAACAAATAATATTGCCAAGAATAGAAGAATTGACATACAAATTTCGTGCTCCTCGCGATCCGGTAATATAGGGAGCACACAATCTTATGTTTTCGCCCAATCGCCACTTTTTTATCTTTTAAATATTTATTCAACATATAAAACACAATACAATATTCGCCGCTAATTTCAAAATCGCTCGACAAATACCCTTATGTGCCCCCTACAGCGATTATTTTTACGCCCGTGCGATTAAATTCGCTTGTCTGCCCGTGTCCGATGTATTCTACAGGGCCGGGTAGGCCCGACAGGGCGCTGGGCGACTGATACCTTTCAAACTATCATCTTCTGTGGCTGTCCGTCAATTTTACTGATCATATGAAATGATATGCGACCGACTTCGTAACGACGCTCCTAAAGAGTGAATGCAGAAAACGAACATATTGTCCGCCTGTCGTCGAAGACGCAAAATTTCGGAACTTTGATGTTCTTCAATGCCAAATTGTGCCTATTTTACGCCTACAACAGACACCCTACTCAAACCATTTGTGGGGGGGGGGCACATGATATTATGTCCCCTCCTGGATTTCTGACGGGGGGGGGGGGGGCGTGTCCCCCTGTCCCCCCTTGGATCTGCGCCCAGTAACCCCAGTATAGGACGTTTTCTTTGTATGATAGGCCTACCCAATCTTGGATTAAAATACCCACAGAAAAATTCGAGTATAGGTTTTGAAACACTATGCGACGTCGACGTTGTTGAGTTCATATTAAAAAGTCTCAGAAGCACGCGTTGATGGTTTTATCTTTCTTTCATTCTCTTTAGTTTATTTCTGTCTTGGCTGAAGGCGAATGTTACGTCATCAATGTTATTAGAGAGTTCACGGCGGCTCATATCAAACAAATGTTCATATACAGCTGGAAATCTATAAACGAACAGAATACATGCAGAACGCAAAACTCCATTTCTACTTGCGGGTGTCTGAAGAAGTGCCACTTACCCAAATAGAAAAGGGTTTGGAATAGTTGAATCTAAATTTGAAGCAGTAACAGTACAGTACTTAGTTCACATGGTCAATTGGTCACAGTACTTAGTTCACAACGTCAATTGGTCACAGTACTATGGTCACAATGGAAGTAAGTTCTAACTTTAACTTCATAAAACGGTGTGTAACGATGTTTATGAGTATCGGGTACTAATTTTAGGCACACGTCTTTGGTTATTGATTGCATATTGTGACGTAGCTGAAGCAAAGACAATTTATTCGGAGCATTTGCGATAGTGATGCAAAACTGCTTTAACCGCTTTAAATTTTGACAACACAACCTTGTGAAATTAAAAACACTTTTCCGGTTTTGTTTTCTCTGATCGTCTAAAACTTACAAAAATATCGATTTCAACTGCTTAAATCTATTTATTAAGTTCTTAAAAAATATTTTTCTGGATGTTCAACCATAATGGAAGGCTTTTAAGCACCGTTTCAAGTATTATCTGTAATAACGATAGTATTGATTGTGAACAAGTGTATCGATTAGTCAACACATTGGACATAAGTAGCTTTGACAAATGCTTTCTTACATCCCATATCAAACTTGTTAATTTTGAAAATGACCATTGTATTGCATTATGTTTGATCCACTTATCTACTATTCTGTCCTACCAATAATGACATGCTTTCTAGCAGGGCATTGCAATTATACGAGCGTTTCTTTTAGCTCAGCGCTTCTCAATGTTTATGACTCAATTACTCAGCTCAATCATGCTAGTAAGTTATTTGTTCATATTCAGTTTGAAAGAATAGAAATGTCAAGGCCTCCTAACATCTTGAAACAGCTTGGTAATTGTGGATGTTCTAAACGTCAATGAATACTGCTTCAACTTTAGATTCAAATATTCCAAATCCTTTTCTATTTGGGTAAGTGGCACTTCTCCAGACACCCGCAAGTAGAAAACGTTTTAAACTAGTTGAATCCGACTATGGAATTTTGGGGCATTCGGCCGCCCACACAAGAAGCCTAATACGGTGCTGAATGTACACCTCCAAGAAACATATTTGATTTCTGGATCAAATGTACGTTTACCGCTTAAAATTGAAATGGAGTTTTGCGTTCTGCATGTATTCTGTTCGTTTATAGATTTCCAGCTGTATATGAACATTTGTTTGATATGATCCGCCGTGAACTATCTAATAACATTGATGACGTAACATTCGCCTTCAGCCAAGACAGAAATAAACTAAAGAGAATGAAAGAAAGATAAAACAATCAACGCGTGCTTCTGAGACTTCTTAATATGAAATCAACAAAGTCGACGTCGCATAGTGTTTCAAAACCTATACTCGAATTTTTCTGTGGGTGTTTTAATCCAAGATTAGATAGGCCTATCATACAAAGAAAACGTCCTATACTGGGTTTATCCCCTTTGATTTTAAAATACTTACTCCCTTATGATTTATATTCTTCATGTGAAAAGTTAACTGCCACGATGTCAAGACACTTTCTCTGGTCTTCTATTGTATATGCTGACATTGGCATTCCATCTTTCTTTCTTTCAGGTTTTGATCTATCATTTGATTGTTTAATCATAACGGAGGTAAAGGGAACTACACCGAAGATACACAGAAAGGGGTGTTTGAAATAATCTTTGAAAGTCAAATTGCATTGATAATGCATTGTGGGGAAATCTTTTCATTAAATGTTCTAAAAGAAAATTTTTGCACGAACACAATTTAGCTTGGTATAACATTTGAGCCATGAACACACGAAACTACATTCAATTTTCCTCATTGAATAATTCAAGCTGTTTGAATTTCTTCTGGGGCCTACAAATTGAATAAAATATATCACAGTACTAAGTAAAAACGTTGTAAGAAATATTCGACAGCGCTCAGGTTATTGTTTCGAGAAAAAACACCAGGATGAAATTATAATATTATAACTGAAATGTAGATTTATGTAGTAATTTTTTTTTCATTCTACCTTACGAAAAGGAGATACTAACCATGTTATATTTTATAGAAAAAAAAATATCTATCGTTCAGTCGTTTGCTTCATAACGTCGTCTTGTGTTACCAAATAGAGCAAAATATTAATAACAATGATCGTCGTGTTAATTATTACCAATTACATATAACCATAGCTTCATCAAATAAGGAGTATCCCCGCCATAATATATTCGAGCTTTTTTACGATGAAGCAGCGTTAGGTGTTAAAATATTACCTTAGAAAGTCATGACGTATAGTCTACGTTGTGATGGATTAAGAATAATAATTTATATATAATTCATTTATTTAAGTTTTACTTATTAGCATTGAGTCAAGGACTTTTATTACGAGTAGGCTTCGGCGGCAAAAATAGATGACTGACGTTGTAATGTGATCCTTTTTATAAAAATTCAGGTTCAAAATTGTATTCTTTTACTTTCTTCATATTATGTAGGCAAAAGACGTGAGTGAAATGTCATTTTTTCTATACCTTGAATGTCGAACAGAATAATAGTTAATACCTTCCCGATATGTTTATATTTTTTTTGTTTTACAGAAGGGTGTACTGAAAGGTTGTAATCAGAATTGTAAAAGTGTTGAAAGCCATGTGGTGGTAAAGAGCGTAGTTAACTACTGAAAATCGCTTTGTGGTGCTTTGCGTGTATATAAGTGGATCGAACTAACCTAACGCTTAACGTAACAACATGTAATTGGGATGGTAAGACAGTATAGTGAAGCATCAGTCAGGTTCAATCCCAAGTAATGTTATGACTGGTGTCTTTGAAAATTGAGTATGGTGTTATCTGGAGGCGGGCATCTACCGATTTGGTGTTCTGTTATAGGGATGATGATTATTGTTTTTACTATAGTGTTTGGTATTATTATCAATGTTTTATTAATCACAGTGATTTTGCGAAAAAAACAATTAAAAACGTACATGAACGTGTATTTTATTAACCTGTCAGTCAGTGATTTGATAATTTGTTGTGTGACTTTACTAATTCGTTCCGGAATGTATATTAATGGTGGTAATTTACCGGTGACCGTGTACAAAATGGATTTATTTTTACAAACGTTAACCGACGTAGTCCGAATGTTTCTCCTTGTCGGTGTCAGCTTTGAGCGTCATCAAGCAATCGCTGCACCATTCAAAAAAGGAAATAGTGGACGTCATCGGACTATAGCTGGATGCGTCTGTTCGTGGTTTGTGGCTGTCATATTAGCTATAGTGTGTGCTAGTCTTTATGAAAATAGTTTAACGTTTGTGTTCACTGGGAAATCTATATTGAACAGCGAAGAGACAGAAATGTATTTCATTTTACCCATTACCTTCATTTGTCTTACTATCATTACAGTTTGTTATTTAGCAATGTTGAGACATCTGTACCATCATGGTAGGAAAATGACAAAAATGCGAAAGAAAACGGCAAAGGTAACCCCGGAAGTAACAGTTCAAATCCGTTCAGAAATTGAAACAGTTTCACACGCAGTAGACACTAAATCATTGACAAATGTTTCAGCAATTACACAAATGGACAAGTCGAGAGTGTTACTGCAACAAAAAAGCCACAACTCGATAGCATCAAATGGACCTAAAGTGGTAAAAAATGTTTCAATACACGACATGGACGGTACTGTGCATAAGGAAGACCTACTCGTAGAAAACAACAGCAAAGAGATAGTAGGAGCTGTTTGTGTTTATAATCCGAAAAATCGCGTTCAGGGGAAACGACGCGTTGAAATGCGTGCTGCGAAGCGTATAGCAATAGTAATGGGGATATTCTTACTATTATGGCTACCATTTCCTATCGATAGTATTATATGTAAATTAATATCTGGTATACGTACCGGGTGTCGGAGTTCCCTGGCTTTAATGAGCAGCATCAGTAGCTTAACTGCCTTAACAAACCCTCTTTTATATATGCTGACAAACAAACAACTTAAAGTGGATGCAAAATCTTTTGTGGAAAATTTAATGAAATGTAGACGCAAGAAATAGATATAATTTATATATTTTGTGCAATATCTTCTGTTTTTATATGATATTAAACAATATAATTGTTTTCTGATCATAGAAACTACGCTTTTATTTGTTAAAAATATAAAGTCAATAGAATCCGTCTTTGGCAGAAGACTTGTTAGATTACACTGGAGGCGAACATATAGAAATTAAAGTAAAACTAAACTCAAGTTAAATCTATTTTGATCAGATTTCCCTCACAACATTGCACAAACTTCGAACATGGTGTTCTTGACTCTGTATATCAGCGGTTATTAACCTTTTTTTTCGAACGATTTGCGTCTAACACAAAATGAACTGAGCCACCATATTTTCAGCAATAATTTCGCACAATCATTCAACTTTTGAATAAAAAGTGTTGAGATAAACTTTCCCCTTAACCGTAAGATGGTACAAGAGGAAATACCTTTACTTGTATTTATAGTTGGTACCTATATGACATTATTACCTGTGTATATGCAAATGAAATTAACGGACTTTACGCCTGTACCTAACAACGCCATGTAGTGTGCATTTAAAGAAAAATAAATATTCTAGATTCTGGAAACTACTAAGGGCTACGTGCGCTAGAGAGGCCACTACATGCGGTTTTAACCAGGATGCAAATATTAATGTGACTTTTAAATCAGACAATGTACAAATTTAAAGTATTTGTGTGTTTTGCAAGATATTGGTCGATATTACCTAACTACAATAATAACCACATTTAAGAAATCGGTTCAAAGTCACCAAGTTACATAACCAAGGTTAACTTTGTTCGATACTAGATTTAAAATAGAAAATTGATTTACAGAATAATCAATAACTTAACTTTATAATTAATAATCAACAGTGGTTAAGAACCTTTGATTAAAGGAATAGTATCGTCTTATAATTTATTCTGTTAAGATTGACACAACGTGGTTAAACAATACGTTTATTAATAAAGAAGTGGGACCATCATTCGCTTTATCCAAATAGCTTCGTGTGATATGGTAAATTTTATCTGATCTTTCTTATACGAGAGGGGTTGCCCGGGGGCTGATATAGTTTACAAGAGTTTTATGCGTGTGCTGATATTTACAAAACAACCTTATTTAGATGTTTGCTGATAGGCTGTTTGATAATTGCTAATTTTGAACAGTAAACTGAATACCGAAACTTGCTAACTTGCATCTTTTTTTTTGTTTTATCCGAAGGTCCATGGTAGATGGAACCAAAAAATTTGTTTGTGATGTCGCTGAAAGCCATCCACACTCTTAGTAAGATCTGAATAAGAAATAACATTAAATAAGTACAATAATGTTTGTTTACTTAAGAAGAACGTAATCCCCTTTCAACTTTAAATCTGCTATCTAATTTAATAGAAAATCGGATAAAGCCCCCATCTAATTATTTTGATTACCTTTGTACCTGTATCTATTTACTGTCTTCAATAATTATTCTTCAGGGTTTATAATTAGTTCAAGCAGATTTGACGCAAACAACTGAACAGAATAAAATTTATAGAATGGTCTTAACTTATTTTTATGGGAATGATAAGCTAAAATTGGCTCCGAGAATCAAAGTGCAGTTTTCAAACCATAGATGTAAGCCAAGAATGGTTTGCTGTTTAGGTTTCAGATAGTCATCTTTCAAAACTATGAAGTTAAAAGGAAATTTTTTCAAACCGGGGCCATGGTTTACAAATTAAGTGTCCAACATACGAGAGAGGGGCACTGCAGAAGGTTTGAGACAAAGAACGACACACGATTTTTATACGCCCACATGAATATGTGGACGCAAATGTTATCGCCCCTGTCCGTCGGTCTGTCGACTTTAGTTTATAATCGGACCTCTCATACTCGTTCAATGGTCATTATTAGATTTATTGACAAACTTTCCACCATTAACCTATACATAACGGTATACGAGACAAAGTACTGTTATTTTTTTAGGCCCCGTCTCATTACACTTCTTGGCTCAAACATATGTAGAAAGTACAACCATTCATAGAAAGCGTAATTTTTAAACTAGAAACACAAGACCAATACCCTATAAAGAACCAATAATGGTAGTCAAACTGTTAATAAATAAATTACTAAAATAAGACTATTGTTTAGGATGAGATTGTATTAGACAGAATGGTATATAACAATAATGATATCAATAACAATATATACAAAGATATAATCAACTACTGTTAGATATACTTACTCATCTAGGACCGTTTCAGATCATAAAAACAAACAGTTTACTTGTTTCTTAGGTAGCATAAACAGTCAAATTAATTTGACCCACAATACTTACATTGGGTTGAGTACTAACGATACTACCTAACATATACTACCTAAAATTACGTTAACATCTTGAGTTTAAGTTTGAATTGGACCTGATGAGCAGAAATATCTTTGCTTGACTTTATAGTTAGATAGCCATAAACATCTTGGGACTGTCCAGATTAAAACAAATTTCCTTCAGTGACAATTAAGGAATAGAACAGAATATCCAAATGACATTAACTTGTAAAATCCAGAATTCACTTTACAATATAGATAAAAATTAAAACTGCAATGACTGCAAGTTTTTTTTTTAACTTGAATCATTCCAAGATGTACATAAAAGCCTTTGCTAGACTTAAATAAAACAAGGTATAACATGTGAAAATGGACATAATTATTTACTTCTGGAACACATTTAGATAATTTGATTTATTATTTTGGCAGTATAGTGTAGGCAATTTTAAAACATAAAGTTATTTTTGTCAAGATAAACTAACAGAAGATTCTTATAATGTAGTTTATGCAAAATAAAGTCAACTGTCAGTACTTTTAAATAAATTATTGTGTAATATAATATATAAACTAGTGTCTAAAAGAAAACATACCACCTGTCTGCAACCACCTGTTTGAAAGAACATAAAAGAAAAACTAAAATATGCAGAAATTCAGGATTGGTGTTATGGTTTTGTAAAATCCTTTTACAACATCTGAGAAAAATTCATTTCAATAGAATCTGCACAATCAATATGACAAGACTGTAAAGATGGGTGGGTCTTTCAGCCGTTTTATACAGTTTAGATGCACATACAGCTAGAAAAAAAATTTCACTTTCAAAAAATTTGTTTTTTTCCCCCGGAAGTTATTAAGTCTTCTTGGTATATTAGATCAACTATGCGGGGTTTGGGATGTGCAATACATATTAGCATGTTTTTATACTAAAAAATTCACTAAGTCAATTCTTTTGGACACTAGTTTGGCTTTCTTTGACTATACACAATGAGTTGTGACCATTTTGACTCATTAACCGAATTCATAGATGAACAGATTGAAGACAAATTGGATCCTTGGACAGGATCAAGATTCAAATTTCTATACATCTTCACATTGTCTAGGTATCAATGTAAATGAAACAGTGAAAATGATTGGTATTAAGATTTGTTAGAAAGATAATAGAAGGAAGACTATATGATATTAACTAACATATTTAATATAACATTATCTATTGCCTATAATTTACTTGATACAGAATTCAATGACACAACATGTTTCTTCAATTACAACCAAAATTTCTTATTTTCAGGCAGATGTCTGTGGATTGAGCCATTTCACATGCACTAAACATTTTAACACGTCACTACTGCAAAAGCTGCTAATAACATCAGGGCCCTTGCTATAGTGATAGTGATGTCGTATAACACTTAGTTTAAAGAAGAATGGCACTTCCATCTGACTGAAAAAGATTCAAAAACCCCATTACAACCCATTTATTAAACTACTAAATCTAATATTGCATACAATAACTCTTTGTTCTTGGCCCTTAAATGCTATTCAAGTTAATGAAGAATGAATGAAAGAGTGAATTAACAAGATGATAAATGAGATTATAAAATGATAAAATGTAAAATCAATCTTATGTGGTCCTTCTATCAAATATAACAATTTTAAAACAACTAATAACAATATATCTACATTTCCTCATTAGGAGTTATTTCGTAAATCTGAGGTACTAAAATTATTCATGACAAACTCTAAAATTGCCAGCAACATTTAAAAAACAGCACTAAAAGATAAAGACTAAAATGTGCTTATTATGTACATGCAGAAACAAATGTTCGCTGAAAAACTGTGATATATACACTGATTTGTTTATATGTCATTTAGATTCTTCATTCTTGAACACTTTTCTTTATAAGTTGGCCATACTGAGTCAATATATTGGTGTTGTGGTAACTGGTATTAATATCTAGTTATTGTCCAGATCATGAGACAGTCTTCCTTCACTTCATAGAAGTGTTTATAGCTTTATATTCCAAACAGTGATATAATTGAGTTCCAAATATTTAGATGATACATATGCGTTCAATTCACAGATTCTGTTCATGTCTTTTCCATAGTGGTAACCTTCACTTTTACTAATTTCCACTTGGTGTTTTGTCCGACATCTTACATGTGTTACCCAGAATAAGTGACACAAATACCAGTCATTTAGTACTCATCACAACACTGTTGTAACACTTGACTTGACAATCAGAGCTTCATTTCAGGACAAATTCTTGTCTGATAACCAAGACTTATGGCACTTCCTGATTCTTCCAAGTTTTCCAGTCTTATTTATTTTTCAAGTCATCTAAATATAAAGCACCATTAGGAGTGAGGTATGGTCCAACTTTATTTGTGGTTTTGAAATTATCGGAAGCTTGCTGTAAAATCTTATTGGTTCTTGTTACTAAAATATAAGAGAAAAATAAATAAAATCTTTGCTCATTGAAGTCGAAAAATGTTAAAAACTCCAATTTTTTTATTCTTAATTATCTGTTAATAATTACAGTACACACTTCTTTGTTTTCAATTTTCTGTGTATATACATTTAACTAAGTTATGTTTTTCTTTCTTGCTGCAACGTTTGATCTTCATTTAATTAATAAATGTGTCACAGTTTTTATCATAATTTAATTATTCAGCCTATCTATGTCACTGAGAAAATCAACTAGATTCTATTGTTATTTATACCATTATATAAAATGAGAAGTAATGTTATAGCCATTCTCATATATTATTCAGACCACAAGTAAAATATTCTCCATAAAACTATGGTTCATTAACTACTATCACATTTAATAGTAATATAATAGTTTTCACATTAGTAGTGGAATGCATTCTATTGGTTAACATGGCCCATTAGTCTGAACTTTATAAACAGAAATAGCTCTCAAATATTTAGGAACATTAAACCCAGAAAGAGGGCTAGCTACAAAATTTAAACATGGGTTAACAAGTTGTAAACACTGTGTAAGTTTTTAAAAGTATAAAAAAAAGAAAAGAAAAAACGGATCACACTCTATAAACAAAGAAGATTTCAATAAATTAAAATTCAGAAGCTGTTGTTAAAGCTAAACTCAGCAATTAAAAAAAACAGACATAAAATCTATCAAATACATTCACAACACTCAGTGTGATATTTTATAGACAAGCCTCAAGAAAAACAAAATGAATGGAAGCGCAAAGTTAAAAAAATGCCAGGGATGTCTATTATTATATCATATCCTGATTAAAATAAATAAATCAAGATTATCAAATGTTTGATAAAAAAGCGAAAGTACAGACTAGCTATCACACTGATCACATGACACAAACCGTACATGCTGATTGGTTTAAATGTTGTATTGGTATGAATAATAACCTGATTAATAAACAATGACATTTCATAGTTTACTGATGTCAATCATATTATCATGATTTATGTCCTGTTTTTGTAAATTAAAATAAATTCCAAGTGGAGTTGTAAAGTGAGGACTTTATATCCAAATCATTGAACAATTAAGTGTAGATGTGCTCTTATCATATACAAAAGAGATTCACTTGGAATTCTTGATACAAGGGTTCAATTTGAGATGCACAGTGTTTCAGTCCAATTGACAATATTTTAAAAATTAGACTTACGTTGTTGACAAATGGCATCCTCCATGCCTTGTCTCTGTCGAGTTGTATGTCTTAATCTCTGTTCAGCATTCCGTGCTGAATGTTTCACTAAATCAACCTCACTTTTAGCTTTAGCAAGTTCTTTACGCAGAATGCGGTTCTATAAAATAAAGTTAAATTTATAAAGTAAAACACAAGGTTTTATTATATATGTTTATCAGAATGAATGTAATTTTTGCATAATTTACTCTTAGAGTTAGGGTGCATACAACCACACTTCTGCTTAGTAAAATTATCAACAATTGTACATCCGCCTGATTTTTATGAGTTAGGTCAAAGGTCGTTCAAACAGTTCGTATTGAAGGGCAGTGTTAGACCTAACTGTAGTGGTTACGTACAAAGCCAATAGCTAATATAAACATACGAAACGAAAGTTAAGTTAATTAGACTGAAATTGTTTTATAAGAAATGGAGACTTACATCCTCTGCTAATTTGGCATCATAAAATTCACCAAGTTCATTAACAGGTGGTAACTGAGAAATCCAGAATCGTTTAATAACAACACCCTCAGCATCCATACAGATACGTAAATTCTCTATAGCTAATGCTATTTCTTTAAGAGTACTGTATTCTACACTCTGTAATAGACAAATTATTATCTTTTATTCATATACCTTTTTCTAATAAAACTTGGGGCCTTACTCTAAAGAACTGAAACTGATTCAAATACTAAGATAAATATCATCTGTCTGATATGTAAATTTTATAAATGGAGTTTTACATCCTACTCTTCTGCACCTTTATGGGCTAATGAAGACAAACAACATATACCAAATGAGGATACTTCTTCAAAAAAAAGATCCTCCAAAAAAAGTAATAATTAAATAAAATTCCCACACTGCCTAATTCAGCCATATTTTAAGCAACAGCCCAATCCTATCAAAATATACAAGCAATAAATTTTCCAAGCTAAAAAAAATACTTCAGCATAACACCCTTTAAAATCTTTACATGCTTAAAAAAGTTGTCATTATCAAGACTATCTTATCATACAGTGTTAACATGCTTAGATGATACAATCTAAAATATTGAGAGATAAAATTTATGTTAAATTTATGATATTGGTGTAAATAAGCTTACAAAATAATTATCTTTGCATGCTTATGGACAACAGGTCAAAGGTTTGTTGGTAAGGTGATAGGGGTTTCAAGCTGACACTAGGTCTACTTTTGAAAGCACTGGCATTGGCATTAATATTATTAAAGTACAGAGAACCATCTAATCCAAGGTTAATGAATTTCTATTAGTATTGATATTTGTCAAGATTCTGATAAACATTAGTTTGAGATATATCTCAAGTCTATTTACTAGCCAGACTATCCTATATACATACATGTATATTAGTTTGTGAGAAATGTTTCTACAATATCAATATTACAGTCCATTCCCAATCTAGAAACCATCTACAATACAATACCTTATATAGCTATAAACAGAGACAAATAAACTATTAAAAATATCTGTTTACCTAGACAAAAACTAAATAATCTTATAGGGGCTCAACTGATGATATATATTTACGTATAAGAATGATATGATTAACAGGATTGTGGCTTACTTCAACTACTCTTACTTGAGAATTTCTATTAAATCTTTCAGATCTTCAAAGATCAAGTATATCATTCAGCAGTATTTATTAACTATGCACTTTATTGGACTTTAGGTCAGAAAATATATTTTTTAATAGGTTTGGTCAACATATAAACCAGTAAAAAAAAAACCTTATCAAATAAGCTTCTTTCTGATTAATGCTGCACTGACCACAATGCTTACAATCTAAATTATATTTGGATAAGTCTGGTGAATATAAAATATATAATTGAACAAAAGATAATTATAACATTTATATATTGTTCTAAAAAGTGAGTTATTTGCCATTAAGCTCTGAAACCAGACCAACAACCTACCTGTTCAGTGGTTCTTCTAACTGTATTAATTCTATCTTGAACTCTGGCTTCTAACCCACATAATACAGACAACTCTTCTTCATTTTCCTTTCTAATCTTCTCGAAATCATCTAGTTTACCAATAGCAAACAATCTTCGGATATCAGAGTCTACATCTACATGAGGTACTTCTAAAATATTAAAGTTAATTAAGTTTAGAATATGTGTTGAACTGTGCTGAAAGATATTCAACTAAAAAATAAAAAATGATCTCAATATGCAGAGAAACTGTCATGAATGAAAGAAAGAAGATTTAAACATTTAAATAGTTATCTTATTGTGAAATAGCTTAAAATTATTGAAATAATCTAAATTCAAATTGTAACTCAGAATGATTACATTAAAATTTATCATTTGATTTCTGTTACATCTAAAAACATTAAAACAATGAGTGGAAAAAATATTGATGCAAAAATATGTTGAGAGAGAACTGTTTCTAAACTGAAAGATGATAAATTCAAATCAACACATAGCCATTTTTTAAAAGGGAAAGGAATGTAACATTTGAATAATAGAAGTAAAACAATAGTAACATGATTAAAAAATAGGTAATAACATTCTATTAGTTTAGAAATAACTTTAAATAAGTATGTAAGTTTTAAATAATTTATGTTATAAGACAAACAGAACAAAATGCTGAATATAAACGTTCTCAATCAAATATGTTAGTAAAATCCTGCAATCTCTAAGGAATGAAAGGCTTATTTCTACATTCCTGGTTTTAAGATATGAAGTCTGTCAGTTATTTATATTGGCAGAAACAGTCTGAATAAAGAGGGTAGACATCCAAGATCTCAGTCCCATCACAACTCTTTGTCCCTATCATTCTCAAAAGAAAGTCAACCTTAGCATTGCAGTGTAATGTAATCATGCAAAGAATTGTAAAACAACTTTGTAGAACACCATGCTTAATAGAGAGATATACACCTCTATAAGTGGCTGTATCAACCCAATATTTAATAGATCTCTCCTTGTCGAAATACCGATCTAGATCGGACGGTAAGGAGTGGATACTTGTATTGGGATTGGGACAGCAATTCGGTATGGAGGTCATAAATCGGGAAGTTTTATCACCAGTTGGTGTTGGTTTTGAACCAGGTTCTTTCTGATTGGATGATTCTGTTACAGAAATTATAAACCAAAATAAGGAAACAGAAATAAAAAAAGCTATGAACACAGAAAAATTACATCAGATAGAGAAATGTTAAGTTGTACTAATAATAAGATTTGAAGGTAAAAATAAATGATAAAATTTTTATCCTAAAAATAGTAGTTTTATTTTACACTTTAACACGAAATCTATGGTGTGGCTTGAATTTAAAATTATTGTGAGGAACTCTTCTGCATGTATTTATTTTGGATCACAGGTATCTGAGTCAAACAAAGTTATTGAGAAGATACAGAAGCTTTAAGGAATTCTATATACATCTTTATGAAACTATCTCTTAAAGTTAAAACTGTCCAGGATCAAACTGCATAGCAAAAACATCTGAATCCTACCTATTCTTATATCTGGGCCCACCAGACTGATCATAAACTGAAGATCGGAAACCATTCTCTGTTCTTCCATCTTCTCGACGGTGATCATGACTATTTCTCTCTTCAAAGTCATATTCATAGTTATCTTCTCTTGTTTTTCTATGTATGTATGTCTCTCTTTCCACAGTCTTTCTCTGATGTTCAGGAGATTTGTATGGTGAATTTTGTGGACTTGGTCTTCCATCAGCTGCATCAGAGGCTAAAGAAAATATTGTCAATGTAATATTGTGGTCTAAAGTAGTCATATGGTTTATCAACAGTGGTGTCCCTTTCAAAAGCCTCGGGAGTAGTCAGTCCTTTAAGTTTTTATTGTTATATTTTCCTTAATATTTAAAGGAATCTCTTAAAAGAGTTTCATTTTAATGTTGGCCAAAAGAATATGTTAATTCTTCTTTTTTTTTTTTATTTTATAACATAGTACATTGATGGTGATTATGTTTGAAAATTTTCTAGGATGTGAACAAATATCTTTTTATCTGCTGTATAAATATCTCTGAATATTTAAAAATTTATTCCATATGATAAAACAATAGTGTTTTCTTTTACAAAACACTTGCCCTACATTGCTTTGTTCAATTTTGTTAAAACAGGTTTCGAAGAAAAAGTTGTCCCTGCCTCTAAATACTTTTTGTTAAGTAGAAAGCACCAGAACATCACTGGAATTTTTGCACAGAAGTTTTAACTGCAATCCTTTTTCAGTTATCTTATTAAGCAATAACTAACAATGATTTACAATGAAGTTTAATTATCCAATCTGATAACTATATTTCTAGAAATATCTGGATATCATCTTAGTAACGGCCATGAGTAAATATATATGGATAATATTCTATGTGAACATACCTGTAGAAGAAGAAGGGCTATGTTGATGTTTACTCTGTTTTAATTGTTGATGTAGTAAACCTTCTATAGTCTGTCGTAGTCTATTATTAGTATCAATACACCGTTCTAGCTGTATACGTAAGTGTCGGACCTCTGTTAATAGATCACTTATATCAATGTTGATCTGATCTCCTCCTACAAAAATAATTATCATTAATAAATTAATATATCCTTGTAAAATATGCAACGATTTTAAATTCTACCGAGTTATGTATATATAAGACTTTTAATATTCAGGAAGAATGATATTATTTCAACACCTACCTCTGACTTGACATTGTATTTTTTCATGCATGCTGAGTTCAAGCTTTAATGTTTTATTTAATTCTGCTTTTTCTTCAGCCCTTTCTTTCCATAACAGTATTTCTTGTTGTAATCTAAATCATAAAACATAAAATAGAGATGAGAGTATTTATTGATATATACCTGCCTATTTCACAAATACTTTTCTTTAACTGCATATTTTTCAATTATTTTTAAATAGAAATGTTTAAAACGAGTAAAACAAATAAAATAACCATGGTCTAATGAAATGAGTTGTTTATGTAAGAACAACTAAGTCAAAATTATGTTTGGACAATTAAAAACAATGAATGAACCTACTTTTTGATTTCTTTGCCAGCCTTTTTAAGTTGTGCCTCCTGTTTTTCTTTACGCTGTTGGAATTTCTCATAATGATGATCCATTTGTTGGCGATTCACTTCCATTTGTTGGCGTTGCTTTTCCATTTCTGAACATTTTCTTTCAGACAATGAACATCGCTTTTCCAAATCAATCTTGCTGT
Organism: Nipponacmea schrenckii; assembly: GCA_030562195.1. NCBI lineage: Eukaryota > Metazoa > Mollusca > Gastropoda > Lottiidae > Nipponacmea > Nipponacmea schrenckii. The sequence continues at coordinate 36,739,466 of JAUJPP010000005.1, forward strand.
TTTCAAACAATGAACACTTCTGTTCTAATTCAGAATTTCTATTTTCAATAACTGAACACTTTGTCAGTAATTCTGTATTTTGATTTTTCAGTATAGAGTAATTATTTTCTAATTCTGATCGGAATTTTTCAGACTTCGATAACCTTTTCTGAATTTCTGAAAACTGGACATCAGATTCTGCCAACTTCTGATTATTTTTCTCCAAAATAACTTTAGTTTTATAAAGAGTCTTCTCCTTTTCTTCAATAATTGTGATTTTTTCTTTGATGATTGTTTCACTTTGAGAAAGTTTAGATCTTAGTTCAGAAATTAAATTATTCAATTCTTGAATCTTATCTTCATATTTCATTCTTTCATCTGCAATAATCAACAAAAGGAATAAATTTTATTAACAGCCTATATCATCAGTCTTAGACAAAACTTTAAGTTTTAACACGTAAAATTTACCCTTGAGTCAGTGAACTTGATAGAATTTCTTAATGTATGTTTTGTTGTCGCAGATGGTTGCCTTAAACTAAGAAGAGAGGTCTGTTTTTGATAAAACATACACTTGCTGGACTACCAATCAAAATCTATAAAGAAAATCAGAAAATTGAGTTACCTTCTTGGGATTCTCCAAGTCTTTCTTCCAACTGAATCTGTAATTTTTCACATTCATCCAAAGACTTCTCAAGTCGTAAACGTAAAGCTCGGATCTCTGCCAAATGATCATGAAGTTCATCTTGACCTCGATGGCTAAATTGACCTTGAAATGATCTATTTTGTGGTGTGCGTTGATTATCAGTCTGTACAATGTTTTCATACATACTGATCTCAGCTTTCAGAGTTTGGTTTAACTCTTCCACAACACTCAGACGTGACTTGAGAGTGATTATCTCAGACCCAGTGGGTGTTACACTTCTTTCCTTAAAACTGGACACATGACTGAGTGTGTCATCTGATGCTTTGCTTCTGGTGTCGGAACTATCCAGCAAGGCTTCACCATGACGACCACCGAAAATACTTCCATTACTCTGGTTACAGAAATGACTCTCACTTAATAAGAAATCACTATCATCCATTTTGGAGAAATAAAGTCCAGACAGATTACCTCCCTTTCTTGAAATATCATTGGGGTTATCTCCCCTGTCTCTGAAAGATGTATTAGTGTAGCCTCCTCTATCATTAAGAGGAGATCTACCAACTAGCACTGTGCTATTTTTAGTATAACTGCCTGGATCAGAGGTTAAATCTGTAACACCTGTTACAGAGCTGATATCAGTTTGTCCACTAGTGAAACGTTGTCTGATCTGCTCTACTGAGAAATCTTTCTGAGTTTCTCCTGGTTTTAAACATATTCTTCGGTCAGTATGGAAATTGGATGCTTTACTGGATTTATTGATGCTATGAGCTGTAAAGAATTAATAACATGTAAATAAAAATAGATGTCTTTAAATGAGGAAACAACGTAATTTTCATCAAAGGTACGAGTCAAGGTCCAAACTCATACCTTTAGAGCTAGTAAAGAAGAACAAATGTGTATACATGATGAATCTGGGCCTGATGATCACATTGATACACCTATTAATATTAAATTCAATTGTAATGAATTATCACAAATTCTGTTCAAGATAAAATTAAAACTTACGTGATAACTGATGATCTGAGGATATAGATCTATGGGAAGATGGAATGTCACTATCACAGCCCTCTGGTACACCATGTCTTGACACAGTCTCTATTTCATCTCTTAGATTACTGATCTCAGCATCTTTCTCGGCTAGTTGTTCTTGACTCCTGAAATAATAAGGATCATCTAGTAATATTACCATTTAGACAAAATTTTAGAATCAAGTTTCCAAAGCCCTCCTATTACAATAGTAAGGTCAACAACACATGCTATGAATAGATCTGTAAATAAGACAAAAAAAAAAGAAGGGAAAAAAAAATTCAGTTATGCCAGAAGAATCACAAAACTATCTCCTTGAAGGTACAGGTTAAAAATCAGTTATTGTTGTATGAACTCATGCAAGATGGTAAGAGTTTTCTCCCATACATAACTCCATGCCTCCATATTTCTAAATTGCTCTTAAGTCCTACCTAGCCTCTTGTAGATTCAATTCTTTCTGTAATTTATTAATTTCATCAACTGCACTCTGATATTTACTTCCTGTCACATGATCTACTTCATCCAATCGGCTTCTTTCATCAATACGAGACACTGAAAGAGCAAGTAAAACAAAACATCAAAGCACTGACAAAAGACGAAATTACAATAATCAAGGACACTCAAGTTCTGAAAAATATGCATATTGATTGATAAACAACTTTTAGATTTTATTGTTGAAATTTTCAAAAATTCAACCATTACTGCACCATCTGGAAAGTAATAAGGTTTCACTTACCATCTGAAAGACTAGCATCTATTACATCCTTACTATACTTTAGATGCTGTTTAATCTTATCAAATCGGGCTCCACTAACAGTACTGTTGGTGTCTGATTGATTATCTTGACTTATCAATTCTGTCAAAAAGCAACTAATCTCTTCTAATTGGTTACGTAATTGAAGGCATGTGTTTTGACTGTCGTGAAGTTGTTGACGAACCAACAGCAGTTCTTGGTCAGTTTCACTAAGATTTTTGTCCTGCTGTAACCACTTGATCTTCTGTTCACCAGAAAGCAGACTCTTTTCTAGTCGCATTTTTTCAAATCTATAAGATCTAATTTCAGTTTCAAAATCTTCGATTCGGGAATTTGCTTTCTGAAGATTGATTTCTAGCTGTTTTTTCTCCTCCTCCAAATTCTTCAGCTGATTGGTCAAGGTTTCAGCAGGAAGTTGGCGCTGATTGTTACCGCCCAATTCAACCAATCGAGCAGCCAGGATGGAATTGTCGTGCTTGACCTCTGCAAGTTCTTCTTTCAACCCTCGACATTGCTCTAATAATTCTTGATTGTTTTTACCTTCTAAACTGTCAATGTCAGATTGAGATCGACTCTTAAAATTCCTGCCAGAAAAATCCAAAGATTTTTGAGAAGATGGTGAAGGACTTCTCCATCGGAAATTTCTCTCAGCACTGTTCCGTAATTTTTCATTTTCTGGAAATCTGATTTTTAGATTTTGAATATAGTCTTGTTCTGGAATAGTTTGTGGATCAACTAAAGGGGAGAGTTTTGAACTTGACACAAACTCTTTCCCCGAATTCTGCTGGGCACTTTCACGAAGTTGATCTTTCAATTCCTTGATTCTTGGCGATACATTAGGAGGGGACAAGGAACGACATGTTCGATTGAAAGATTTTGTTTTCAGATTATTTATTTCCAAAGTTTGTCTTTGTAGTTTATTGATCAATTCATCAATTTGCATTTTTAATGCTGTCACATTTTCTGTTTTTCCATACTCCTTTGATTCATCTGTAGAAATGGAGCCATTTTCATTAAAGTCAGTCAAATTCTCACAAGATGATGTCTTAATTGAAGGATTTTTAGACAATTTAGATAAGTTTGTCTCGCTCTGTGACCTAGAAGACATTTTAGGTATGAGACCAGCATCAGTGGCTAATCCTCTATAATATTTCATCTTAGAACTTTGGAATCGCACAGTATCTTCAGTAGCAGCAAGTTTCTCCTCTAACTGCTTGATGCTGGAACGAGCGGCTTCCAGGAGACTATTCAAAACAGAAGGATCATTTTCAGTCTGGTCGTGTACCACAACCAAAGGAGCCAGTTTTGATTTTTTGGAATCACTTGGTTTTCTAAGTTTTGGTATATGGCTTGCTGTATTTGGTATTTTTGGAGCATTCTTTTGTACATTCTGCTCAGAAAGATCTTCTGAAGATGTTTCTTCAACTGTAGCAGTAGATCTTGCTTTGGATTTGTTACCTTTAGGACTGGCTGTACCATCTTGTGCAAGGCATCCATTAGTACTGTTCTCTGAGACATCAGAGTCTGATGCATTCAATTTAGTCTCTGCTACAACTTTCTTCAATCTTTCTATTTCATTAGCCATTTCAACAATTAATTCTGGATTGAAGCCTGATGGAGCACTGCTTGATTTTGTATTCAAGATGATCTGCTTTTTCAAAAGTTGATTATTATTTTCCACTTTAGCCAACTTCTCTTTCAATTTCACCACATCATTTTCTGAGTTGCTCAATCTTGGGGAACACTGTTTCTTCAGAGATTCATTTTCATAATGAGTTTTGGACAGCTGGCTTTGAAGTTGATCCATCTTCTGTTGCATGACTTGAAGATCAGCTGGAGTTGGATCAGATTCGTTCCTACCAGGGATTTGCCGAGATCCAATACTCTCTCTCACCTGATCTTTGAGATTCTGATTTTCTTGTAAAGAGTCAATCAAACTATCTTGCAATTTGGATACAAGCTTGCGTAAAGATTGAGCAGACATATTGGAAATGTCTTCGGAGAGTAGCACACTTTGATCAACAGAGAGACGATCAATGTCCACTTCTGGTAAGCTTAGTTCATTCACGTCACTAAGAGAGTTAGGTCTGAGATCACGATGGAGGTCAGAGGTCACTGATTCTGTGTGGTCCTTTGTGGAGTCAATATGAGTAATGGATTGAGGATGAGAAGAAAGATGGCTGCTGTTTGTATGATGACGTAAAATATGTGGTGATGAATGTATGGAACTGTTAGGATTCTCACTGGCAAACACAGAATTGTCCAAAAATGAGACTTTATGTGGAGACACTATATGAACCTTTTGATTATCAATTAACACATTTGATGGAAGAACAGCAGGACTTTCTCTTTGTCCTTGACCTTTTTTACTGAGTTCTTCCTTCTGTAACAATTGTGGAGGAGAATGAACAGTATGAAACTTCCTATTACTTGTTAGCACAGTTTCATGTGGATTCAAACCTGTTGTTTCGTTTGTTGATGCTTCACTTGATGCATAATGTTCACAACCTAATTCACGAGTGTCACCGTAGCCACTTGAAATTCGCCCAAAACACTGATTATGAAAATTAGTAAGTTCAGAAGGTCGTTCAGCAAGATGACAGAACTTGTGTTGAGAGTGCAAGAAATCTGAGTTATCAACAGAATCTAAATGAGTTTTACTTAATAAATTCAATGAGTCTCCTTCTCCTTCAGTAAATTTCAGTAAAGACAAATTTCCTAATTTTTGTGAATCCTGATCCAAATTGGCCGATATTTCAGTTTGTGTTTGAACTGGCACACGTTTGAGTTTCAAAGGAGATGTGTTTTTATCTGCTTGTTGTTTCTTGGGCGAGTTGGTTAAATATTTATCGTAATATTTTTTACTGGTTTTCACTTCTTCATTTAATTTCTCTTGATCTGAAATAAATATACAAATAATTAATTAAAAAATGTAAAATGACCACTGGAACCCAATCAAAAGGCAGTAATAAATATGGTTTATGGAGCATAAAATGAAACCAATCCCTTTGAGAAGGAAATGAACATTACATACCAGTGTTGTAAGGTTTGGTAGCTTGCTGTTGTTCTAGTACAATACGTAATGTATTATTTCTTTCTACACCTGCCTCTAGTTTCTCTCTTAGTTTAACAATCTTCTCTAGTTCTCTATCTATCTCTCTATTACCACTACTGGAAATATAATATCACAGAATTTACTGGATATTTCAACTAAATGCTATTAACAGGTTTTAAAAAAAAATAAAACACTTAGTTTCTGTGAAATGGAATAAACCAATGACATATGAAAATAAAGTATTCAAAGGCCACTATTCTAAATATTTGATGTAATCACAATTATTCCTACACTTCACAATGACAGTTTACTTGTAGTATATCCAAACATAATTAATAACATATTGTTTACTATGTCAATAGAGAGTGAACTGTGGCTCCCAGGTTTCCCCTATAGATATAATATCGGGTAATTAGAGGATCAAAGACAAGGTGGGTGTGTCAAGCTGTGAGTGTGATAGGACACTGTGACATGATTAGGACAATTAATGGGATTATCAGATTAAACCTCTCCAGTTAATCCCTATAACATGTTGTTTGAAGGGTTTTAGGGATTGGAATAAACTGTTCAGGTAATTTATAGGATAAGGTTTATTCTTATAATGTTGTCAAGGGCTACATCTCTCATCAAAAAATATTTAAGAACTTCAGAACCTGAGGTAATCAAAAAATTTGCTTGTTATGCTTTTGCAGTAAAGAGGAAAAAAAGTCAATACTGAATTGATGAATTCCCAAACTTCCTTGATATATCATTTCCAAATCAACACATAAGTAGATAAATAAAGATAAAATATATATTCACAAAAGAAATAATAAATTAAGAGCAATCACTAAAATCCATTTAAATACAATCAGTTAAAATCCTATTAAAATTTAGCTTTAATCCATTGAGCCTAAAATTAACATGACATATAATACAACGTCTATAAATATATCTATATCATTCAATTATACTAATTGTGTATATAGTGTGTATACAATATCTATGTTGCTTCAGTGTAAATGTTAAAGCAATAATACAGTAATCATTATAAAATGATCAATGTTCTATAATCATGTAATATACATATATAAGAATATGTTATGATTATTGACAGTTTTATGTACAACAAAAGACAATAACACAGCTGGCTACTATATAATCACTGACCATACAATAAGTCTCAGGTATATGATGTAAGTTTTTTGTTCTAGTTAGTTAGGTATGACCTTGAATAACAATATATAAAATTAGGATCTATATTATTCAGGTCTAAATATTAGAGTGGTAGTTAGGTCAAAGTATGTTGATCTTCTCAATTTAAAAATAGCAAGGTCAATTTTGCTTAGAAATTTACAATCGACCCTTGGTCTCTGCCCCTTGAAAACTTCACTGACGATAATTCATCATACTTACTTTAGTAATGTGTACTGTAGACACATTAGGCTTCTATGATGTGGTATGGGTTTTGTAGCCTTGAAGCATGTATCAAGAATCCTACAGACTCTATTTAAACTAGTTCAATTTCTTATTTTGTCTATGAAAGGATTATGTCATGCAAATGAACAGTCACTAGCATGTTATTCATGATGATATGAAATTGAAATTGTGTAATAACATACCTTGAATTGTGTTGTGTATCAGTCTGATTGAGGTTAATGTATAATTGACGTTCTGTACGTAATATATCACCTAATGATTTTAATTCTGATAGCTGATCTCGGATTAAATCATATAACTGAAATAAACAGTAAAACCTTAGGCTAATAACATCATAGAGCCTTTTGGACATCAATACAACTTCCAAATAGATATTTTCTTAGTGTGAATATATACTTACAACATTCCTTAGTATATTATAATTGGTTTATATTAAAATATAAAAATATAAAAGCTACTCTGTTTTTGAAAAGTTATAACCAAATTAAGTTCATTAATTATACCATAGAATCAAATCAATGTTTGAATCAAAATATACTTCACAATACTAGTATCTATATAATACATCATTGGAAGACAGGGCATTATTTATATCAAGCTGGAAAACACTCCTTCATATCATGAAAATATTATAACTACATCATAGCTAGAAGTAATAAATCTAGACAATCTTACCTGAGAGTTATTGTTATGTTGTCCACTTTGTTGAGATTCTAGCTCTGATACTCTGCGTTTTAGATCAGCCTAAAATACAAACATAAATATCATCAACCATACTGACCACATATTAAATATTGTATTGTTGAATGGGTTGATTTTGGAAACCCCTAAAGTAGAAACGTGTATTGCTTTAGGCTGATAGGGATAATACTTCAGTTTAAACATACAGATAAAATACCAGTTTTATGAAGTTCAAATCAAAATTGGTTTGAAATGTAATAATATAGATGTATCCAATTACTTACAAGTTGAGATTCAAGTCTCCCCTCAGTATGTTTTGATGATTTCAATGCATCACTCTTCTTCATCAACTCGTCAGACAAACGGTCAATTTCTTTCTGTTGCCATGGTGATGATTCTGACTTGCTGCGGAGCTGATTTATCATGGAGTCTTTGGAAGCAACATGATTTAATAAGAAGGCAATCTCGTCTTGAAGTGACTGGATGTGAGCCATGTCAGTAACAGAAGATGAAACAGACGGGGATCGTGTTTGTTGAGCTTGTTGCAAAAGTTTATCTTTCTCTTTACCACTTTCAAACAATGCCTGAAATAATTAAATCAAATAAAAACATGTGAATCAACAAAATGATCATTGAGATCTCTAAAATAAAACAAACTGACAATAGTATTGTGATTGATTTGGTAGTGATTTGTTCTATTCTTCTATTGGAAGCAAGAGACTCTTTTTAGTTCAGATGAAATATAATAGCATGCAATGGAGTTTTAGGACCTTCTTTTGTGCACCTTATTTGGCTAACGTCATACCGTATGCAAGGAGTGAAATTTTGCAACAACATTAGTCAACTTTGATTTTGTTCACATTTACAATATAGGTTCAATATGACAGAAAAATCATTAAAAATACAGACTGATTTGTTCCCTGATATGTTTAGCAACAGTTAAATCAGAAGAAATGAAATGAATCTCAGTACCTCAATAGTTTTATCTTTTTCTTTCAGTGATTCTCGTAGTTTATCAAGTTGATCTTCAGCCCATTGACTTCCAGATTCTAGTCTCTGTTCAAATTAATCATAAAAATAGGCTTAAATTTATCAAACCAGGGGCCTCATTCTTCAAAATTTGATCTAAAATCAACTTGATATGGAGTTTAAAAAGCCAATCAAATTTGCTAGGCAAAAAATTATTTCAGAATAAGACCCAAGAAACTGAAGAATTATTCCTGCCATTGTCTTTATTGCAGTTAAATACACTCTATAAACAGAATACATGAACAATATTTATTACACTTTATGGACCTAGGAAATATAAATCTTTTAAAACCATTTGTTTATAATTCACTGTGATATAGATAGACAGCTGATATTGAGCTCTATCAGTCTGTAAATAAAATGCTTAAAAGACTATATTTCTTTAACATTTTCAGAATTAATTTTAAGCTTGAAAAATGATTTAAAATGAAGCCTTTGGCTTTAAAACCAAAGAAATACACAAGTAATTCAATAAGAGAAGATTGTACCTGTATTTCTAAATCCCGTTTATTTACATCAGTCTGTAATTGTTGTAATTCTTTCTCTAAATTATTTCTTTCTTTGTTTTCTTTTTCTTGTAATGTCTAAAATAACCAATTTAACAATCATTGAAATCAATCGGAGATAGAGTGGTGAAATCTCATACAGATGATCATGTTTTTGTACAGTTAATGCAGGCAAATGCTCCAACTCAAGTTGTCTCTATCAATATTTCTGTCCAATCTTAGTAACTTTCCTTTACTTATTATTGTAGTTTTTATTATAACTTTTCAATACCCTGAAGCTTAAACAAGCCTACCTTATACTCTCTATCTTTTAGTTTTATTTTATTGAAGAAATCACGAGAGGTTTTTTCATGTTGTCCCATTAATTCATTTTTCTCATTCAATAATTCCTGCAATAAAAAAATTGTTGAAAGCATTGGGAGTTTGAAATCTTTCTATTTGTATAATAAAATCCCTATTCCTTGCTATGATAAGTTTACACAACAATACTATTCAGTGTACAATGAGGAGAATTTTGCCAGCTTAAAGGCATTCCACTCTTAATAACTGTAAGTTGTGGCACTCAAGACCTTTATTGAAAAGCATACTTACTTGTATGGTAGTTTCTTTAGCTCGAAGTTGTTGTTTCAACTTTTTAACTTGATCTGTAGATAAACCAGGACTATTCTCCATTGATTCCTGTAGAGCTGATTCTCTGGCATCTATAGATTCTTTCAGTCTGTTTATCATGTTAGATTTCTGTTCTATGGCACGTACATGGTTATCCATAGCATCCTATAGTACACAAATAAAAAGGAAACTAATATTAGTTATAAATCCACATAAGTGGCAAGAAACATTCTAATATACAAACAGATCCTTGAAACTATGTCAAAATTAAATTTCACATTTTTATTTTTCATCATGAAAGCTAATTAATACTCACATCAAAAGATTTCTGAGCAGTCTGTAAACAGTTGGCTAGTTGTGATAATTTCTCTTCTCTGTCTTTTACTTCTCTTTCTAATCTCTGGAAATTCATAAAATATATTAATATAAATCAGACTTCATGGGCTCTAGGCCTTTTGTATACAATGTATGTTATTAATCTATTATACCATATTAAGTATAATGGATATTTCAGATCATTCTGTAGATAAAGTAAATTGTAGAATTCTGACAATACAGTAGATGTTGTTAGTTGTCTGAACCTGTCTTCATGAGTTTATAATATTTATATATATATCAGCTACTAAGAGACTACAAATGCTGTAAGCAGGTAAAATCATGAGCTATCAGCCAGTAAGAAAAAATTAGAAAATAAAAATATATTGTTACCTCAGCCTTGTCCTCTACAGATAATAACATATGATTAGCTTGAGATAGATCTTGTTCTTTTTGTCGTAATGATTGTTTTAAACTTCTTATTTCATTTTCTTTATTATCTAAATCTCGTGACCATTCTCTATCTTGATTCTATAACATATAAATATCATATTGTTAGAAAATCAAAATAAGTAATATGAAAAGCCTGAAGGGTTTGACAACTATACATCTATTTCAGGTTATACACACAGCTTATAGTTATCATCATTATATTTTGAAAAGAATATGCAAAAATCCAAATCCAAATAAACAATCTGAATGCCTTAAAGGTTTAACAACAAGGCAACTCTTTTGGTGTGTTAACATAACTAATAATATATATTATATTTGGTCAGTTTGTCAGCTAGATTTCACAAAATTACTGATGCTATTTTGTATTTCTATTTTTTGAAACAAGGTACATCATAATAAACTTGTACAGGAGGATTACTGACCTCAAATTCTACCTAAAACATGAGAATTTGTGGAAAACAATTTATTACCTCTAATGTTAAATCTTTATCTTTTAGTTTCTGTTGAAGTTTTTTCAGTAAATCTACAGGATTACTACCATTTGACTACAAGAGACAAATATTTATATCTAAAAAATGATAACTACTTAGATTCTTTGATATACATCTATATCTCCACAAATTCTGCCGCAAATATCTATTTAAGGCTTTCTTCTTCAAACCATCGTTAAATTAAATCCAAATTTTAAGATGAACACTAAAATTGGTATTTTAACAAACAGGTGACTAGAACACTTTTATCACTTTTAGTTTTAATTAATACTGGTCAGCAGTGTAATGATTTTACACTAATGTCAGATTTTGTTGAGAAAGAGTGGCAAGGAATTGCAAACACCAGACTACCTGTAAATGTTCTGTATCTAATAAATTAAAACAATCATGAAGTTGTCTGTCCTTGTCTTTCAGTCTCTCTGTTAACTGATGTAATAACTTCTCTTTATTTTTAACTTGATTCTGTAGATCGTCTAATAATGTCTGTAATGATAATATTTCCTTAGTTTTAGAAAATATGAGCATTTCAACCAGTATAATAGTTGAAAAAATACTAATATCAATATTATTATCAATGATGTCTTAACTCTACCTGATAATGTTGAGCTAGATTATCTGCCCTTGATTGTCCATCCTGCTTCTCTTGATTCAGCTGATCCTGCAATCCCTGGATCAAAATAATAATAACGATTTTGAATGTCTACAAAATGTCAGATACAAATATGTTACATTTCTTTAGCAGTTTTAAATGACTATAGATGTATCTTATCAACCAAACTATATTATAGAGTTCATCCAGTTGAAGCAATACTGTTTTCAAAAGGTGGTTCAAAAGGTGAAAATTAAATCCAGTCTCAAAGGGTATTATAGATCTAGCCTTTCTAACAAGAAATGTTCACCTCTAATGCTGCTTCACTATTTTTCATGGCTTTTTCGGCTTTTACCAACATTTCTTTAAATTCTACCAATTTACCATCTTTCTGACCTAAACTCTTCAATAATTTCTGCAACAACAAAGAAATGGAAAACAGGGTATAGTAAAAACTGAACCTTCAGAAAGAAACAAAACTTTTAGTCAAGTTGAAATATAACTAAGTCTTTCAGAAATTCTAAATAAAAGTTTCAAAAGCAAAAGTTGCTAATTATAATGGCATGAATATTAGTTTAAATCAATTTACATAATGTATAAATAATTATTTGTGTATTATATGGATTATAGATATGAAAATCAATGAGTTAATGAATATGGGCATAAATAAAAAGCTCATTATGCATTATGTTAATATACCTCCATGTCCTCTGATGATGTTTTTAACTGATTTTCTAAGAATGTTATTTTATCTGTTTTATCCTGTTGGTCTTCACTGATCTCAGTAACAGTCTAATATAAACACATCACAAATAAAACAAAACTCTAATTAGTTCAAACAACAAACAAACAAACAAGTCAAATACATATATAGTTAGTAGATAAAATATGCTCATTAACTTCAATTATACAAAGTTTTAATCAATGTTTTCACTTTGGATGAGATATAGCTGATAAAGAGTTCATTTTCAAAAAGTGCCTAAACACTCTGAACTGAGAAAGAGAGTCTAGAAGAGAAACACCAAACAGATAAGCATAAATTCAGATATAATCTGAAAGTCTAACTGCTTAGTAATGTACCTATTATAAGCATAATCAGCATATTCTATCTTACATGGATGTTACAAGCCAAATTAACTAAATGACTATAAAATATCAAACATCTTGATCATGCCTTAAATTATAATTAATAAAATAGAACTTTATCTTTAATAATAATTAGAATACAAATACCATGGAATAAATGGATTCTTACAACTATTTAAGAGGAAAGCTGTCACACCAGAATTCAGTATTTATTTCCCTTACAAACAATAATCTAAATTATTATAAGTTTTAAAGCATTCCAAAGAAAATATTATAAATAAACAAAATTATAACAAGAGCAAATCACCCTCATCTTAGAGTTACCTAACTTGTATCAGAGATCAAAGATTAATTACACAGAAAGTCTGTTTAAATGAAGAGCATTATAATAGATGAGTGTGAATTGTCTCTATAATATCACAGCAGTCCAAACTCAAACCTAGAATTAACATCAATCATCTTAACCTACCTTATTATGATCTATATTGACTTTATGAAGTTCTTCTGAAAACTTCTCAACTTCTATTTCTTTTTCCTTTAATTTATCAGATAATGCTGTCACCTAAACAGAGAAATAACACATATAGCCTTGGACTAAACTGTTAATAACAAGAAAACAATTGTACATAAATAATTTAGTTTAGAGCAAATAAAATTTGATATTTTTTTCTGCTTTTTATATAAATACATCAAAAATAAACTTATCATTTTCATTTTATTTACTGTTCTATGTTCTCAATTGATCATATCAATGAAAGTTCATGCTAAAAGAAATAATGATATGGCTTAATTACATGCATGAAATTATAAAACATGTGGATATGAAATGAAATGGAGTTTTACATCTTATTTTTCTTCGGCTTTATTTTGTTAGTGAAGACAACATTATTATGTCAAGTGTAATGTGAGTCAAAGAAGCATTTTCCTTTATTGAATTTGAAGTATCAAGGTTTTTTAATGTGCATAGTCTCTGCACTTTCAATGACAGGGTACAACCAGTTTGAAAAACCAAACATATTATCTAAACTATGCCAGAATTGACTTTCTAATCCTCATTTTAGCCAATAAATGTCCAAGTTGCTGAACCTCACTGTTTAAGGACATAACACATGGTCAAAATATACCAATCATCGCTCCCTACCTCTTTATCTTTTTTATTTAAAGCCACAATAAAACCCTGTATAGTTTTATCCCGTTTAAACGTATTCTCTTCCTGTATTTTACTAGCTGCTTCTGATTGGCTTATCTTGTTCGCTAACTCCTACAATATGACAGGTGATTGGATGAAGTGAAACATGCAAACAGTGAAATAAAAATTGTGAGTAGGTTTTAAACAAAAACTGTATCTATATCACATGTGAAGATGGTCTGCTGATATAAATTTGATATAAGTCTAAATAAACCAGATTAACATCAAATTTTTCAAACAACGATTGAAATTAAAGAATTTTGTGTGCAGTGCCTGTATGTTAGAAAGAAGATGAGTTAAGGAAAAAAAACCCAAAATCTTCTTAAAAATGGATCGGATACAATTTTTGATTGAAACTTCTACTAGTCAATACAATGAACATAATATCAACTATGTGTTTGTGCAATATCAGCAATGATTATTCCTGAATATCGTTTCAAATGAATGTTACAAGTGAACATGTGATAAGACTTATGAATGGAGTGATATGTGAGGAACAAATGTTGTCTACATCATGCTAACCAATGAAAACACAAAGCTACAAACTATGAACCACATTAGAGGTATCGTGCATGTGACCTCACCTCTTTTGATTTACCATGTAAAGCTAAAACAAGGCTTTGAATAGTTTTGTCTCGTTTATCAGAACCTTCCTGTAGTTTTTCTATTTCTCTGCCACTTAATTTGCTTTTACGATTTATTTCCTGATATGGGGACAAAATAATCTCAGTAAAGCACATTAATGAATATTACAAAATGCTTTTAACTTAAGGCATTATTCTAAATTCTCCATAGCTTAAGACTCAGTGTCCAAGTCGTCTGATTGACAAGAACATCTTTAAAATGTTGGATTATTAGCCAATACTTCTTACATTCTTGATTTTATCTTGTCAAGTAAAGAAAACAATAAAACAATATAAATTGCACATAAAAAAAATCTTTCTTCAACCAAATACTCTCAACCAAATGTTTGAACACTATACTGAACTCTGTTCTTCTAAAGATGTTAATGTTTGATCAAAACACTGATATGACTTACAGGTGGAATCTTCTAATATTGGAGAGAATTTGAAAGTATATAAATAAAACAAAACCGTTATTAAAATATAGAAACATAGTTCTTACCTTATTATCTCTTTCTAGTTGATACAGCTGGTCTTCTAGTTCCTGTAATAACAAAACAACTATATTCTCAAACTTCTAGGCATTGAATATTTCAGTGTATTATTATCATGAAGGCAATGAGACCAAAAAGTAAGAGAAAACTGAACGTTGCTAATGTGAAGAAAAGAAATAAGCAAAATGTGACAAAATGCAGACAATCTTAAAGAGTCAAATATAATTAAAAACCAATTTCAGTTCATAGCCATCATACTCCACAAATCTTTCTGACAAACAAAGTTTCTACAAATTACAAAGAAAGAATACATACTGCTACCATGTCTGTTTTATCTGATAATTTCTTCTGATTTTCTCGTAATTTAATCTGAAGATTTTTAACTGTTTCTTTCTGATCTTCCATAGCATCCTAAATATAGATAAATAACAATCAGTTATAAAGTATCCACATTTCACATTACAAACATCATTAATTCCACCATACTGAACAAACACCTCTCAACCAAGGGCCCATTGAGTAGTTTTGATGGGATGGTTATAACATGGGTCATGTCAAAGGTTGGTTGAATTCCAGTTTATTTTATTTAGAGTTAGAGAAAACAAAACACAGATCCTAATAATTCTTCGTTTTAAACTGAAATGAGGGTTTAGTTCAATGAAAAAAATAAATTGATGAACATGCAGAAATTCCAAAACAGTATGAATATTCATTGTAATTGTGATACCAAATAAACAACATATTATATGCATGCATCAATAATATCAATTCAAGCTGTATCCTATTCTTTAGACCAAGTGTACAGACAGTAGATATTGATAAGATGTCTTCAAGATACTATATATAAGATATATCACTGTGTGGTTAGATGTGACAATGAAAACTAGCATGCATAATTTCTAAAGAACACTTTGTACTCAGAACATTAATAAAAGTAATATATTGCAGGTTGAAAGTAATTTTTTCAGAACTGATACGATATGTTATCACATTATTCTTGTTATAACTAATTCCAGTTCTGTTTATCTGGTAATGATCCTTCACAGCATGTATTTCAAACTTTACAAAATAATGTGCGCATCCAGGGATGATCGAAAACATAAATAGTTGGTTAATTTAAAAAGCTATGTGCACAATATAAATTGGTTATTACTACAGTATAACTCTACTTAATAATATAACGAAACATTTATGCACAATTTTCATAATCCCTGCTAAAATTGAAATTTGACTATGGTAAAGTATAAAGACAGTATACAGAAGAACAAACCTGAAGATGGGTTGGAGCTAGAAAAGACTCATAGTTGAAGGAGGAGTTTGTTTTGTCCACAATAGTTGAGATATTCTACATGCAAAAACAAACAATATAAACATAACAATAACAATAACAAAATGCAATAAAAATAACAATAATTTTGGAGATTGCTGCCAGAAACAACCCACAATTTTAATAAGTGTATGGCTAAAAAATGAAAAATATTAGCATATTTCACAGAATTGGAATCAAATTTTTTCCGGCAACAAATTCTTTAGTCTATGTATTAGCTATACTTGGCTTCTAAGTCTTTTTTATACACCTTCATCTTCTCAAAACTTTATGACACTACCATTTACTGGTGTAATACTAGCTAATTTGGTACAATGTCAAGTAATATCCAGCTTCTCTCAGCAGTGTTTGGATCGGCAGTGTATGAGTTGGGTTCTTAGTACTGTATTGCTTATTAGTATATTAATATGCTAAGAGAAAGCATGTGCTAACTTCATTCCATTTTATTCATTCATCATGCATTATCTTGCTATCATTTGAAGATGCATCTAATCTCAAAATAACACATGCATAGAAAATTGTATCTGTTACAAGTTTATCAATGTTTAGACATTATTCATATAAATACAGTAATAACTCTAATGTTGGACTACCATTAGAAGCTATAAGGTAATAGCACTACACTAACAGTAGACTTACAACAAATTTTAACTGGCATAAAAATATAAAACATTAAAATAGAAAAGATTGTATTGGTCATATTTTGTGACAAACTTTTATAGGCAAGATGAGACTGAATTTTAATGTCAAACTTTAAAATCTGCAAACAAGAAACTCTGTAACAATAAGAAGAAACCAGGACATGCTATAATACCTGTATGTCCCTCTCTTTCCTTTCAATATGTTTCTTCATCTGTTTCATTTCCTCGGCTAAACCTTTCTCCATTCCTTCATATTTCTCTTTTTCATTCCTTCTCTCTTCTTCATTCTTCTTCAGTAAATCTTCCAATTGGTTGATATCACTGTAATGACAAATAAATAAGAACATCATAGAGATTATCGGGATTTGATAGAAATTGAATGTTCAACCTATACAGAAGCTTGTGATTCTCTGCCCTTTGAAACGTGTCCAGACGGTAAACCCAAATCAATAGGAGATGATACATAACATAAAACCAAATTATCAAAAGGGTTATTATAGTGAATGGTATTGTCTGATTAAAGTTCCATTATGTCAGTTTCTTATCTAGCTCTCTTATATTCACAGACAATTACAAAAAATTTGATTAACAAGGCCAGTAGAAACAATACCACGCACAAACCTCTGTTTATCTTGAACTGTTTTTAAAGCTTCATTAAGTTGTTGACAATCTTTCATCTGATTTGATTTGGTCTCTTCTAGTTCTTGTTGTATAGATTCAAGTTGATTTTCTAGTTCTAGTACACGTTTCTCAGATTCTTCTAGATTATGTTGATAATTATCAGACTCCTGAAGAATATAGATTGGTACAAATTGAACTTGAACCTCCTATGTAGGGGAATTCAATAAATATTTTTCTTCAATGCCACTAAAGCATAATATATTTAACTGCTAAAAACTCTTTTGAGCTACAAAGTTGCTATTTTCTATGTAACATAGTTATTTCAAATATGCATTGACTAACAAATTGACCTCCTGTGTACATTTCAATCTGACATGACTTGGTTTGATCAAAACTTAAACAAGACAATTATATTTTCAACGTACCACTAAAGACTGATTATATTTCTCAGCTAAATCATGATGTTGTGTCTTTAATTCCAATTCAACTTGACCTTTAACCTGCTGTAATTCTAGCTGATGATTGGCTGTTAAATTCTCCATTGCTAAGCTGAAGTAGAGAAAATGAAATTTGAAGAACACTCAAGGCTGTAACAAAATCTTAAGCCATTGACAAATGCTGAAAATAATAGCACATGAAGAAATATAAAACATACCTGGCTTTTTTAAGTAGATCCTGTTTATCTGCTAATTCTTTCTTGAGACTTTCAACTTCAACACGTAATTCTATATTCTATAATAATATAATATATATAATCAACAGTCTTGATATAGCAAATTCAGTAAAAGTACTCATTATTACACATTTGTAGTCAGAAATTCGCTGATCCTTACTAAGCCTTCTAATGCTTGGAAAGGACATCATAATTGTAAAATAGAAATTTGACAAAGCATATAGGTCCAGAGTTTTCCACTGAATCACTTTTCACCCCACTGAACTCCTCACCTGAGTATATATACTCCTTTTACATCCAAAATTGTAAGTAGGCATGATTTAATAGGGTTTCTACACAATATTATAAAAGCCCTTTCCAAATCAATATTTTTTGGGGGGTATAAGACATGATTGATGACCTTATCCAGATGAGAATCATCAATCTATAAGAAGCTGTAAGAGTCAGCAAGTTTTAGACGTTACGTTTAAGTCAATTGAAAAATTATTTGCAACAACAAGCACACAGGAAATTTAGACAAGCTGAGAATTTTCCTATTCTAAAACAAGAATACACCACACAGAGCAATAAGATATAAAATATTTGAATACATGCAGTAGGTTACCTCAGAATTATTAGTCTACAAGGCAGCAGTAAAAATAAAACAGATAAAAGATAGGAATGGATCTAGCAATAGACTGTGTTTAATTAAAAGTTCCAATACAGCTTCAAAAGATAGAAAATGTGCAGTAGTATAATGATTGTATTGATATTTAAAGAGAAAGGGAAGTTTTACAACAGATAGAGGATGTTCACAGCTTCAACTTGCAGTAATATCCATGGTCAGAACTATAACTTGAACGAAAATCCAATAAGTTTTCAAAGTTTTATGCAAATCTGCTAAAAATTGAAAGGGAATTTTAGTTTAACATTTTCTGAAAAGAGGAATGAATTGTTTTTATATTCCCCAAATTATAATTTCAGCTTTGTTAGTCTGTTCAGAAAACAAAAATAAGCGTATTTGAAATAAGGTCTCTGCTCAGAGAAAGATCTGCTCTGTATGTTGATTGTTGAAATAAACAATATATTAACAGTTCCTTTAAACAGAAAACAAGCAAGGAGTTTTAATTAGAAAGATATATATTAATAATGAAAACTGTAGATAGATTAACAGATTACTGGTGAATCTATAACATAGAAATGTGCAATAGGAATGTAAAGATTGTATAGTTGAGAACTGGAGCTTAAAGCTGAACTCACAGTTTTAAAGATATCATCCCCATCTCCATATTTCTGTTGCATTCGTTCCTCCAAGAAGTAGATCCTTAATTTCAAACTAAAATTTTCTTTCCGCAGCTCAGATATTATCTGAAATATAAAAGTATAAAGTTTTGTTGGAAACACTTTTTTGTAGAACACTGGTCCCAGTTCAATGTAGTTTCTATCCCATTTCAAATACTTCTTATGTGAAGTCAGTCTATTTGAAGGTGATTAGTGTCGGAGAATATGTCTCAGAAAGATATCTATTTACATCAATCCTAACCAGTTTGTGATGTTCTTTCCAAAAGGGACTTATAACATGCAATCAGAAGGATAGGTAAAAGATTTATGAATAATCATCAGACAATTGAAAAGTCCTAAAAACCCTGTACCTGATCATACTCCTTCATGGTTGTACCTCTGACAGGTGACATTCGGCCACTGTTCTGTTTACCTATCACTACAAAACAACAAAATAAACTCATTAACATAATTTGATCAGAGGTTTATATAGTCTTGTACCATATTTTTATTTTCTAATAAGGCAAAAATATCATTAATCCAACATCACAAATCTAAATCTTAAAAGTGAGAATCAGGAGTAAGCTTTCTTATTTCATGTTTTAAACAAAGCTCCTAAAGTATACGAATCTAATATTTTTCATTAATTCAGTTGTCTGTAATTGACATTTTAATTTGAATACTTACAAGGGATATTTCCATTGGAGAATTCTAGATGGTTACTGAAGGTAACTTCAGGTAACAGACCTGGATTACAGCTGAAAAATACAACCAAAATAACACAAATAATTCAATATCTATATCTTAGAGATTTAGTGCCCTAGTATCTATATCTTAATGAATAAGTGGCCTATCTATATCTTAGTAAATAAGTGGCCTATCTATATCTTAGTGAATAAGTGCCCTATCTATATCTTAGTGAATAAGTGTCAAATCTATATCTTAGTGAATAAGTGTCAAATCTATATCTTAGTGAATTAGTGGCCTATCTATATCTTAGTGAATTAGTGGCCTATCTATATCTTAGTGAATTAGTGGCAAACCCAGCGATACTTAAAATATTTTAACAGGTCAGAAGGTCCTGTAATAATTCATTTTTACAGGACCTTCATTGCTTTAACAGGACCTCCTAAGAAACTAATTTTATTTACTTATTTTCACACATTCGTATAATATACGTCGGCCATTCAGCGAAAATGGCCGACGTATATTCGCATAATTTGACAGTCCCACCACGCATGCGTGATGGACTAGAGAAACAATTTTGTAACTAGGTTCTTGACAACACGAGAACACGGCCCTATGTAACTTTAATATTAGGTGCGTTAGACGACTTTCAGAACAAACCGTTCTTCGAGCTAGTTTTTTATTTTGTACTCGTCTGAACGCGATTAGTTGAACAAAGAAAGGAGAAAATGGTTACTTTCTGCTCTTTCATTATTCGTTACCATTGTTCTTGTACTGCACCAGTGACAAGAACGACGTTCTTGGTTGTTCTTGACGCTAGAGATTCTACGTTGTTACGAATACGAGACGAGAGACTAACACAACATATTTCATCGGCTGCTATTTATAAAATTAATTTCTGATTGGATTAAAATCTTGTCCATATCTATTTATCCATTTATAACATAAGCTTAAATAAAAATAGAATATCTTCGCGATACTTAAAATTATGGCATCATTATTTGATCTTCGGAAAGAGGAATGGACTTTCGTTTGTTATAACAGCAGATTTCCCTGAATTTTAACAAATTCAAACAATATTGTTTACAGGACATCAGGTCCTGTAGATCGCCAGAAATAGGGGGTCCTTTGTTTTTTTTACCGGTCATGACCGACGGTCCGACGATGTTTGGCTTGGTCTGTTGTGGCCTATCTATATCTTAGTAAATATTATAAGTGCCCTATCTATATCTCAGTGAATTAGTGCCCTATCTATAACTTAGTGAATAAGTGCCCTATCTATATCTTAGTGAATTAGTGGCCTATCTAGTGCTCACACGAGTAATCGATTAGTAGTATTCAAAGCCTTTTTTGCGATTATTCAAATCGGATTTTCCTATTCGATTATTGGCCTATAAACAAGATTGAATGATAATACATTCCGACGTTTTGAAAACTCCCCTTTGAACAACATTGTCTTTATAACGGCAGTCAAACTAATATACCGGCTAATGCAAGAGTATTGTTTAGAAATACAGTAGAACCTGTATTCAGAGACCACTCAAGGGAATATTCAAAAACGGTCGCTGAGTGAAGGTGGCCTCTTAAGAGAGGAACTGCAAGACCATTTCGTTTTGACATTTTTGAAATCATAGGATCTTACTTTTACTCATACATGTATAGTTTCTACTGCTTTTGCATGCTATCTCCTATCTACCCACGGGATACTCTATTTTGTCGTATTTTATTTTCTATTAGATACCAAAGTTCTTACAGTTATTATCGTTTTCAAAGTCAAAATTCTCTACCTTAAATCAATAAGATATCCTTCTTTACTTGCATTTTAATTGCCCAGTAACACGCTTAATTCTATTTTCACCTGATTAATATGTTTTTATAACAACATCCGGTATCTACTTTCGCTTTCTGATCAAATTTACGGTAGTCTAAATTTTACCAAAAACGAAATATTGAAGCCTTTACAGTACTTTATAATAATTGTCAATACGATGATATCTTTCAATATTAATCAGCAACAAGGTATAAAATTAATCTGTAGAAGATTATTTAATTACCGATTAGCGATAATCTCATTGAATATCACCGACGTGATTGTTGTTACGGGAGATAATCAAAAGTGTCATGGTCGCTTAATTGAGTTATTTTAATCAATTGGGAGTGTAAATACATGGCCGCTGGTCGCGTAATGAAGGTGGACGCTTATTAGTCGATAATTACATTGAAAACTCGTAGGGGGGAATTTATTGTGGTCGCTTATTGAAGGTGGGCTCTTAATAAAGGTGGTCGTATGAGCAGGATATACTGTAGATTAACTTTCAATAAATCACCCCAAACTGCTACTGATGTTTCAAAATTGGACATAAATTCGCACACAATAGTTCTTGATTTCTACTGTTGGTTATCCTAGTTCTAAGATTACAAAATGTGCGTTGTAAAATCTACTTAGACGAACAGACCCGGATATAGGAAGAATCCACCGGAATCAATTTGGTCATATCAAACCGCAGTGCAATACAGTTTTTACGAATTAAATGTTCAGTTTTCTATCCAAATGTAGACAAACAACTATCCGTGGATCTATTTTAATCTCATGCCTGGAATTACAGACTGCTTTGGTTAGCATAAGATTATGAAGAGAAATTTGGTAAACTGATTTTTAAGCAATTTATTAGGAATTATTTCGAGATAATCCCGGTACCAAGTTATATATTGTGTTGTCAAGTCTCTCAGTGTCACATCTCGTTTATATAACTTGTGCTGGATAATCAAAGTATTTAACTTTTGATTAGCTGGTATAAATAGAAACATGTAATTATCCAATCAGATGAAAGAAGGTTCACTTCGTATGGTTTTCTTTTACTTTGGTACTTCGATTTTTTTATCAATTAGAACTGAATAGTTTTATTCTATTGTTTACCGGCTTTATTGTTCCTCAAAACGCAACTGGCATTAATAAATAATAATTGTATGTCACGAAATACCCTTTCAAAGCGAGGTATTTATAGCACTGTTGTAAATCTGTATTGCAAGAGAGAAAACCGGCAAATTTCACCGATATTAAAGCTGATTTTTCAATGCAATTTTTAATTGAAAATATCGTCGCTTAATCAAATACAAATCAAATTATACTGTTGAATAGTCGAATAGCAAAAATCACTATTCATGTGAGCACTAGCCCTATCTATATCGGAATTAGTCAACGATATTAAAAAGTGATTCTTTCAATGAAATTTTCTAATTTAGAGAATAAGTGCCCTATCTATATCTTAGTGAATAAGTGCCTAAATTATATCTTAGTGAATAAGTGCCTATCTATATCTTAGAGAATTAGTGGCCTATCTATATCTTAGTGAATAAGTGCCCTATCTATATCTTAGTGAATAAGTGACCTATCTATATCTTAGTGAATTAGTGGCCTATCTATATCTTAGTAAATAAGTGCCTATCTATATCTTAGTAAATTAGTGCCTATCTATATCTTAGTCAATTAGTAGCCTATCTATATCTTAGTAATAAGTGGCCTATCTATATCTTAGTGAATTAGTGGCCTATCTATATCTTAGTGAATTAGTGGCCTATCTATATCTTAGTGAATTAGTGGCAGACCCAGCTAAACTTAAAATGTTTTAACAGGTCAGAAGGTTCTGTAATAATTCATTTATATCTTAGTGAATAAGTGCCCAATCTATATCTTAGTGAATAAGTGCCTTCTGGTCTCAACAGAAGGGTACCCTGGAAAGATATTATACACAAGGTCTTTAAAATTCCCAACAGACACTTGTTTCAGATAAACAGTCCTCATTGAGAAAACCTTATTGGTAATGAGAGGTAACTATACAAAACCAAACGATATAAAGCCTAGAACCAAAGCCAGCAAACTAACTGGTGTTTGAATTATTATAAGTTAACTTATTGTTGGTAATTATTTATATATATGGCTTTAAATGGCTTATCTGACATTGAAACAAACAATTAACAATCTTCTAATATGGCCAGAAATGATATATGTATATAAAAGACCACAATGACCTGGACTTGATAATAGAGTCAGACAACATTCATCATCAAATTATCAGCAACAATCTTAACCCACATAGTCTCATCAAGTTTTATTCATCAACAGATACTAGATCAGACATTTTCTACATCTCTAAACAGTTCACTAATACATTGTGATAAGTTTTATCACACAACAGTACTGTTTCTAAGTTCATAACACAAGTTCGGAAAAATTCTTTTTTTGAAACGGGGAATGGAAAGCTAACAAAATATGTGTGTATCCATAGTTGTGTGATGAAACTTGAAGTTATGCTTAAGCTTATATGACTAAGAAATTTATGAAATAGGTTGCCTGAATTAATAAGCATTATTTGATTTTATGACATTAGGTCGAGTTCAAGATTTTCTATTTTAAAACCTCCACTGTAAGTTTAAACATACTTGTAAGACTAAGGGCGTTATTATATTTTCAAGATTCTCTTATTCAATCAATAAGAAAGTTGGTTTGTAAACACAATTCAATATTCATTTCTAATGTTTCAATATTTATACTGTACACACAAATAGAAATTAATTATATATGGCTGTATTTGCAATCACTGAATATCCTCACTGACAAGTGGGAAAACTGATAAACATTACATCGAGACAGAACTTCAAGGAAATACTAAGTCCATCCAAATAGCAGTACACAGCCAAAATTGAGCAGTCAATTCAGTCTTGCACTTAACTTACATTCAAAAAATGAAAAAAAAGACATGGAATTAAAACAGATGTATTCTTACATTATTTATTTTATCCAGGTACCAAATATATCCGAAACAAAGCAAACATAAGGCATTATGAAGCAAGTTGAAGTTCAACACTCAACACCAAGAAGGGATCAATCCATGTTTGACTAGAGTCTAGACCATCTTCAGGTCAGTAATCAATTTGGCATCCTGTGGAGTATTGATGCTCTTGTTACAAATGAATGTGTTATACAATAATGATATCTTTATAAATGTCTGTGTAAAACAGGCCATTACTTTCATTTCATGTTATACTGATGTCTTCAGCTTTCAGTTCATATGATCTACAATGCCTTTTTGTATGGAAAGAATATTGATGAAAATCTACATCAACCTCCTGAGAAATATCATCAGCGATCATGTAATTAACTGATCATGATTACTATTCATTATTCACTATAAACTGATCCCATCAGATAGATAAATGTAATCAATGTTATGTTGAATCCTTGATGAAAGTTTAATTTTGATTTAGTTTTTAGGTGATTGCTTTTTCATGTTTCGAAATTTTGATGAATAGATAATATTTATGTAATTGTCATAGGGAATTTGAATAATCAAAGTTGATCAAGTTTTAGATGATAACATCTTCATGTTTTGAGGTAATTAGTCAGGAAACAGCTTTATAAATAGATATATATATTTAATGTTATAAAAACCTTTTGGTTTGAGATCTACTGAGGTAAAAGACACTAGTTATAGGCATACTTACAATAAACTGTATATAAGCATGCTTAAAGACATTAATACTGAGTAAAAGTCTAAATTCAGACAAGATAATGATAATAATTAACTTTCCTAATTAAGGTATTAAACTATAAGAATACCTACATTCTAGATGTAACAGGACACAAGGATAACATGTCTCTAGAGAATATCTTTCTGATAGAACACTGGAAATCTTATAGAAGTAAACACATGTTAGATACCCTAGGGTGAGATATTGACTCCACACAATGTTTATACCTAGCCTAGTATATAATTAACTGTAAGTAATTAGCATACTCTGTAGTCTCTACTAACTTTCAGTTGTACATAGTTTTTGAAATGTTACTAATTTGTATCCATTATCCATTGTTTTTCAGACATGAGAATTCTGACATTTACCGTATTTAACTTCCAGAAGCAAACAAAACAAAAATTTATGAAAGACATACCAGTCCCTATTATAAGAGTTTTCACAAAGGAATATCAAGAGTCCCAGGAAGAGGAAGCAATTTCTATGCACAGCTTCTGAAAATCTTTTTTATTTGAAATTGAAAAATATGTAGTTTTTCCACATATTTTACATATATTCCAATTCTATTTATATTGACACATGATGTAAATTTAGTACAGAAATGATAAACAGGAGGAAATGTTGTTTTGTTAATCTCCATATCACTATTAAAACTATTTGCTGGCAATAAACCGACCTATGAACTCTGACCTCCAGAGGTTAATGAGGTTATCGATGACCTTCCCCTCACCTGTTGGTAATAATTAGTCTTATTAAAAATAGACATTGGTGCCAGCATTTAGACAAGTTCAACCATTCTGACCAAGAAAATGCTTATCAAAATTTATAAGATACACAATGTCATATATCATATATCAACATAATTCTTGATTGTTTGAATCTAAGGCATACGGTACTCTTCCTTGAAAGACTTTTGACAATTTATAACTCTTTCTTTAAATATCAGGTATTAATACTCTAGGTCATTTCTCTCAAAATAATTAAAATATCACAGTTGGTACCTAAACAAGAAATATGAATGGTTGGTTTCAATATTAAGTTATATATGGTACAATAATTCCAGAATAAACAATGTAATATTAATGACACCACTCTTTCACTAATGATGGTCATTAATTAGTAATTGATACTTGAAATCATACAAAAACCATCTTTTTAAATGATTTTTTTTTTAAATCTGTCAAGCTCAAGCTATTACAAACTTTGTACTTGTGAAATAGCCAACTTTTTTTGTACCACAGAATTTAGTGATTTGATTTGATTGTACACCACCAAATGTAGCCATTCATAGTTTGACTTTGTTTTCTATTTGTACTTAATAATGACTTGATTGGATTGACAGCCAAGGAATATCGTCAATCAGAGTCCTTGAATTTGTGTTCACAAATTTCTGTTTTCTGATTGGCAGTAGTTGCTTCTGACCAATCCAATCAAACTGTTTTATTTAGTAATACAAGAAATGCGGCTATGGACTCAATGGAAAAAACTGAATGAGGTTAAATTGACAATGTAAATTTGTGTTATGCATTATTCTGTAGTTATTCGGTAAGAATTCTATTCTTGCTAAGAATCTAGCTAGTATATTAATAGTTCTGATACTACCATACTAAATATAAACACTGATATATATCATTTCCTGCTTTCTACTACGTTTCTTACTCATTTAACATGTCATACAAAGTATAACGCAATAAGACTATGATAAAACAACAAAATTAACAGAAATATATATGTCTTATCTAATATCCAAATAATGTATTGGTCTAGATAATGATAAATTAAGATATTTTTCTTACCCAGTTTCTTCATCCTCTTCTAAAATCCTATCCATTGTAAAAAAGCTATTCAAATCGGCAATTTACAGAAATAAAATAGTATCACAATATCTATAGTATAAAATTATACAATGTAACTGGCACATTCTAATTTTCCACATATTCACAACTATTCTTAATTCTTTACCTAATATTGAATCCATTAATCACAGTCAGGTACAGTATAACTAACTCAAAGCCTTAATTGACTTCAAAATAGTCAAAAGATATTTCACTTTCAAATTTTTTATTGTTTCCCTTGATTAAACTTATTGTCAAACTTCAATTCACTAATCATAATGTATAGACTATCCAGACACACAATTACAATAAATCTAAGACCATATTCAAATTATTCCACGTTTTAATTCAGATTCATCACTATACCAAACAGCCCAAGTTGATTACTATCATTGAACTGTGTATACTAAAAGTTTACCAGGAAAACACAGATATATGAAAAATAGAACTTAATAATCAACTTACACAGAAACAGTCAACTCTATTTTGTATAGTGTTTTCAAGTAGATACTTCATAATAACAAAATAACAACTCAGGCTATGTAGTTAGAACTTTAATATGCTCAATAAGTTTTAGACCAATATTGGTACTAGCTGTGCAATATCAAGAAATTGGATGAATATCTGAGAATAGCTAAGATAATTATTAATTATTCTGGGTCGTTCTTAACAATATATTTCAACAATTTACACTGTCATATGATAATTTCCATTCAGGGTTCTGTCAAAAGATATTCCATTCGAAATTATCCATTTTATTAGAACTGTTAAAGATGATTTGTACAATCAGTATACTGGTATAAGCTAACTATAATTAACATAAAAGTAAGTAAGAAAGTTGTAACATTTCCTAGTTTCAAATTTCTGTAGAATTTTTACTTCTAGGCAACTGCATTAAACACAAACCAATAAACACTACATAATCCACTTTTTACAATTCTAATTGCATTATTCACCAACTGGTATTTCATTCCACACTAAGTTTGGTACAATAATAAACCTGTAGTATTCTGTCCCAACCCTCTAAAAATCAAACAACTATTCTAAAAGGTTATGAACATTTGTATTCACTACACACATCAGAAAATTTTCTTGCTGCACTGACATCTCTGTTCAATTCAAATCCTTGGAAACTAGGTGAGGAATAATCCAAATCCAGATTAAACTGATTCCTCATATTATAACTAGTAGTCCACTCTCACTGCCCTCAGCCTAAAATATTCCAATCACAATCTAAGTTCTGTCCTTTGTCCCTGGCACCAGTTACACCATAATTGATCTTAAATCAGTTTAATTATCATTATCAACAAAGAGTAATTTAACCTTCAATATCAAATATCTACAGATATAATACACCTCTATTATATACTATTTTAATTTATTCATAAAATATCACAATTCAAATCATTTAACCATGAAATTTACTATTTATTTACAACCTGAGTAAAGTTATTATGTATATAACTAGAATATTTCAAACCTTGATAATTTAATCTACAAACACCTCATTTTCTCATCCAAAGACTCAATGAACATTAATTAAATCAAGGAATTCCCATCATAACCATTTCAACACTAGTGATTGTTTCCAATTGATGACACATAACACTAAAACACTGACCTCACATAACACTAACATCACATATGATATATGATGTTTTATTTTGTTCACTCTCAGTCTTTAAAAGCTATTAGAACCTCTCCAAAATTTACTACACAGAGCTATCAATACTTACGTTATTTCTGTTTGTGATTTATCAAATTCTATTTCATAGGTTTTTCACATTTTCTAAATCTAATATTTCAAATTGTCTGATTTAATAGGTTTGCAAATTATGTATCCAGAGAAGTTGTTTTGAAATACATTTTTCTGAGTAGCATCTTTACATAATCTTTATATAAAGCACCATTTCCAAAACACAAGTTATTAGTTTTATTATAATAGTACTATACTTTCTATGTGATCAAAATAAGCCTAAAACAAACCAACAATGCTGAACATTGGTTAGAAAAATATGATGATGTCTATTTATAAATATCAAATATGAAGAAAGCCCACACAGTTTTCTATTTGGAACCAGACTGAGATAATTAGATAAAGATTGGACATGAGTGATAACACAATTCTTACCACCATACTTAACTTATACCCTCATTCTTATAAATCACAATCAGAATGTCTTATAACACTGCAACCAAATAACACACTTTGATTAATGTAAACTATCTATTCAATTCTCTAATCATAAACCATATCTAAATAATTTCTTCATCATTCAGAAGCCAAAAACTAATCATGAAACATTGCAAAATGAAGTGAAGGAATTGTTAAAAGATTGGAACACAAACACATAATTCTGATTCTATACTACAATTATAATATTCTTCAGAAACCTAATTGTCAAATACTAACTGAAAATTCAATAAAACTAACCCATAAACATCACAAGATAAATCATAGAAAATTCAGAAAAATCTGGGATGAAAACACCATAAACATCGTCTAATCTGGTAAATTAACCCTTTAGAAAACATTTTCACATATTACAGCACATCCTTATTGATTTTCCTTTAACAATTGACATTTCTAATTAAATTGTACTGCTTTCACTTCATTCCATAGAAAAATAATGAAAACATCAATAGAGAGTTGAACATAAAATGTACAATTATAAACAAATTTACAAGGACAAATCACTACATACATCAAGTTGACTTGACTTTTCAACATTTGAAATCAACATCTGAAACAGAGACTGATACAGCTATACCTGTACCTTTACCACAAATTCATTTTTATCTATAAAGGTGAAATATATAAGCTTCAATTTTCATTTTTCTAAGATTAAGATTACTCATTGAAACAGATGTTGTAGTTTCTTAAAAAGAAATAAATTTGGTATATGATATATGATCAGGGAGTCGTGTGCCACACCAGACAAGAGATGAGTCAAAATCTGTTAAATGATACCTGGCAGCCAGATGCTGAGTTTTTAAATGTTAAAATCCTCATTTAAAATGTTCATCCAATGACATGACAAGTCTGAAAATGTTAAATAAAGTAAAATAAAAACGTTACAGTTTACAGATGTGTTCTTATGTTTACTTTTAACATCTGGCTATATTCAAATATATCTAATTATAATAGCCTATAAATTTATATGTATGTATTTTATAGTAGGTTTTAACTTTTATCTCACAGAGCCTAAGGCTGTTTTATTACTTTTACTTGTTTCAAACAACTATAACGTTATCAACATGCATCATTTCATCTCTTGTTCTAGACTATAAATTTCATTGTAACAAACCTGGGTACAAAATTTTATTTTCTAAACAAGACCAAAATATTTTCACCCTTCTCTTTTAGACAATAAAATTGGTAATACCAAAATTTTGGCTGACAAGAAATAAAACTTTGTCTGAACAAGACATATAAAACTGCTGTGTCTGAACAAGACATATAAAACTGCTGTGTCTGAACAAGACATATAAAACTGCTGTGTCTGAACAAGACATATAAAACTGCTGTGTCTGAACAAGACATATAAAACTGCTGTGTCTGAACAAGACATATAAAACTGCTGTGTCTGAACAAGACATTCAAAACTGCTGTGTCTGAACAAGACATATAAAACTGCTGTGTCTGAACAAGACATTCAAAACTGCTGTGTCTGAACAAGATACTTGTACCGTACTTGTATATAAGATGAAATCATCTTCAATCTTATCTAAGTGATTCAAGCATTAACTATTTTTCCTCTTTACAAAAACGATATAGCTTATACTTTGAAAACTGTTTTCAGAAATAGGCTACACTGATGTAATCAAAAATCTAACTGATATTAATACCAGCTTTCATCAAGATGTATTTGATAGAGGTGTAAAGATTATCTAATCAGTGTAGAGTATAGAACCTGACTTTGATAATACACCTGTAGGTTATTAATGATATCAAGGTATCAAGGTTAAAAAGAAAAAAACAGTTTTATATCATCTTCTATCAAACTTTAAAGTACAGAAACGTGAAAGTATTTTAAAATTGTAGCAAATATATGCACTGTAAGTACAGTAAGTAATTTAGATTGTATAGATAATAAGATACTAGTACAACACAAGTCTGTATTGGTCACAAGCTTTAAATTTTAATCTTTAAATCAGAGGTGTTCTTCTACTACAATTCAAAAGAAAAATGCTTTAATTCTTGTCACTTGTAGGTTTACCTTGAACATGCAGTTGGCCTATGGGAAATTACTGATCGCAAGAGAGTATGTTCAAATTGATGTGATAAGCTTACAAATTTGTTAAATTTCAGGAGATTTTAAATAAAAAACTGAAAATTTTTTCTGTTTCCAAAATTTTTAACCAAATTTCAATTACTTTTTTAGGATTTTTGGTAAAAACAAATAACCTATATTTTTTTTTAAAATTTTTTTTTTAAAATCTAAACACATCAATATTGATTATCTCATTAACTCTAAATTTCAGTTGTAAATTCTGAACATTGATTCATGAAATTAACCAGTCTGTATTTCATTGAAACATGTCATGATCTTGTCTTCGAATTGATTTAACTGAATGTTTCATGAATCCCATTTTCAAGATCCAAACCCATTTCATTAACCTTATATTTTATATATATATTAAGCTTAATTCGTAAAACTGAAATGGAAAATTCAAAATTTATCATCAAATAAATTTTAAAGGCTACCATATCAGGTGTTTAGTTAATATTGGAAATATCAAATAGAGCAGCTCAGGACAAACATACATCTTAGGCCTACTTGTTAAAGACCTTTTATATCAGTGATGATAAATGAGGTCAAGTTTAAGCTAGATGGTAACACTGATGAAAAAAACACACCAAATGTCTAAATGCACCTCTTGAAACTATGAATGATAGAACTTATGATAACCCTAAAGTGCAATTTAGAAACAAAATAAACATCATAAATTAACAGAGAATCTGACAGAAGGTAACCAGGACTTCATACAGCATGACTAGATTATAAGATTGTAGACAAAATGAAAGCAGTTTCACCTGGCCATCCAGGGCTGTTGATTTGGCTTTATTTGGCACTTTGAAATGTATAAAAGAAACATCTTGCTATATATTTCTTTAGCCACACTGTAATGGTACTCAAAATTTTAAATGGTAAGTAACAAAGCATTGTAAGCCAATGTTTAAAGTAAGAGCCTTTGAAAAATTTTGACTACGGTAATTAAAATAATTTGTTTGTTTATCGGTTAGAAATCACTGCAACATGTCTACATCATAGTCTTTCAAACCTTTATACGGAACTTATATTAAGTTATATTGAACTACCGGTACTTCTTTAAGACCATTACAGGCTTCATAATATATATTGTAAGCTAGTATCAGCAATCCCTCATTTCAAAACCAACTTTTCACAGCTAAGTAACAGTTCAGTTTGAGTCCATAGTTTAGTGACTGCCAGGAAACACCTACATAGACTACATCTCCCTGGTTTTTATCTACTAGAGTTATAATAATAATATTGGCACCATTCCATTGATAACCACCTTACTTATCATTCAGATAGAAAAATATCTAGGTTAGTCAACTTAAACTCATCTATACATCAGACTAGATCTAGACTATAGACTCCCTATGGAATGCTTAAATGGAAGGAAATTTTCTATTAAAAACAGCTTACAGCTTATGTGTGCATTATTTAATCTACAGTTATAATATTGCATACAGTAAGCTTACATAAAGAATAACAAAACTCAATTTGATGACTTGTACCTCTGACCAATAGTTTAAGGACAATGTGACACCAACAGTGTAAAATGATTATCATGAAGTATTTATCACCGATAAAATGTACAAGCTCTTATACTTATATACATCCATCTCTATTTATACCATAACAGTAATAAAACACTATCGTGAACGCCCACATTTACAAATAAATATATAATATATATGCTGACGACATAATTAATAAAAGAATCAACTTCTGACTTAAAATAAATAACAGGGTTTCAATATTCAATACCTGGTTTCAATATACAAACATATCAACAATAACCTTAAGTTTCTATAGCTTATAAGAATCTTTTAATAAGCTGGCTTAGAAGTTTTCTTTATCAAGATTGTATATAAGATCTTGACTGGTTGGAATAGAGATACCTATGCACAGATTTCAATTTAAGTAGAAATTTCAAATAACATAAATATATATGTATACATATTACATGCGTTATATAATTAAGTCAAAAAAAATATAAATTCACAAGGACCTTTGCCACTTTTCAAATTTGTTGGTCAGGTACCGGTAATACCAATACCGGTACTACACAACCATGTTCTGAAACATTAGTCACATCTAGTCAATCATCAAAAACCCACATACATCCTCTCCTAATAGCACTTGAAGTTGTCCATAATATAAATAAGATCATCTTTGCACTGATGAAGTAAAAATTAAATCAACCTTATAAATCGTTATCGGTACCGTACCTTGTAATATGTTATCCAGTTAAAACAGTAACATGTCAAAATGGTAACAAATCCACAAAAAAGTGTAA
The DNA here is from genome assembly GCA_030562195.1 of Nipponacmea schrenckii. NCBI lineage: Eukaryota > Metazoa > Mollusca > Gastropoda > Lottiidae > Nipponacmea > Nipponacmea schrenckii. Next base: position 36,773,532 of record JAUJPP010000005.1, read on the forward strand.
AAGACATTTGGTTAAAAGGTAACAACAACCCCTAAAAAGTTATGTTGTCCATATTTATCAAGATCATATCGAGTAAGATAATATAAGATTCTACATCAAACAAAGTCGCCTTCATAAAATTTCTGAGAGGTAAATGCAATAACTAACATCCATAATGATGTCTAACATCATAACCATGATTAAATCTAGAATATATATTAGCCTAGTATTAATTGTAAGATGGCTTGTAAGATAGGACAATTGGGAAACAAGCATTCTATATTCTTTGTTGATTAGATGGGAGAAAACTTAACAATCAAAACCAGGTAGGCCTATAATAATTGAGAAGAAGAACGTCTTGGAGAAGGGAGTTAAGTATAAAAAACTAAAAAAAACATATTGGCCTGAAGAGAAGCCAACTTGTAGACAAATGAGTAGTGGCCCAGGTCACAACTTAGTGATATTGTTAACTGACATTTTATAGGCCTACTTATTCTATAAACATAAAGAACTAAAATATATTGTAAGAGAGACATTGCAACAGGTAGACTATTTAAAAACAGCATTATATTCATAATTCCCGCCCCATTATTTGCTTTATCTATATGACCTAATTAAAATTTGAATGATAGATGTGAAACTGGCAGTGAAGGAGGATGGATGAATGAACCAAAAATGAAGAAAACTGACAAAACGTAAACATGAGAGTTTTTTCATGATAGATAGGAAAAATGTGCACTCACCTGCCATCCAAATCCAGCGGCAAAGTTGGGTCATAACCCACCGTAGAATCCATAACTGTATTAATATTCAATATTGATCAATCTACCCATTTAAACTATATTTACACAGACGTTTTGTCACGGTTCATAAAACTCGTCCATCTTGAATTAAACTTCAATACGCATGCGTATTTTATGAATTTTACTTCCGTTTGCAGCTGGCGCCAATTTCGGTTATAAGGCTGGAATGGAAAAGAAAGAAAAGAAACTGAAAAATATCAGAGCTTCAATTCAGCTGCTTTTGAATGGCCATCAGTGAACTTACCTGGTGTGATAAAGTAACAGAATCCCTTAAAATCTGGAAAACTCACAAAACTAAGTAATTTTTTAAAAACGCTTAAAGGGATAATAGGCGTTAGAACGAACATAAAAATTTAAGTTCACTCGAATTTGGACAATAACAGTAGGCCTATATATCCATCAGTGGACTTACCTAAACTGAATGGAATCGTCGCTGGCTCATTTTTTTTTTAAATTTCGAATATATTTTTATTGTGGCTTTTTAAAATTTGGTAAAGTGTGGTATGCATACTTATTTAACTAATAGTCAATATGAAACACAAATATAAGCCCTAGGACGAGTGTATTCTAACGCCTATTATCCCTTTAATCAATAATCAAAAGCATCTTTATGGATATTAAACTATCGTACTTAGTTTTTTGAATATTTATTTATTAATTTTTAATGTTATTTATGGCAACAGGTATATGTACTGAAGAATAAAGCTCTTTTGGCCAGATTTAAAATTTTCCATTTTGTTCATTCTAGGCCTAAATTATGATAGTTTTATCCCTGTAAGTGATTAAAAACACTAACACATCAAGTTTGCTCTTAGTCTTGTTCCTAAATTAATTGCGTACCAGTAGCCTAAATGATAGAGAGCTTGTTTCTAATTCTAGGTGGATTTTGACGAAACATGGCGTGAATTTATTGTTTTAATTAGCCTACCCAAGAATGAACCCTATTGTAAATCAGACAAGTCCAAAAAACATTGAATATATGAGTAAGTGCCCTTGATATTGAAAACGCCTTTAATTTATTATACGATATAGAAAGCTAGTTTGTTGATGAATGTTGGCGAAACTCGGTTTGTAGTTTTAATCATTAAAAGATAAACCATATTTCTTACCAAACAATAAATAATAACCGGTAATATGAGTTACTGTCCTTGTTCTCAAATTCTTTGAGGACACGATAGAGAGCTGGTTTCTTGGTGGATTTCGACAAACTGGCGTGAATGTTTGTTATAACCGAAGAATGGACCTAATTGAAAATTTATATAAATCAAAAACTATTTATATTTCCTTCAAAACGCGTAAAATGGAAGAAAAATCTAGGAAAATTCAGATAAACCTGATTTATAGGTGCTAATCCGAAAACCAACTTTTATTGACAAACTAATTCACTTTACAAGATTACAGAAATATAGAAAAAAATACACTAATACTAAATCCCGAATACACATCCATGTGAGATGCGTATCAATGATTCCCCTTACTTCATAATTTAAGGCTCTATAAACTAATGAAATCTGCGTTTTTATTTACAGATATCGCTCATTGCAGCCCCCCCCCCCTATTGTTCTTTCTGTTATTTATCCCGGTTAATCTCACGTCTATGGCCTCCTACTCGATATATATTCTCATGTTTAACTCCTATCATCTGATGACGACATTTTAAGATTGTTTTGAAACGTTATGTGCTTTGTTATTGAGGACGTGACCTGCTAAAGGCATAGATCTGCCCATTTGATGCACGTGTACTTTTGTATTTATAGACGAATTGTATATAGAAGTATATTGTGTATTTTCGCTTTTTTTTCAATGTAATGCCCCATGGGCTGAATGTGAGACAGGACCATGTCCTTGTGTATTGGGCCTAATTCTGACCCATGTAAATAAAGAATTTATTGCAGTGTGTTCTATCGAACACACTGCTTTGTTTTCGTAATTTTTAAAAATTATGATTTTGTGCGAGTAGTCTTCAGCAACTATAATAGTTACAACAACATTTTCAATGCCCTAGATATTCATTTTTGGTCTATTACTGAATGAATATAAATTGGAACGTTTTTGCTAAACCGGAAGTGCAAAATTAAAAACTGTTCAAAAAACAGAAAATTGGTCATTGAAGGCGCGTTTTTGCTTCAATTTTGCTCGGATTTTCAATTTTAAAATCTTGCTCGAAAATCTATTATGATTGCATTAAAAAAAATTCGAATTTCGAAAATTCATAGCACACAGTTTTGACCCGAATTTTGCCAAATTTCTATTTTCTCGTGTATTTGTCCGATTGATTTGAAATTTATTGTGCTGAAACAGAACACAAAAAAAAAACAATTTTGCTCAAATAGAAATTTTGCATCACTTCCGGTTTCCACAAAATAAAGGTACAAACTTCCGGTTAGGCCACTCATTAAGTATTGTCTGAATGTCACCAAAACTTATATTGATAGGTTTCTGTCGATATGACTTAAAGAATGAAGGACATTTTTAGGGTAGGAATTGTTGATAGTTTGGCCGAAAAATTGATATGACCCACTTTTGTAAAAAATCAAAATAAATGGGGCCTTACAGTTAAATCTGAGTTGTGTGATATTTGTATTTCTGGTAACTACAGTCGATTGCGCAAAAAAGTATGGGAAGAAATTTTTGAATTTCGATTTTGCATTTTTACAATTTCCGGTTGAATTTTTTCAGTAATTGTTAAAAGTTTCAAGGCTCATACCTTGTGACCTTGACCTTTGAAGACATCGAGGCCTGAATACAAGATACACCTCTTAATCAAATATATCCAATGGTATGTTCATTTTTGTTCTCCTATGTTTACTTCCGGTTTTATAGCTCTCCGAAACTAGTCATAATACACGTTTTGTTATTAATATCAACCGTTTGAACCAACGTTAATAAGGGGGTAATTTGATCTTTGCGAAATACAAAATAATTAAAGAAATGGTTAATCTATTTAATCAATCCAACTGAAAATTATTCTAATAATTTAAGAATATTGTGAACAAAATACTGCTTATAAATGTTAGAATCAATAAATGTATTTCATATGTATTTTAAAACATCCTTTTATTTTTACCACTCATAACTTTTACAAAAACTTTGATATTGAATTAAGTCTTTTGGGAGGAATATACTGAATATGATCAATCCACTGAGTCTTTATCAATAAAGAAAAAATACTATTACTACAGTACATATTCTTCTTATATCTATCACTGTAAAAGATAAAGGTAGTAATTATAAATGTTTTTTATCATATGGATAGAGGTGATATATCGTTTTTGGAAAGAGAATATTGAATAAATAAATAATAAAGTGATAATTAGTTCTAAACGTTTTTTGATCGTTCATCATCAATGGGATCTAGTCTACCCCGAACGAGTACATCCTGCAGGTTTTTATTTTTGGAATATGCTACTACTAGTTTTTTGTAAAATACAGTTGGTAATTTGTCTTGTAACTCAGAGTAGTATCGTTTAATAATACGGGAAGCTTGGCAAGATATGTTGTTAAATGGGGCTACAAATGGTATAATTTGTGAATAGCCAAGGTATAGCAAGTCAAAGTTAATGCCATAATTTGATCTCCCACATATTACATTTTTAACAATATTACAAGAATATTGTAAATATTAACAAAATACTAATTTTAAAGGTTATTCACTCCGATGCTCATCTCCGTTTTTTCGACCATTTGAAAATTGTGATTTTTAAACAGCTCTGCAAAAATGACAGAAATAGCCTTTTTTCATGAAATGGACTTTTTCTCTTTCCAATGATGTATAACAATAGCTATTTTGATCATCATTGCGACTTTGTATTTATTTAATTCACATTTACCTACCGGTAAATAACGGTTCTAGTTATTATTATTATCATAATATTGCCTTACTTTACTTCAATTGTTACTTCAATTTATATCTCATATATTTTGTATTCTTCTCATATTAATTAATGTCAATCAGTATAAAGCATGCTTATTTCAGAAGACATTAAGATCTATATCCATTTAAATAAAAATATTGTCCTGGGGTGACTTCGATTAAAGAAAATTTCACGGTTCGTTCCTTGAGCAAGTACAGTGACGGTAAGTAGAGCCAATTGTTGTCTGAAGCGTTAAGATTTAAAGTTAGTGACTCCCCTTTCTCCTTAACAACATTTCCGGTTAATGGCTGTCAATGTAAACAACGATTTGTAAATTAAGAACATTTGAGGTGATTTTTATATTTTCAGACAGCAAAGAATCATGACGGACCGAAATATTGCCAAAGAAAAAGCTGCAAAGTTGTTGAAGAAACAAGTTAGCATCACTTCGTTATCCAGTGCCGATGTAAAAGCCATTAATCGAACAAATCAAAATGAGAAATTTGATTCCATCAGTTCTGTTTCTTATTTAGACGAACCTCAACCAGAGGAATTTCGTCCATCAGTGAGGTATGAAAATTCATACCACATGCAACCTGCTAAGAAGGTTCCTTATGGTCGAATCAAGAATTTGATGAGAGAAGTTTTGGAGGGGTATTTGGCAGATGAAAGATACGAGCCCAATGCCTGTAAACAAATGACCAAGACGATTTCAGACGTGATAAAGGCCAGAGTTAAAGAAATGGAAATTCCAAGATATAAGATAATCTGTGTAGTACACATTGGACAGTTATTGGATCAGTCTATGAGAATTGGTAGTCGCTGTTTATGGGATGCAAGTTGTGATACATTTGCTATGCATGAGTTCAAGAATAACTCTCTGTATGCGATAGCATCTGTTTATGGCATTTATTATGAATAACCAAAATCAATTAATGTAATATAAAAAATAATCCAAAGACAGTTTTTGTTTTTCATAGAACTAAAGCCAAACAAACTGAAAAATGTGTTATAAAGTTAAATTTTGAAACTGTAGATTAAATGCAAATAATGGTATAAATCATTTTAATTTTTTTCATAAAACATAGGCCTATCTATATTTATATTGACACATTATTTTGATTTTCTAAAATTTTGCAATATTCATATCATAAAAACATTCATGTCATCCATTTGAGAACATTGTTTACTAGAAAATATCAAGTCTTAATTATATTTTTATAGATTATTTATTTATACATGTATGTAACATATTTTCAAATATATATACCAATATCATTATAATAACCGTATGTCTAACTGGTGTATTTTGTCTAATATTTTATTGTTATGTTTCTTAAAAATATGTGTTTGAATCATTGTTATTTGTATTGTCTAAGACATGGAGTATTATAGTTCAAAAGTGTGTGTTTTACATTATAATATTTATCAAATAATCCTCAAGCCTAAACAGCTGAGATCTGTGAAATAAGCCTTATTAGTACCTTTTATAAATTAATGGTTTGGGATAATTGCTTTATACCTTCAATGCATTAGCTTTCTTTTATAAAATAGAATAATACATGTACCATTATTACCTCTATAAATATGGTTACCTCCCTTGTATCCTGCCTATCTTTATTTTCTTATTAAATATGTCTGTATTATGATGTGTATGTGTAGTAGTTGACTTCCAACTGTTCATATTTATACGTAGGTGTATTTTAGTCTAGATAGTAAGACTGTCATCTATGACATGATAAAGTTATCATCAGTTTATGAAATGACCTATCTATGACTTAAAATATTAAATATTGTCTGATACATATATTTAAATCTAAATTAATATAATTATTGTTTTTTTTTTAAAGAAAATTACTACAACCAGGGTAAATAAGTGACAAACCAAAAATTTCTGTATGTTATTTGTATTAAAGTATGTAAACTGATACAATCCAAGTTTACTCACATCCTACCTGGAGGCAAGCTATGATGGTCAAAAATATTGTTTTTCCAAATATCAAAGACGTAATGGATCAGGATTGTTCCATGTTCCTAAAGCAACGTTTGGACACATACGTGTACCGTTGTACATGAAACATTGGGACTGTGCAAGCTATCGTAATTCTCATACAGAGGCTGGTGGCCGATCCCAATTTTGACACTAGATGTATATTTTTTGCTGCAATCGAAAGATTATCATCTCCTGCTTCTATTTCAGTTGGAATAAGATTTTTACTTTTTTTAAGACTTGCGTGAAATCTACCATGAAATTCAAAACATTCTTATACATGAAATTATTTAACACTTAACGTAACATCCTAGTTAGTCTAATTGAGGGGGCAAGTTGGGTTATTCTAATGTCAGTGGAAGGTCACAAGCAATTCCATTCTTAAGTACAATGATAAACAAAAAAATTCTTGTACTTTCACAAGGATGTGTTCTTATTAACCAATAAGATGTCTTGTTCTAAATTCTTTAATGAGTTGTATAAAATATGTTGAGAACAATACTCTGTGGAAGATAAGATTGTGGTATTAGTATATAGATGTAATTGAGTGGGAAATACGAGGCTTTATATATCACACCCAAGTTGTTGGTTATAGACAGTCGCAAGCAGAAATGACTATTTCTTTCGTTGTTGAAATCATCAGGAAATGGATGCAGTTTAACATGCTTCTACTCTATTGCCAAACAAACGGAATATGGCTTAGTGGCACTTGCCTTTCTATTGTCAAAGTTCTACTCCGAGAATCTTCACATTCAGAGCTTGTAACCAATGAGACCTCAATATAGGCCTATTGTCCAATCCTAATAACCATACATCACAAGTCAGTCCCTTCAACTTGCAAAGGAAATAAGATTAAACTCAAAATCTGGGAGATCGGTTCCGGGTGTCAGATCAGAACAAGCTTCAATCAAGAACATTTTGACACAGGTTTTGCAACTTTAGTTGATCACTTTTGACTATTGATAACTGTGAGCAGGGTCCACTTGTTAAAATCAACATAGCTAATTAATTTCCTGTGCTTAGCGGCGATTCCCAATGCACAGAACGGTTATATAATGCGTTAATTAACTTCTATCCGTTCAGTATAGTTTTTGATAAGGGGCAGAATGGCAATTATTTTACTCTTTTGTAAAATAGGCACTTTTTTATTTGAAACATAAAACGAATTTCATAAAATTAAAGCCTATAATGGTAACAATCTGGAAGCCATTGACTTTTAAAGTCAACATTTAAATCTAGCTATTGAGAAAAAGGTACCAAATGTCAAAGTACTATGGAAGATTGATGCAGTGGCAAATAATACCGATTTAATCAAGGCAAAAATGCAAGAGGACAAAATGTGAATTGTATGTTTACACTAAATCTGGAAAATCTCAAAAACGAATCTCAGCCTTTTGTGAATCAAAAGTCACTTCCTGTTGAAATTGTATTAAGACGAAGATTTTTACATCATTGCAGATGCTCAGAAAAAAAAAGATCACAAGACAGTCAGTTCGATTCTGCTATCACTTTCGTCGTACGACAATCTTGACTATTATTTATAAGGGTATTTTTTTCTGTAGACAAACATCGATAGCCCCAACAGATAACCATGTTTGTTCCTGAAGCTATAGAGCAGTCGCATTACATCATAATATACACTATAATATATAATTTTATCAGCGGTTTTTAGAATTCTTATCTGGCGGAAATTATTAACTATTCTCGAATGGTTCGTTTGACTAATTAATGCCTTTGTTCTGTAGGATTGACCCCGCCCTTCCCAACTCATTTCTTCTCATCCCAGGAATGTGTTCTTATCACTTCGGTCATCATATTCCTAGATAATTGGGGGAAAGCAGTTAAAATCCGGCGCACAAACGTTGCTAAAATAGTGGTTTATTTAGTGTTTGTTCAGACACAGTGGTCACCGTTTGTGTAACTATTCAACCTACATTTAACAACTATTTTGATATATAATTGAGGACAAGCCTTTTACAATCAACTTCTAAAAATAATTAAAACGTTTTATAGTCACCAGTGTTCATTTGATGAAGAAATGTAGGACGTGTGGATTTATTTGGAGCTCAAATTGTGATCAAGTGCCAACAATTCTTAACAAATTATTTAAGGACAATTATAAGACTATTTAATGAATAACGGAATCGTTTGTTCATATTTTAAAATTAATTAATGGTCGTGCAAAGACTTCCATGTTGGAAAGTCGCATTGTGTATTATCAGATACAATAAAAGTACAGTTCAATTATACAAGGAATTACATTCGAGAAGTGTCGCATTAAGATTTGAACAAGAATAAACCAAAGTAAAAATTAAATCTATTTTTAATTAAACTAATTAATTGTGTAATTTAAGAAGGTGGAAATCAGAAGTCTAACATCTTGTTAATTTGACCATGTGGTGCTCAGTGAGGCTATTATCAAGTATTCTCTTACTTGGATTACACTTTTCTTTCTATGGTAAGATAAACAATTCTTTATTTTATACACAATGAGTATTTTTTTTCAAAATTTTTAGTAATGTTGATATGTCGAGTGTAATACACTCGTTATAAAAGTTATTGTTCGCCTATTGCTAATATCCCAAACATAAATGGTACTAGCGTGACGATTACTGACTTCCATTTCCCGTGCTATATAACACCTCCTTTACAATATTCCTTTACAGTTATCCGAATGTAAATAAAAATTTAATTTATAAAAGATTAAAAGAGAAAATGAATTTGAATAATGATATTATAGTCATATAATAATGATATATAATAGTGATATACAGTCAGTTGTAGTAGAATTCTATAACTAAGAGACCTTTTATTACACTGAAATATTACCAACGTTAGAAAATATTGTAAATTCAGCGAGACGAATGTTATACATTGTAATTAATCCAATGGAATAAAATAGAAAGTAATCTGATTAAAAAGCCGACCATACATTATGTTTGTATAACTGGATACACTCTTCCCATCTATGATCTAATGAAATTGTTATTCATGGTGTGTTCTAGGTCACTAACTTATTCAACTAATCAACTGTATAGATCGGGTTGAAAAGAAACAAAGCTAAATTATATAAGCAATCTTTAAAAATCTTAGGCCTATTAAACTGCAAAACGGAGATAGGAAATATCAGAAATGATGTTGACCTTCCAAGTATTAGAAAATGTTTTTCAAATTTTATTTTGTGCTACACCACAAATCATCTCATTACAACCCCCCTCCCCAAAATAAAATCAAAGCATTAGTAATTTATTGAGATTGAGATCCCTTGTACAAAATTGCTCAGGATGTTAAACATAAAAGCAAAGTTCAAATCAAAACGAACAACATAGCTCTACATCAAATAACAAAGAGTACGATTACACATTCTCAACAGTAAAGGCGTGTAAGGAGATCGAACAACCGCCAATCCTTTTTACTCATTTTCGTAGAGTTTTGACCTTCAAATATATATTTCATCGTCATGCTTTCACAAATCTTTTAAAAAAAAACCTTTTGATTGTTGTAGAACATGAATGAAAGACATGCACAGTCCCACGCAGTAGAAGGATGTATGTCCTGTTATATGAATCGAATCTATTTTCTTTATTTCCGTTTCTTCTTACGCTAAAGAGGGAAGGCCAAGACACCAAGACGAAATTTTTACTTTTTGGAACATATTTTGCTTCTGTTGAGCTGCCCAAAGGAAATTAACGTTGCAATCACCAAACTAACGGTATTGACCAAGCGCTTACATTGGACATCTAGCCACCTAAACAAGCCACCCAAAATGAAGTTTATTTTTGACGAGCTCAGAACACAACCATACAGACAGTCAAATTATGGATCATTATCATGATTTCTATTAATACAATTGATAGAAAATTCGAAGAGTTTTGCAAAATTTGGAATTTATAATTGAAGCAAAATGAATTTAATTTTAAAACTAACTTTTCCGAGAAATCTGCTTCAACAACATATCCTTAAAAGGTAAAATATCAAATATATTTTCTCTGAAAATTAAATAACACAGATAAAATTATTTACATTGCATTTCATAATTATATTATAATTAATGAAAACAGGGTCAATCCGATGTCGTATTAGAAAAAGGTCGATGGAGGGCAGAGCTTGTTATTTTAACTATCGCTTGACATTTTTAAAATTCCGTCCTGAATTAATTCACAGGCTATTGTTATCACTTTATCGTCTTTTGAATTTATTATTTTTTTTAAATATTACATGTATGACCGTAGGCCTACTACAGAGTAAGGTGTGCATATTATATTGAAGAGTAAGCCGATTCTGACAAATTTCTTATCAAGGTTTTGTCAGAGTTGTCTTTACTCTTCTTAGCTTCAATGCCAATAGTGAAACTGAACGTTACCAAATAGACCACAGGCGTCCTCGTCCAGTGAGGAAAAAAATCCCTATATGTATACAATGTTCCTGTGATAAAAAAAAATCCCTATATGTATACAATGTCCCGGTGCTAAAACAAAAATACCTTTGTATACGATATAGAACGCCTGTGAATAGATTTACTAATTAATGACGTTTTAAATTGTAATTATATTGCTCAGAAAATTGCTCCTTTTCAAGACCAGTTTCAGTATGAATTTGTGGCAAGCGACGAAAGACAAAAAGTGTCGAAAGGATGTTATAATTCAAGGGCATTAATGCAAAGTATAAAACATAAACAGTTTCATAACCGATAAATGGCAAAAGGTTCTTGAAAGCCAATAAGCGCCAGTAAGCACCTTCCCTAGAAAGTAAGACTGTTCCAAGGAAATTCTACCATTTGAATTTTTTTTATCTAAAGCTGTTGGACTATTTTGCCAAAGGTTAAAATGAAAGGAAAAAACATCGCAAATGTCTATTGAATCGGCAGCTGTTTTAGCTTGTAGTCATTCAAGTCTTTCATTCAAAAACTATCTATAGGCTATACATGTAGATGTAATCGAATTCACCCAAATAAAAGTGTATACACTATAAACGTGATTAAAATAAAATAAAAAAAAATCGGCCATGTTTAATTTGGGTGTTAATTGTTTGAATTCCAATCTCAAGGCGTTGACTGTAACACTGATAACGGTAATAGCAATTGCAGATGATGTTGTCTCTCATCCGGTTATTCACAGTCTCCACTTCTAAACTGCATTCCTTGAGAAATTTCATTTGTACAGATTTTGATCTGAGTTTCGAGTAGTTCCGTATAAGGATTTTAAAAGAATTTGACCTCTCCTTGTTCTCTGGTTAAGTAACAAGAGTCGAACTCCACCCCCTTCACACAACTCAAATTTTCTTGGGAGAAGCCGCGGTGGCTCCGTGAGTTAGACGCCTGCTCGCTAACCTGAGGGTCCAGGGTTTAATTCCGGCAAAGGTCGATATGAACTTACGGATTTTCAGCCCGGTTTCCCCTTGTCAGTGATGCAGGTCGGAGAGACTGACATGGAAAAGGCGTCTAGTCGTTCAAATGGGACAATAAACCGAGGCCCCGTGTGCTACAGGCTGTGCATGTTAAAGATCCCTCGACAGTTGGAAATCGCAAAATGAGTAGGCCACTGTCCTGGCAAAATTTCCCTCATTTCACACTGCGTTGCGTTGTCCGTCTTCATTAGCCCATAAGATGCAGAAGAGTAGGACGTAAAACTCCGTTCGTTTTATTTTCAAATTTTCTTGGGATTCCTAAGTCTGCCACAGTGCTTTTTAGTAATCAAACTTATTATAATCTGTTGTCATAAAATACTGGACAAATAAGGCCACATTCTTTCAATACTCTTTGCAGGCACTACTACTGAAAACAATAGACCGAAATCTGTAGAAATGAGACATTAACTATTTTGAAATTCATAACTAAATGTTTTTCCGGTTAAGATTAACATAAAAAAAGTTTTAGCGGATTGCCTCCCTTTAATGTGAACACCTGTGAAAACCTGATTCCAGTCATTGTTTTTATGCCACTGTGTTTATCTAGAACTGTAACTTAGAAGGTTAAAGTTTATGTATGTTAACTATTGTTCTGTGATGTTTAAATACAGATAACACTGTTATTATTTATAATAAAACATTAGACATAGAATGTTCTAAATTCTTAAAATACAACCATTTGGGTCTCTTGTAAGAAGTGAGCACAGTGCTCATTCATTAATCCTTAAGTATTCAGTTTTCGAACTGATATCCCTGTTTGGAATCTTCTCAAGATTTCCATATACATGTATAAGATAAAGAACCCCCTAAAATGGATAAAAATAACCCGCAACAATACAGGGTTTGGTTATGATTTACTTTTTGGGGGTATTTTAAAATGTTTTTAGCCTTTTACATGAGTATGAAGACATTTATACCTTCTATTTCGTATTAAGATGAAATTTCCCTTTTTTCAGGATCTTTCGTCCTAGCAACAACAACCGAAAGTTACAATATTCGTAAGTAGCTTACAGAAAATACTTCCCATATCATAGCATATAATATTTTAAACACTATTACGGTGGATGGTACACATGAAATATTTCTTGATCTAACCTTATCTTTAACTATTTATTAGGATGTTGTCGTGTAAATAGTTTCCTTGAGTAATCATATTTTGGAATCACACATCTCTTCGACTTATCTGATGTTAGCCAGTGTGTGACGAAAGTGTAATATAAATTATAAGCAGATATCACCATTCTTTAAATTAAATTTATAATTGTAGTTTTTTCTTAAATTGTTAGCAAACGTGTAGTTCTATCCCTGCTAAAATACGATGCTGGTCAGTAGGTTGCAAAAACAGTTTACGACAACATCCTTTCAAGCATGTCGAATATTATTACACTACATGTATATTGTTTGATTCAACCTTACAAAGGCGAAGGAGCCAGGTGCTATACTTCTACATGCTTTTCTTTCAAAATGCCTATATATCTATATTCGGAAACTATTGAAAGCTTAGTGGATGATTTAGGAAAGGAAGGGGGGGGGGGTAAGGCATTGTACATCTCCTACCTCCTAAGCCTATTGTCTTACATCTTCACAATGTCATATACTGCCATTTTCGAGGCGATTTGTAATGAATGTCTTCAAAAGAACTGGAAAAATACGAAGATCTTATAAATCTAAAAAAAATACTCAAACTTCACTTTCTTTTTCTATATATGACAGTCTCATAAACAGACTTCATTTCAACTTTCAAGCGGTTAATTCTGGAAACACATTCATTTGAAGGTTTAAATTTTTATTTGGAAAAAAAATCATATTTTGGTCAAACATTTGGTACTTTTCTTGTAAATGCAGCGCTTTGCTTGGGTTGAACGCAAGGGAATACAGCCAATCAGGCGTTGACAAAACTCCTTCTTCTATATGCTTGAATTGTTTACAGACTAGCGTGCAATACAATCAAATCGCTGCATAAATAAACATGATAAAAAGTGATGAAAGAAACGTATTCAAGTTTCTAATACCCGTAGATTGTGAAGATGGTTTTCCTTGTATCATTTTCCTGTCCTCATATTCTCCTTCTCCATCTCAGCTTATCGGTGTCCTGAAGCTATGTTCCACTGTCAGTATGATGGTCAGTGCTATAATGACAAATACCGATGTGTACCTGGTAAGCTTTTCTTTCCTTTGAGATATTTTCTAGATCTGATTTACTTTTATTTTTCTGTTCTTAATGTACCAATAGAAAATGGACGCATGGTAATGAGGGTGTGAAGAAGAGGCAATTGTTTAACTTTTGAAACTATTAACAAACTATACATATGTCTTTCCGTTTTAATCATGTATTTTAAATCCACAAAAATCCATTTAATCTCCATTTTCTTTCCACAAATTATTGAAAGTAGTGAAGGTGCAGAGTAACACCGATGACTGTAGAGATTTTCTTTTTAGCTTTATCAGTTTATAGCATGCTATCGGCAATTTCCTTTGATATTTTCATTGTATAAACTGTCGGTCGGCGCTTTGCTGTTGTATAGATTGTTTTCATCAAAGTTATAAGCACAATTTACTCTGTAAATTTTTAATATCATTTCAACATTATCTGATTCTGGAGACAAAATACTATCATCATCGTTAGAAATTAGAGACATATGTAGTCACTTAGATGTTTCTGTAGTGTAAACAATCATGTTATAAGTAATTCATAGCACTATTCGTGTACTAATATTTTAATTATACTAAGGTACGATTTGACTCCACCATGATACACATTCAATATAAATATTCTAGTCGACACATCAACACCCCCTTATACTACAGATGACCTTGCAGGAGATACGACATCCCAACCAGAAGACAGCACGATGGAAGCTGGAACTACTGAAGCTCCAGATCTCGATTTAACCACTAAAAGCGATGGTGAAACAACGCCACAAGATGAAAAAAGTACAGACCTTGTTACTAAACCAGGTGAGTGATCAGAAAAGGGAGGATAACTGGTCAGACAAGGTGAGATACTAGCCTACCAATGGCGTCTTTGTTCTAATTAGAACAAATCGTTATAACTATGAGATATTTGACTTTAGGCCACATAATTCATCAAAAGGAGGTGAAATTAAAAAAGACTACTTAGGTCATAATATGGCACCAGAAAAGAGATATTAAGAGACGTTCAGTTTTTCAGTTTTTTAAGGCTATATGGGATTTCAAAAATTCATTTAATCTGCTAAACCTATCTGGTACTGATATTTATTAATTATTGCTCAAAACGAATTTGGAAAACACACCATACTGTTGGAGTCTACAAATGCCACCTGATTCCCATGCTCGACGCTTTATAATCCTTCTGAAAACATTTCTAGTACTTTGTCAAGAGGAGGATACAGCTTTTCAACTGCTTAGATTAATCTGTTGTCATTTTTTTCTTACAGAGAGGACAACACAACCTTTAACCCTAGACCAGACAACTGATGATCAAGTATTGGTTGGAAGTACACAATCAGTCGTTGGGCAAAGCACGTCGTTATATGAAGAAGTAGAAACGACGCCATCTGTTGTTGATGAAGACCCAAAAATCACCAAGCCAACAAAAGAAGTTCCAACGTCTTCAGACCAATCGACAGCCGATGTAACTCTCGGGAGGACGACTGGGTCGAATGCTCCAGTAACCTCGCCTTCTCTTCCGACAGTCACTTCCGATCAGTCAACATCCTCAAAAAGCACAATTTCTATGACATCAACCAAAGAATCATCATCATCAATATCATCAACCGCGGATACTGTTTCACTATCTTCAATTCTAACGACATCATCACAAACCAGTGGTTCAACCATAACTACTGGCCTTACGTTAACCAGCGTTCCGTCAAGTACTACAACGGTTAACGAAGATGTACCAATACAAACGACTTCCATCCAACCAACCGCAGCATCTTCAAACTCAGTAATTCTAGTCTTTAAAGGTCTCTTAGCGGTACGTTCACTTTATTTATCCCAATTATATTGAAGCCATTAACTAAGAAGGGTTTCAGATATCTCTATTGACAGGGCCAACACATGATCGAGATCGTAATGCATATCACAGTATGATCCCCAATAGAGAACTGTTCTTGTCCAGTATAAGTTATTTCATATTAAATTTTAATTTTATATTAATTTTCAGAATCCGTATCATTTTAATGCAACACTCGTGACGGATTTGTCCGACATGTTGAATGAGACGTTTGAAATAGCACCAAATCCTTTCATTTTGAGGTTAAACCAGTTTGGCCCTAAAAACTCCACCATAATTACTGAAGTTTCGGCAGTTCAGTTTTATACAGACGAGAATTTTAAAACAGGTATGATATCTTTAATTTAGAGTCACTTTGGACTAATTTCGCCAAAAATTTGCAAAAGTTGCAAAATAATTATTTCAGAATATGGGCTACATATCAACATATAGCAGCATATATAATGACACTGTGAGATCATCAGTTCTTCATTCACATTCATTAACTATATCGTACATTGCCATCTGAAAGGAGCATTATAAATAATGACAATTTGACGGTTAGCCTAGCCATATTTGGTGTTTGGAGATGGCTTTATTATATTAATAGATTGTATTTGTTTATATTCAGTCTCAAGAGTAGTACCCTCAACTGAGATTTTGTCAGCCTTATCAGGAAACATTACAGCTGGTTGGATGGTAGGTCCTGAAACTTTTTACCTTACTATTAGTCTTGGACGCCTTGGCGTCTCCTGTCACCGACGGGGATGATAGAGGACTTATCTGAACAATGGTTGTATCACTTGTTGTAGGTATCTTTATCGACGAATCTCTTGGAAGAATAGTTTTGTGCCCAGGCTATCTAGCCCTTCTGGGTCACCTGATGCCTCTTTCAGGCTGTGTTAGCGGCCCTTCTCTAGGGATTCCACATTAACCTTTAAATCTGTTGCTCATACAGAATTATGCGATAGTAGAACTCACTTCAAAATTTGCTGTTACTTTCACTGTAGGTGTGAGGAAAGGCGTACGATTCGAGTCTAAAAATTACAAACCACATCCAACTATACAAAATGGCATTGCTGTGTTCATATATAGGGATCTAGTCCGACAAATATGGCCTCATCCGTTATTCGGACATGATAGTATACAATATCACATCCGTATATCGTCTGTGGAACGGGTAGTCTTGGGACAGATTTCTAAGGCTAATGTATATCTAAGGTTCTATTTTATAGAATAATATAGCAGTATACCTTCTATTGAATTGGAATATGAATGGAAAGCGTTACATTGTCTGATTTCACCTCGAATTAGGCTTCGTATTTGCGAAAAACATCCACAAAATAAATTTACTATACATGTAACACCTTGCCTGTATGCCTCATGCTCTTTCTATTTTTCAGATAGCTGATTTAGAATTTGTTTGTGGATATCCCAGTAAAGATAAACCTTGTGTCACCCTGCCTCTACCATATAAACCTAAAGTCGTCACTACTACTGGGTTATTTGAGAGTAATAAAGATCTGTTTATAGCTATATTTGTACTCGCCAGTCTCTTCCTGTTGATCCTAGTCTTTGGTTTGATTTATTTAAGAATTCGACAGAAACGGTGTTCATCCTATGAAACCAATAATGTCAAACTGGTAAGCTAAAATGAATATTTTATTCATATTAAGCGTTTTATTCTGTCACTGTCGAAAAGGCCTTTAAATATAATAAGTAGCAGCTTTTGCATAAAACACAAACAGGTTAAATGGAATTGTAAGAACTACAGTGTCTGACTCACCCACAACATTGACTCTTCAGTTAGACGCTCATGTGAGATGGCATCTTCGGTGAGATTGTATCTCAAAGGATAACACATTGAGGACACCGACGGCTAGTGATATTTAAAGCTGTAGCTTGTAATATTGATATATGTACTTTCTTTTTTTAGGAAAAGGCGAGGCTTACCAATGCTTCAGAAGTTAATCCAGAGGTCAACAGTCCCCTTTCTGATAAAGAAATACTGAAAGGTGAAATGGAAACGAGTCTATCACAGAATGGTGCGCCACCTCTGGATAAAGATGCAGGCTGGATTATCCCACTTGATCAAATACTAGATAACAGAAAGAACTCAAGTTCAACAGACACTAAACTTTAATTTGGTCTATAGCTAAAATCCTATCATTCATTCTCTCATCAGTATTTTATTAATGTAAAGAAGTGATTTGTACAATCTGATGAAAATGCGACACTTAATATTTCGTTCGAGAGCTTATTTCACAAAAAAATCAAACAAGAAACATGTCAACTCAGTAACTATTATTCCATAAAACTTAGTTATTACTATCAAACTACCAATTACTAAATGCCATATAAAGAATATGTCAACTCGACTACTTCTTTATTTTATCCAAGTTTGATGACGAATTTATAATCTGATTTGATTTGAAATGAATTATAGATTATGGAAAGATGAATGTCTAACTATCAGAAAGAAACGGAACGGAATGTTTTAGAAGTCTATTCGAATCAGATCAAGATTATTATTCTATCAGATATATATAGTATAATTATAATCGTAGCTTAATAATGTAAAGGAATGTGATTGGCCAAAATGAGGACTAAAACTAATGCTATCAGTCCCGATATTGGTCAATCATATTTCTCTATTTTTTATATATTATTTACTGATGCTAAAAATATTTAAAAGGTGATATTCGTTATCATTAGACTAAAACATCATGACTAAATCATGTACCATAAACTAGATGACTATTAGAGTCCAGTTCCATATCATTATTGAAATCCCATGGGTGTTTTTGATTTACATCGGAACAGTCGAATGAAACCTTACTCCATATTCTATTATACATGTAGTTCTACGACTAGATGTGAGCTACATAGTTTTCGCATATATCATCATAGCCACAAGCAACAAAATTATTAATGGTGCAGAATAGTAGATCGTAAAACACTATTATTCATTTCAAAATACATAACTATATACATATACAGATATTATCTGCTTGTAGAATAATTTTCTTTAATTTTATAATAAAATAATGTAATCACAATTGGCGTCATTAGAGATACATCGGGAGAAAGTAATAATAGTTAGCGTTGAAAATAGCGCCGCACCTAGCTATGCAAGTATAGCATTTGCAGGCAGAATCGAATAAGTTCCTTGCTGGAAATAACCCCATTTTTTATGTTGCACCATCTTGATCTTTTGTAAATATGTTATGTAAATTTTTGCCAATTTTAATGAATTTATGTATGTTATCCATCTTGTTAAAAATAGAATAAAGTTCCATGTAGATTATATGATTGTGAGTTGTGAGTTGCTAAAGCCTATAGCCTCTGAATTGAAGATAAAGCATTATTGCTAAGCGAACCCGTCCTTGCTTTCGTTAGTTTGACTCACTAACAAGGAGATAGATGCTATTTCACTAGTCTCACAGTAAAGGCATAGTTACAATTTTTTTTTAAAATTCTACAATTTTACAGTAGATGGGACAAACATTGGCTTATGTACAAAAAGTTTAGGTAGTCGTTGAACACTGGTTTAAAAATGGCTTCTTCTAAAGGTACGAGAAAACATCACAGGGGGTACCTTGAATTTCGAAAAGAATCAAATTTATCTGCTATCGATATCGCACTATTATAAACGAACTTTTTTGTAAACATGATAGCTTTAATACTATGGACTCAGACCATAAAAACATTTTATGCTAATGATTGTAACACGAATTAAGTCCTTTGGGGGTTTTTGCATGCCCATTTTCGACTAATTTTTGGTCTAGATTTGAAATTTGATGTCTGAAATTGCATTTTCTTTCAGAATTTCTGAGATAATGAGAAATTAATTGGCGGAAGGTTATTTCTAAAAATAGTGGTTTTGTTTGCAGTGACAGTCAAGTGGATGTTGATAAAATGTAGTGGTTTACTTTCATTTTGTTTAGTTCAAAATTTTCATTGTCATGATATATTGAAATTTTGTACAGAAACCAAGTATTGGCCAGGCTTTCATGTGACATACAGGAAAGCTTTCAACGAGATTTCTGGAAAAAGTTATGGGAGGTTGAATTTCGTGATTTAACATTGAAACAGATGGCAAATGAATTGGCGGTCTGAGTCCTAATACTATGGCGTCATTTTGAGACACGAGTTACGTCCCTTGTTGATAGAGCTCTTCAAACTATAATGTCAGAAAAGGCCTAGGTAAGAAACAAAATTAATATTTGTCAAAGAGTTTTCAATTTTTTTTAAATTCAGCGCATAATCTACAATATTTGATTGCCAATTTATGAGTAACATTTTCCTTTCTGAATATTTTCTGTTGTCAAAGACCGAGTCGACATCATTCTTTCTAATTTCACTTTGTAATGTACATTATTCTATAGAACACAATTGTTCTGTTACGTTACACTGTTTACAGTGTCAGTATTGTGTAATTTATATTGTAGAATGGAATGTTCGACGACTTGTTTAAGGATTTAACATGGAGGTTTATAAAGTGGAAGATATAGTCAAATTGATTCACAAAAAAGTAAGAAATGTTTGAAACTGAAGGAATTGTAATGCCTGACCAAATTAAAATGCAACAACTTATTTTTATATTGAGTTAACTAATTGTACGATGATATAACCACACCATAGCCACACTTGATCGATGATTAACTGTAATTGGACACTGACCATGATATCAGGCATATTTAAAACAACAACACCTTATTTTCTTATAGATACATATACAACTTAATATCAACTAACGTGTGCTTTTAATGCCTGAAAAATCTCTTTAAGGTTGTGTCATCTAACTTAGTTAAGGGTGTAATAAGAGATAGTCTCTTACAGTGATATGAAGACTTATCATGAACTATTTTCCCTTTCAGATTGAAGATATCTTTACTCTCATGGTATGTCTTCACGACGAATCAAAACTCGGCTTATGGCATCATTGGCAGGATGTCACCAACAAATTTCATGCCAATATCATCAAAATAAAACGTGATCATGAAACAAAAGATGTGTCGAAAACTCAAGATAGTGATAATAATGATGAAGAGGATAACTCAGAAAATGTTGATCCTCAGACTGATGCTATGTCCATTGATTCCAATGTGAATCATGAAGAATCTGGTTTGAATAAAACTCAAATGCCATCTGTCAATCAAAGCCAAGTTAGTCATACAAGTTTAGTACCGGTAGGCCTACTTGAAAAAAATGACAGCATCACTACACCCTCGTTTCATGATGTATCAGGCCATGAGATATCAAATTCAAGTGTGAACGTTACCTCAGTTCATTCTGTAACAGATGCACAGACAAAATGTGCCACATCAAATATTGACTTGCTTGCATCCATTCTGACATTAAACTCAGATTTTTCTACTTCTAATGTGCCAGCAACTAATAATTTGCCAAATATGAATGTTGCACACACCAACAGTTGTAAAAACGATTTTCCATCTACAAGTCTGGATTCAAATGAAAGAAACCTTATACAAAATGCATCTTTGCCTCAAGAATCTAACCAAACTGCCAAGTTAAATGTGCCAATTGCTGTACCGGTGGAAGAGAATGTCAAAACAATGCCTGACTCTGATATCCTAGCTAATGATTTACGTCAATTAGCTGACCTTGCAGCTGAGGTGCCATATAACTACAGTTTACCTGTCAACAGTAGAGGTGAACAGAAATCTCTTGCTTCAACATTATTAGGTTAGTTAAGTTGTGCTAACTGGGCATAATCCTGCTAAAACATACGTGTATAATTTATATAGGGTTATTCCTGGAAACAATTTTTAAAATATGCTGTTATGGAATAGTTTTTTCCAAGATTAGCTTTATTTCATGACTGTCACATTTAAATTATACCTGTATCATTTAGCAAGATTATGCTGCTAACTGATATGCTATGTATCTAGAGTTAAGATCTATGTCCCATCATTGTGTGTGTACTAACAATCACAATCTTTAACAGACACATTAAGTGTAAGAATAGAGTGTCTCATCTCAAACTGGATTTTAAAAAATTTCAACAGTTCTAAGGTTAAAGGGATAATAGGCGTTAGAATACACTCGTCCTACGGCTTATATTTGTGTTTCATATTGACTATTAGTTAAATAAGTATGCATCCCACACTTTACCAAATTTTAAAAAGCCACAATTAAAATATATTCGGGATTTTAAAAAAAAGTGAGCCAGCGACGATTCCATTCAGTTTGAGAATAAAAGCGTCTGGTAAATCAACGCTAAAATATCATTGTGGAATTCAACAGTAGGGGTCAAGGACGCGTGAAAACTCACATGTTAGAGTTACTTCCCTTTATATTTACACGATTTGAAAATCGCTTGATGGATGGCTCAAGCGTTTTATGATAACTACTTTATTTTGGGGATTTATCGGATTTTAGAGGGATTTTGATGTATAGGTAAGTCCACTGATGGATATATACTGTTATTGTCCAAATTTGAGTGAACTTAAAATTTTATGTTCGTTCTAACGCCTATTATCCCTTTAAAGAGATGAAAAGAGTTTGATTTAGTTGCTTGTGAAAGGTTTTGCTACTTGCTTTTTTCAGATAAAGAACCTGTCCAAGAAACTAGAGACAATGACAAACAAGATGGCTGCCATAATAATGGAAATGAGGTTAATATATTTGACTCTGAAAATCAAAATCAAGAAAATTCTGAAGGAGAAGTCATTGAAGCTCTACCTCTTGAGTTAGAACCAAGAAAATATCCAAAGAGAGTACGGAAATCGAAAAAAGATGATATGTTTTCATACATGGAGATAGGTGATGACACAGAAACACCAAAATCTAATAAAGAAAATCAGAAGACATCACAATCCTCTAGAAACGATAAATCAGATTCACCTTCAGGGAAGAAAAGGGGTCGCCGGAAGCAAGATAAGTTATTATACAGTAAAGAAGGTTTTGTGGAGAATATTGATGGGAGTGTAACTTGTAAGATATGTGGCTTACGATTGGCTAGAGTCACTTCTATAGGAGGTTGGTATTAACATAAACTACCAGGGAAATATAAAGGGCTATGGGATTATTATGTTAATAATATAATGTTATGATTAAATTATTAACTTGTACAAAATGAAAATGAATCCATTGCATTACACAGTAACAGGGTTATTTGTTGGAAGATATATAATCTTGAGTATGTCATTAATAATTTCTATTTTTTATTTTAGCTCATCAACGTCAACATACTGGCAGTCGACCATTTAAATGTTCCATATGTCCACAGAGTTTTACAACCAAGGCTAATATGATCCGTCATGAAAACACACATAATGGTATAAAACCTTATGAATGTGATGTGTGTAAAAAGAGATTTGGTGAAAATAAAACTTTAAAGATTCACATGTTAACTCACTCTGGAGAAAAACCTTTCAAGTAAGTCTTGTTAGCCACTGTTTCACAGTATTTGTAAAGTTTGAAAAGTCTTCAGTTGTTTTTAATATCTCTGAAGGCTTAGAGAGACAAGAATCTTTCATTTTGTCTATGTCATTAATGATGTAACAAATGTCCATTATAAGTTAATGTAGTCTTTAGTAACAGTCAAACACAAGAACTAAAATACCATTATTGAATGAGAATTGTTGATTATCACAGTCTCAAAAGAGCAGTAATTTCCATTTTGTTTATATATTTACAGGTGTCCTATATGTTCTGAATGTTTTGCCCAAAAAGGAACTCTACAGTATCACATATATCGCCATACTGGCCATAAAGGTTATTTATGTTCTGATTGTGGGAAGTCATTTAGACAGAAATCTCAGTTAAAATGTCACCGATTACGTCAACATGAGAAAACTCCTGCTTTCAATTGTGATTTCTGTTCCAACATATTTTACTCAAAAGGTAGGCTAATTCCATTATTCACGAAGCTAAGGATGTAAAATAAAAATTTCTTTTTTGAAAAACAAAGTTCCTTTTCAATTAAATATAACAAATTTTATTTTACATAAGCAGAAATAGGTCCAATACACAAGAACAAGTCTTGTTTGTCCATGGGGACAAACATAGACTCAATATTTTACATGGGCAGAATAAGGTCCAATATACAAGAACAAAGTCCCTTCTAAATATCTATCTATTTGACTCAATTTGTAGTTATTAATGGCATGTGAACATAATATTTAATATTGAAGTATTATCTATATGGAACCTTTTTTTTTAAATGCAATTTACTGATGCATTTCAGGTGATTTGGAACGTCACAAGTCAAGACATACCAACAACAAACCTTTTATATGTGATGTCTGTTGTAAATCATATACAAGACCCGAATACCTTAAACAGCATCAAAATATCCATAAAGGTTTAAAACCTTACTTCTGTCAGGAGTGTCATGTACAGTTCCATCAAGCATCTCAGTATTATCGACATATTAAAAAACATCCCAAAGACAAGACAGTCGATTCAGAACAAAATTTCCATGAAGATTTTGAAATTCCAGTAATGGAGAATTTAACACAGGAACAAGTGGCAGCTGTTCTGGAGAGTTCACATGGTTATGGGGAAGTTTTTCATATCACGTATTTAGAGCAACCAGGCAATCTCATAGATGAAAAAGCTATGTCAGATGGTATCGCAGTGACAAGTGACATGCTAGTGTCAAGTGGTATACAAGTTTCTGATGGCACAGTAGTGACACATGCGATGCCAGTGCCACATGACAGTGAAGGGATAATGTTAACCAGTAATATGAATAACAATGCTGTAGTGACAGTGACTAACACAATGGAAGTGATAGAGAATGTGCCAGTCAGTGACAACATGTCAGTGTCAGATAATATTGACACTGTCATTATTCAACCTACTTTAGATACTGAAGTTGATTTTTCGGCTATTAATTTATTAGCTAATGCTACAACACAGCTTACTCAATAGTAGACATTGAATATTGAGTTATGTGTGGAAATTGAATGCTAGAGTTAAATCTATGTATTCACTACAGATAATTAAAAGCTATCTTTCTTCAGTCCACATAAAGTAAAAAATTCTGAAAAATGATAGAAACTATTTCTATCAACTAACTTTTAATCAAGTAAATATTAAAGTCTGTTCATGTTTTTTGTTGTGAATAATCCTAAAATGTTGAAGAATATCCTTGTTCGACTGTAACATCATTGAATTTGTTGTAAAATTACCAATACATAGTTAATGTTACCATTACACTTGTTAAAACTTGTTATTCAATACTTGTACATAATAAAATATTTATCAAAGATTTCTTATATTCTTGTTTTGATGCTTCTGAAGTTAACATAGATGACAAAGACTTTGTTCATCCAAAGTAAAAAGTATGAAAGAGTTAAAAGGAAACAGAAATTAGAGTATGTAAGAAATTAATATGTAGACTCTTTGTTATGAATCAAGGGTAAAAAGTATGAAATGAAGATAGAAATGGTATGGAAAAAATTAATTTGTATGCTGGTAATCTCTGAAATGTAGACGTAGAATTGACAAACCCCTATGCATGAGGGATCAGGTGTTTTACGAGATTGAACAAGTCCTGCTTATGTTACTGTAATGGACATGGAATTAAGAACTATAACTCATAGAATCATATCTATCAGCATCAAATTCATCCCTTTTGAGTTATTTTCCAACAAAATCAATGGTTTCAAGGAGACTGATTTATAATGTATTTTAAATTCTGTTTTAATATTTTATAACCCACTACAATTGATGTATTGAATACTTTTTAACATTGCTATTTCTATATGTCTCTACAGTTGATGTATTGAGTACTATTTTAACTGTGGTATTTCTATATCCCACTATAATAGGTGTATTGAGTACTATTTTAACAGTGGTATATAATATCCCACTTCAATTGGTGTATTGAATACTATTTTAACAGTGGTATTTCTATATAGCTCTACAATTGATGTATTGAGCACTATTATAACAGTGGTATAGCTATATCACTCTACAATTGGTGTATTGAATACTATTTTAACTGTGGTATTTCTATATCCCACTATAATAGGTGTATTGAGTACTATTTTAACAGTGGTATATATATCCCACTACAATTGGTGTATTGAATACTATTTTAACAGTGGTATTTCTATGTCACACTACAATTGGTGTATTGAGTACTATTTTAACAGTAGGAAATTTTATGTCCCACTACAATTGGTGTATTGAATACTATTTTAACAGTGGTATTTCTATGTCACACTACAATTGATGTATTGAGTACTATTTTAACAGTAGGAAATTTTATGTCCCACTACAATTGGTGTATTGAGTACTATTTTAACAGTGGTATTTCTATGTCACACTACAATTGGTGTATTGAGTACTATTTTAATAGTGGTATTTCTATGTCACACTACAATTGGTGTATTGAGTACTATTTTAACAGTGGTATTTCTATGTCACACTACAATTGATGTATTGAGTACTATTTTAACAGTAGGAAATTTTATGTCCCACTACAATTGGTGTATTGAATACTATTTTAACAGTGGTATTTCTATGTCACACTACAATTGGTGTATTGAGTACTATTTTAACAGTGGTATTTCTATGTCACACTACAATTGTGTATTGAGTACTATTTTAATAGTGGTATTTCTATGTCACACTACAATTGGTGTATTGAGTACTATTTTAATAGTGGTATTTTTTATGTCACACTACAATTGGTGTATTGAGTACTATTTTAATAGTGGTATTTCTATGTCACACTACAATTGGTGTATTGAGTACTATTTTAACAGTGGTATTTATATCCCACTACAATTGGTGTATTGAGTACTATTTTAACAGTGGTATTTCTATGTCACACTACAATTGATGTATTGAGTACTATTTTAATAGTGGTATTTCTATGTCACACTACAATTGGTGTATTGAGTACTATTTTAACAGTGGTATTTCTATGTCACACTACAATTGATGTATTGAGTACTATTTTAATAGTGGTATTTCTATGTCACACTACAATTGAGTGTATTGAGTACTATTTTAATAGTGGTATTTCTATGTCACACTACAATTGGTGTATTGAGTACTATTTTAATAGTGGTATTTCTATGTCACACTACAATTGGTGTATTGAGTACTATTTTAATAGTGGTATTTCTATGTCACACTATAATTGGTGTATTGAGTACTATTTTAATAGTGGTATTTCTATGTCACACTATAATTGGTGTATTGAGTACTATTTTAATAGTGGTATTTCTATGTCACACTACAATTGGTGTATTGAGTACTATTTTAATAGTGGTATTTCTATGTCACACTACAATTGGTGTATTGAGTACTATTTTAATAGTGGTATTTCTATGTCACACTACAATTGGTGTATTAAAGTACTATTTTAATAGTGGTATTTCTATGTCACACTACAATTGGTGTATTGAGTACTATTTTAATAGTGGTATTTCTATGTCACACTACAATTGGTGTATTGAGTACTATTTTAATAGTGGTATTTCTATGTCACACTACAATTGGTGTATTGAGTACTATTTTAATAGTGGTATTTCTATGTCACACTACAATTGGTGTATTGAGTACTATTTTAATAGTGGTATTTCTATGTCACACTACAATTGGTGTATTGAGTACTATTTTAATAGTGGTATTTCTATGTCACACTACAATTGGTGTATTGAGTACTATTTTAATAGTGGTATTTCTATGTCACACTACAATTGGTGTATTGAGTACTATTTTAAAAGTAAGAATCATTTCTTATTGTAAATATGTCAACTAATATATTTATTTACATATATTATTAACAATCAACAAATAGGAATTCATGATAAAAATAAAAATATTCATATCACAGAGTTTTATCTGCCAAAAATATGGAAGAATCGAATGGACAATTTAGGTTACATTAAATAGTTGTATGAAAACGTCTATATCACAATGTTTCGTGAGAAAAAACATCCAAAATGGTATGGTAAGTATACAATATAACTGTAATTACAATGTGCACTTTGTTTTAGCTTCTAGTAAAGTAGAGAATTAAAGTGAAAAGTGATGTTCCGCTGCCATTGTTAAAAGTAGGTCAGAAATATTCTAAGTTAATATATAGTACTAAATATCTAACACTAGTATATGATAACAATAACTGTTTCATGTGTCCTCACCTGTCAATATGTCAGAAAGTTTTAGTCTAAGTTTAATATCCTAATAGCCTAGTAAATGTTGACACCAGATTAACTTTAAACTGTATCAAACATGCCAATGCCAAGTTATGATAACAACTCATTATCTTGTGAAGAAATACTAGTAGTCTTTTACAAACTAAAGCTTGCATTATCTTGGTTCTTGTGAGTTGAGGACAAAACCTATTTCACCCAGATATAGAAGAAGATTCAACTTTAATACAGTGCATCAATAAGCACAGGAGTTACTATCTTGTATTCAATATCCATAATAAATAGGCACATCATCAGCACTATAGTTTACAGTAGGTATACACTTGGACATTTTATGGGCAGCTACCCTGAAACAATGACAAACATCTTTTAGTTTACTAATTTGAATAATGACAACTTCATTTCATTTTAGTTTTAATCCTTTTGGAATTTTCTGCATGCATTGTTGATGTCAGCACCTTATAATACTGTCAACTATTTTTCAGCTGGTGCATTGCAAACCCCTAAATATTTTTAATAATCCAGAGACAATGCCTGGTGCTATATAGTCATGAAGTAATAAAGATTGAAGCCTTGTCTGAATTTATGGAAAATTTTAAACATATTTGAGTAGGCTACTAACTTGCTTATTCCTTTACAATACATACAACTTAGATTTCTCAAGTTTTTACATCCTTTTCTAAGATACCTCATACCTTTATCACTGTAATATAAGAATTGTACATACTTTCACCATCTATATTATATGATTCATATTTTACATTTTTTATATTTGCTTAATGTTTGTATATAAAATACAGCTCAGACGGATTAATATAAGCCCCACTTGTTTCTGAATATATTGTTTAAACTAAAATATAAAAAAAACATAACTATACATAACAAACAGAAACATTATAAAGGCATAGTATAAAGTAACACATTGTATAACATAATGCACTTTGTTATATAACATAACATAACACATGATATACCATTTAAATAGCATGGTCAAACTCAACCATCATATTTAAGTTATTTTCAGTATTCCATCTAAAGCTGATTTTAATAAAAGAAATTGTTCAATGTAGAAATGCCCATTTTATGACAACTTCAATGATGGAGTATTTCTGGTTAAATCATGCCACCTACCTGACCAGAACACAACCACTGATATCCAGTTCTAATAAATATGTACAGACACCTGATAAATACTGTATACTCATATCAGTGACTAGTTTACATCCAGATAAGTTTAAAAATGATAACATTCTACAACAGAATGCCAAGTTCTTTATAGCACTGTCTGTTATATGCTGAAATAAAAAGAGAGTGTATACTAATACTATTGATAGTCCTTGAAAATTTGACAAAAATCAAATTATTTGAACTGAAAATGTCTACAGGGTATTTAAATCTCAGTTTAAAGGGGCCCAGGCTTGATTTGTTTCGAAAAAATGCAGCCTCACCACACATTTTTAATTTCTTTTACTAAAAAACATCCTTTTCAATAGTGGACCTCAAATTTTTTATTTCCATAACTTTTCCGTGTTTAAAAACATTTTTAAACTCTTAAATTACAAGTTATTAAAAGGTTTTCTCAGATAACCCCCAAAACGGATCTATTAAAGTATAAGAATAAAACATCTACATACCGTACAATGTGAGATATCAAGCACTGGGGAAAATTTTTTTTACATTATTTGAAGCAAATTTTTTTGGTTAGTTTTTTTAGGGCTGTTTAAATTAAAAAGGAAACACCCTAAATAGACCGGGAAAATTTTAGTGTAACATTTTACAAAAATTACCTACCTAGAATTTTTTAAAAACCCTGAAAACAAAAATATTAACTATGTTTTTTTAATTTTTATGACACTAATTTAAACTTGTTGTAACCAGTGGGGTTAAATACATTTGAAAAATACATACAAATTAATTAACCTTTTTTTTCTTTTCAAACTGGGATCCCTAAATTTTTACCCCACATTGAACACAGAATACGTGTTTCTCTTTGGTTGTAAACCCCAAAAAATAATTTTTATTTAATTTATTCAAACTTTCATAAAGTCCTAAAAAAAATAAAAGGCTACAAAAATACATTTTCTTCCCGGTTAAACCCCCTTTAAAAGGTTTACAACCTGAACTCTGTCCCAATAAAACACAGAGAACGTTTCAAATTCTTTTTCAATTATCCAATAGGGTATAGAACAGTAGTAGTACAGATGTGTAGAATATAAAAGTCATTTGTTATATTGTCAATACTAGAATAACAAAAAACAGACCTGGTCTCCACAGTTACAGCCAGAGATATCAAGAGATGTTAAACTGTGAATCTGTCCTAATAATTCAATACCAGCTTCACTTATATTCTCACAGAAACACACACTAAAATATGTCAGATGGTGACATCTGAAAGTAATCAAACATGTACTAAAGTATGTTAAATATGAGATATCTGTCATAAATAAAATCATGAAATTCAATAAATTTCAAATTGTGTCATCAATATGGCATATAACTACATCCTACCCCAGTGTGGAATGGAGATGCTGGGTGTCCATTCAGATACCTCTATGCAAGCATTCTTCAGTTTGAGCTCTACCCCAACAGGATACATGTTTGAATGGCCATCTACCACCACCACACAAGCAGCATGGACAAAATGCCAATTGAATCCCTTAGACCAACCTTTTATGTATATTGACAATAGCCATGTCTCCTACTCTGATGCAGTTAGTCAGGTTTAATTCTCGTATTTTACTGGCATTACCACCATCTACTAGATATCTGATACCAGCATCACTGATTCTATCAATATACAATATACAATATATGTACATTATTGGATATTAATTTCAGAAAAAAATTCTTCAAAAAGTTTTAATTCTCATAATCTAAAATAGAAAAAATGTTACAGCGACTCTGACTTGTGAAGAAGATGCCTGCTCTTTAATTTGCATATTGCCATTGTTACAGATTGCTTAATCTATTTAATTACTCTATATTGTGAGTAATTCAATTTAAGAGGCAAAATAACCAAGATTATTGTGTGGAATAATACACCAAAGCCAACATAAATGAGATACCTATGTGGTTTAGACTGTGTACTTCTCAAGAATAACAGGATATAAGAATAAATTTACCTGACACAGTCAGCTAAGTTTAAAACTGTCAGATTTTTACAGGAAGAAATAGCTTTCAGTGAGGAATCTGTTAGTCGAGAACAGTCAGTCAGATAAACATGTTCTAAATTAGGACATTGTTTACCAATTTGTTTGATACTAGCATCAGAGATTCTGTGGTTTCCTGAAAATATACATCAGATAATTTAGAAACAAATCAAACTTTAAGACAGTCAGAGATCCTTGTTTTTTCAAGGTTTCATCAAGAACAAGATCCCTTTGAACAGAACCAGATGGCTATCTTGAGATTTTCTGTACACAGATACAATATATATACTGATTTCATAGGGCAAATATAAAACATAATAGAATAAACCAAAACACTTGCCATCAACTTTGATCGTCACTAGTTGTCGGAATTGGGCTATTTTCTTAAATGGTTCATCTGTTAATAATGGAGAACCTAGAAATGATGCTGTCCTGAATTTCTGACATTTGTCTGCTAATGCCTACAAATACAATTCATTACATTTCTAAAATTATTGGTAACTTTACAAAGTCTGTCTGTTCTAAAAACAAAATTATCAACTCAGCTGTTTTCCATAAAAACAATTTAAAAAAAGATCAATGCCAAGAGGTTCAGCCAAAGACAAATATTATCCTTGTAGAAATGTTGTATAATACAGACGGAAGTGAACTTACCATAACACTTTCATCATTAAGTGTAGGGAATTCATTTAAAGCAATCACTTGAATATTGGTACAGCCTTGTGCTAAATTCTTAAATCCACTCGGTGTAGTCTTCAAAATAATAACAAGAAAATAACAGTATATACTATAGCAATACAGAAATATTGCAATATACAATATATATATTTGACATAAACACCATTTCTCTTAAAGAATCTTCAAACAACTATACCAGCAATAATGCCATTATAAATGTTATAATTAGAATTTGAGACTCTGAAGACTAAAGAGTTTACCTGTAGACAGCCACTGAGGTCTAAATGTTCTAATTTCTTACTACATTTACCACTGGCTAAATACTGTAGACCACGATCTGAGAACTTGGTACAAAAGGCCAGACTTAAAAACTGTAGATTATAGCAATATCTGTAATGGAAAACAAAGTATTATGTTGTTTGTTTGAATTGAGATCTTGGTTACTAATCCCAAATTGATTCCAGCACCAACTTTTTGAGAGTTGCCAGAGTCTTTATAACTATAAAACAGAATCTTAATTACTTTTCCTGTCCATGACCCCGTACTGATACTTACTTGGCTATAGATCTTAGTGAAGCATCAGTAATACTGGTGTGTGATATATTCAAATACAGTAAAATTTGACATCCTTTAACAACAAGACTTAATAAATCATCCTAGAAATTAGAATTTTATATTCCAGATTAGATATCATGGTTTATCTATGTATACACCTAGGCAAACTTTAGAACTTATTGCATACATATTTTACGAGGGACTAGATATTTTAGTTTGCTGTTTACAATTTCAGTATAGGGTATCAAAACTGACTTTCTGAACCATGGGTTGATCTTTACTTTTAAACATAACACCTACAGCCTTTTTTTTTGCAGATTTTTAAAGAAACAACTCACATCTAAAATTTTACATTCGGACATATTTAAGTCCTGTAAATTCCGACATTCACTAATACTGACAAATGTTGGCATGGTGATATATTTGACTGCTCGTAGATTAAGGTGAATCAGATATGGCCTTGCTTTATACAACAGTCTACCACATACTTTATCTGTCACTCTGGAAATATCAATATTGTAGTGAAGATATATAAATATCCCTGACAAAATGTAATGAATTCAAGTAAATTGAAAGAAATTCTTACCAGTATATATGGAACAGTAGTAATAGACTTTAAAACTGATTTGAAATCAAATTAACAAATTTTTAAAATAGAAAACATAAAAACAATAATAAACTCTGTACATGCAATCTAATAAAACTTTTAAAACAATAAAAGCAGTTTTTAATATTGGAGAGTTAAAGCTGCAAATAAAGCACTAAACTGCCTAATAAAGTCTGTTAGTTACTGGCTATTTTCAGCTGGACTACAAAGGATTTGGCCCCAAAATGTTTTTCTATTCTAATACCATTATAAACAATAATAAAAATAACTTCTTTACAAGTAAGTAGATAAATTGAACAGATACTGAGAGAGAAGATGTCAGGAAATATTATATCATTTGGGACTTTACTGTGAATGATTAGGTTATTGCAGATGAACAATAGCAGTTAGTAAGGAGGAAAATTTGGCCAGAACAGTACAAGCACTTGTTTATTCTGACCTTAAACATTCTAAGAAAGAAATATAAAGAAATAAAAGAACGATATAGAATGATATAAAAGAAGAATATAAAATGTATGATGATGAGGGCTGATTAAAATTCTGCTCTGTAGCCTACTAAATAATTTACCCAAATTTCAATCTGAAAACCAAAATATTTTATTAGTAAAACTCAGAGAAGCTAAAAAATAAACTTGAAGCACTCACAATAAAGTAAAGCTCTACTAAGACTCTTGAATTCACTCATAAATTTCAAAGCTTATTGCCAATTGTTTAAAGCACAAGAACCAATCTCTAAAACATTAACTGAAGCAATCCAGCAAAATATCACATCAATTGAAGCTTGAACTTAACATTACTCTGAATTTCTACAATCTATCCACTGCAATTTTATTTATTCAAATAACTATAAAGCTATCAGAATAGGTCTTCAATGCAATCCTCTCATGTCTCAGAAGTCAACTAAAGCAGCAAGTAAAACAAATATTTAAAAATATTAGGAAACATCCAAAATATGAAAATAAAACCTACCTTCCGTGGACATTGTACAGGTCAATCTGAAAAATAATAAAGAATCAGTGAGGAATCAAGCAAAATTGTTTTATTGATAATAATAAGTGAAAAAAAGATGATAAAAATTCAGTTCCTATAAATCCTTCAACCTCATCTATAATTTCATCATTGTTTTTATCCTAAGACTCTTGATGTAGCCTTGGTTCCCCAATGTAACATCCAAGGAGCAAGTAGAGAACTAAGAAAGTGATGCCCTAAAAACTTGTTTTAATGTAAATTAGGATTAAACCTCTTACCCTACTCCATAAAGAATTGGCTTGGGTTATAACTTTCCAAGATCGGCAAACACAAGCACAATTAGCAATATCAGCCATATCTAAATGACTGAATATCTGTAAAAATAATAGTAAAGCAATTTGAAGCAGATGAAACAAGTCAAGGGAAAACAAGAATTATATAAATATGAATTACAGGAATTTACCACATATGCTTTGTGTATAAATTGGGAGACAAAATTTTGGCAAGAGAAATTCATACTCTAATTTATAAGTTTTGTCCTTTTTCTAAAATCAGTGTTTTAAATTCTAGTGAAAAGAAATGTACACATAAATTCTTCAAATAAACTATTAAAACATATTAAATTTAAACTATCTTTCATTATTTTTTACCTTTACAGCCACTTTTCTGGGTAACATAGAAATACTGTCTCTCGCTTCACCAGACCCCCGTCCAAATATATCCTCCTCTTCCATATGCTCTCCTCTTTCCAGCCGCTGAAAATAAGTTGTTCAGATACGCATGAGTATTAATTGTAGGTAATTATACAGTGTTGTGTCTGTAGCTTTAGAAGTTATGTCTTTGATACACACAATAGATTCAATTTCTTAATTTTAAATCACTGCCTAATATCCCAATGACTATTCATAAGTTTGTAGAATGTATGCTCATTACTTGCATTTCAGTACTGTAGTTTTTGTAAATTCTTTTTTGTTTATCCACAATATATAGGCCTATTATACAATATCTATTATCATTATATATTATTTAACAAGTAGATTATTCTGTGTTATTTATCACTTCATATCACACAATAGATTAGAAAAAATATGAAACATGCTAAAAATATACCCAATCACCAAAATTTAAAATCTAAGCATTAAACTATCTGTAAAATGCTGTTTATAGACAATATGACAAAACTTGTAAATGGACTGGATGTGGAAATCAAAATGCCATGAACATAATATAGTATGACTGTGCTCTAATCAAAATGGTAATGCAAAGGTCAATATAATTAGGAATATACAATTCTTGGTTTTGTGATATGGAGTTGTCAACACACACATACAGTGATAATATATCTGTGCCCTGTGAATATTATTATTATTATTGCTACAATATCCATGGCAACAAGATAGAGATACAACAGACATTGTTACTATTGGTATCTTTACTTGATTCAATCTCCTGAAATTAATTAATAATCCTTCAAATTTAGAAAAAAAAACAAAACAAGAATCATCCGCAAAAACAGCTTGGTTCTTAGAAACCTATATATCAGTTGTCTTGATAATGATTTTATCCAGATTACCTGAAGTCATTTACAACTAGGTTAACTGAATCAATGAATAACTATTCATTTAACATAATATAAGATCTCCCATCGGTACAAAATTTTACCTCTTTAATAGTCATAGAAAGGCTTATGTTGAATGTTGATCTGCACAAACTCCTAAATAGGAACAAAACTGTTCTGTTTCACTTAATTTCCCTCACTGTTGTATTGTTTTACTTAGTTTGTATCTTTGAGCATCCGTAAATATATCTATTGAAAGATTCTTTCATTTTTGTAATGTTAGAGAGCCCACCTTGTTTCCGAAACAGACCAAATAGTGAATTATTTAGTTGAAGTCTAATATAAGCCTAATCAATGTTATTTTAAGTAAGGAGGAATTTTTCAACTTAACAAGCTCCTGAACAATTTAAAAAAATTGAGAAGCATAAGAAAGCTCAAAATGGTAACATTAAATGTAAAAAAAAAAAATTTCAGAAAATAAGTTATGCCTAACTAAGTACTTCAGCAGCTTTTTCTTATTTTAAAGTAGAGAAACCAAATTCTGATTAGATTTATTTCTTTATATTGAATATCCGGTATATTCAAATGCTCAAAAAGCTATCAAAAATATGATTTTAACATACAAGCACTATAAAAATTTATACGCTCAAATTTTTCAAATTGGAAAAGTATTCTATGAAGCAACAGTGGAATCATCCTACCTTAAAAAAACACTAGGGGATGAAAAAATAAAAGAATGATGCACGATAAGCTATATAAGACACTCTGAATGAAATGGATATGATGATCAAACAGTTGAACAGCTATATTGCCTAACTTTATTTGAGAGTGATTTTTCAAGGATGACAACACTGGACTTATACTCAATGATAACGTCTACAAAACCTTATCCTGCCTTGACAGTAATCTTAGCAAGTCACTGCTCTAAGTTTGAGTTCAGAAAGCAATTAATCAAAACACACTAACACATATATATGTATATACAAATATTAACTGAAATTACAGGAATAAATGGTTCTGCTATAAGATTAAAGAGTATAGAATCCTCCACAGATTATATTAGAAACATTAATTACAGTAAAAAAGAAAGGAGATCATAGACAAACTTATCTACTCTAGAATTACTGACCACTGTGTACTAATAAAATGATTGAAACATTACTCAATTATAATAATTATATTTATAAGCTTAGATAGTTCATATGAATTCTTCATATCATACAGAAAAGGTGTAAGGTCTGCAGTCCCACCTTGCTCTATAAATATTTAGAAAGTGGTCAGATAAATTTTGGAGGGTTTTATAAATGAGAAGAGGGGTCGATTCAGGGTGAGAAAAAAGTCTGGCTCCTGTGACTTTGCTCTGTCCTACATAGAAAAAATCTTCACTAGTACTTCCTTATTGTAATATATAGATACATTTCCATAGAATTACTGAGTAAAATATTTTTTATAATAATGATATTCTGCTTATAAAAAAAGTACATTCATATAATAATTGTGTAATATATATTACACCAACCTCGAAGTATTCCCTCTGTCGTTTAGCATCAATAGTATGATTATACCAGGCATCAAATATTACTCTTCCTATTGCTATATGGTAAACATACTGTAACTTCTGATAAACCACTAAAAAATATTAAATCAAAAATATAGAAAATGCTTTATTATCACCTAATTATTATTACTTTTTCATAAATTTTTACCATACCCTCAAATATGAATTGGATTTAAAACATAGTGTTCTAAGTAAGAACTTCTAACTAAAAAATTGCAACTTTTACGATTTTTTGTAGACGTTTCCAGATGATATGATTGACAGGGAAAGAAACACCTGCCAAAACTATTGTAAAACTGAATAATTGACATGTACATGTATATGGAACCCCTTTCCTTACCTCCATAAAATAGGGAAATATTCTAATGAGAGTCAAATCATTGTAAATATGAGTATTTGTATGTAAATAACGATACTAATAGTTTGTTATAGTAGCTATACTTACTGGCTTGTCTCCCTTTTCTATATCTTACCCAATCCTACAAAATACATAGTTAGCTAATTGTTATAATTTTAATATTTACCATGAGTTTAACCTGAAAATATTCAAACCTGGCTTGTGATATTGGCTATCTTCCTTTACAGATAGAATAACTGGCAAACTTCAATGATAAAGATTTTATATGATAGATTAAGTCCTGAAAATGTCATTGCTGAAATCAGAATATCATTATCAAATATCAAACTAAAATATACCTTCCATGTTTGAAAATTAACTTTCAGTTTTTGAGCAATATATTGCTTTTCAGCCAGATTTAATTTTTCTTCTGTAAATCGAACTTTTTTCATTTGGCCCAGATGAAACTGCATCCATGCACTGAAATAATACCCATATTGAACAACCAATTTTATGGGCTTTTTTGACAACTGACTGTCTGCATTCTTGATTGTTACCAATGTCAAATAAATAATTATAGAATTGTTTTTATTCCTTATTTTTCCTTAATTATATTTCTTATTTCCAAATCTTAGCTTTTTGTTTTGAAGCCCAGATATTTTGAATATAACATAAAATAACAATGTTTTAATTGTTTTAATTACAGAGCCAAGGCAGATAATTATTCTATAAACTGGATTTATCCATCAGTATTCTTATCACTGTATTTACAAATATTAAAATGGTTATATTCCTACTTACTTGAAACATACTCTTTTTAGATTGGTATTATACTTAGTATAGGCCTTGGTGTACATCTCAGCTGAGGGCTATAAAATATTAAATATAGTCATTTTCAATAATTCTTGAAGTTTTAAATATTCCATCAATCAGACTTAACTTGGTTGCTGTAGGACCTTGGTTTTAAGAAAACAAATAATAAAATTTAAAATAAGGCCTTGTTTTATTTCTAAGAGGAATCAATGTATAAATATTAAGAGTCTGTCTGGATTGATAAGAGTTAAAAATTAGAATTAGAATATAACTATACTCACCAAAGAACTTTCATCAAAGTTGAAAATATAATCTAAATTACTTTCAGACACAATACGTCTTGGAGGTCGATATCCATCAGGTATAA
The DNA here is from genome assembly GCA_030562195.1 of Nipponacmea schrenckii. Taxonomy (NCBI): domain Eukaryota; kingdom Metazoa; phylum Mollusca; class Gastropoda; family Lottiidae; genus Nipponacmea; species Nipponacmea schrenckii. Next base: position 36,812,280 of record JAUJPP010000005.1, read on the forward strand.
ATAAATCCCTGAAAATCGCCAATAATACCAGACTGATATAATGAAAAAACTTTACCAAATAAAATCTGAAAAGCTGACAGCATAATATTAGATTCACATGTAGGCTTAAAAACACAAGCAGACAGAAAAGTTTGGGGTTAGCTTAAATTAGAAAATTTAACCCATACCAATAAGCTATTGTATGATTTAAAATTAAACTTACCATGCCAGCTCATGTTTACCTACTTCTTCCAGTTCATTAAAACACTCCAATATAAATTTTAGTGGATCATCAGGACAGACTACTGCTAGCCCAGTTAACAGAGCCTAGGAAAATATACAGGTATTATAATTAAACTCTTTTATTATCATTATCAAAAACTCTGTGGTTGACTTTTTTTCTATATTGAATTAAACCAGATTGTAGTAAAATAATAAAATAAAAAACTAGGATCGAAGCCTTAGTTAAAGATATGTGATTTCAAATTACTGGATTATCTCAGTACCACTACATATTATAAAAATGATGGAACTAACAAACCAAGGCCCTTTTGCATCAGTGACATCTGTAACACCAAGTTTCGAGGTGGGTATTTTATGTTATTGAATATGGACAATACTTTGATGTTTCTGATATGAAATACAAACAAAAATCAAAATTAATGTCATGCACCTCGTACAAGTCTGGTAGTTTATTTATACGAAGATATCGCCTCATTTCAGGATCCAGTTCTTTTAATGCAGAAGCCATCTTGAATACGAAAAATTTAACGAAATTCCTGGAATAATTCAAAGAAACCCAGAATTCTTGATGCTTATTTCAAAACTGTATACAGTTCTATGTTCTGAGAGCAGCCATGTTTGTTTTTATTAGCAACGAAATAAGAGTGGCTCCCCTTTAAAATCTATAATTTGTACACAGCTTTAATTATTTCCCTAGATCTCTTATGACATTAAATAACTTTAATTTTATCATCATTTTTTATCAATAATTTATCAAATTAATACTAATATATTTTGGAGCCCAGACGTAAAAACTAAATTCTCCATTTAGAAATCTTCGTTTTCTTCAATCATACTAATTCCTATTTTTTCGAAAAATTAAGAGGATTCTGGGAGAGGCATGTTGTCCATGTTGTGACGTCACCAAAGCTGGTGCGACGACGAAACTGACGTGGCAAAAGAGAAAAATTTGTATTTTAACATCGAACGTTGAATTGTGTACATTTATTTATTGACAGAAGTTTGAGGGGCAATTTAACCTTTACCCGTGTCAAAATTTCAAAATGGGGTTAGCTATTTCGTCCGTTTTTACTCGCCTATTTGGCAAGAAACAAATGAGAATTTTGATGGGTAAGTGCAATTTCACCAGGAAACTTATTCGTTCTCTTTTTTATCATCGACATTGTGTTGGTATAGTATTATACCTCCTATAGATTTAAACATGATATTTTACATAAGGACGTGACGTTTTTGTTGTCTCCTTTCTTGGGTGAACACTGAAATAGATTTATTGCCACACCCCTAGCATTGCATTCTTCTTCAATTTGATATCTGTATTGTATCAATCAGTTTTATTGTTGTAAGTTTAATCTAAAAACATTTCTTTAGGAAAAGATCAGAGTGTCTAATTGCAACTATAATTTTAAAAATATAGATCTACTGCTGGTACCAATATTTGAGTAAAGTTTACTGTCTGTTTACTCATCCTGGGAAGTCAAAAGAGGACACAATAGGCTATGCAATCCTCCGTTATTTCTGTTAATTCAATGAGTTATAAGTCTCTCAGGTAGTTAGACAATGTCAACCTCTTGTAAATTTTTCGCTATTTAACTTATTTTTCGCTATTTTCTGAAAGTCCTATTATTTTTTTGTTTTGTTTTCTAGTTGGTCTGGATGCAGCTGGTAAAACTACTATTTTATATAAATTAAAATTAGGTGAAATTGTAACCACAATTCCCACTATTGGTGAGTGATTTGAGATTTCTCTTGTAATTTTACTGGTCTTTGATCACATAGGGTTAAACCATGGAATGTAAGTAAGTGGACACATAATGGATATATGTGATTATGGTGAGGGAACATTGAAACAAAACCTCAATTGTATTGTCACATAGGTTTGTAAGACCCAAGCTGGGGCTTTAAATAGTATGTCAGTTATGATTTTGGACACACCTTAAAACTTCCTTGAATTCTCCCAATTCCAATCTTATTATCTTACAAAGCACAAGAATACCAGTTAAAACGGTAACATGTCAAAACGGTAAAAAATTTTATTATTATTATTATTATTATTATACAACATATTTATAGTGCACCCTTTCACTAACGTGTTCAGGGGCACTTTACAATAAACTGATAAAAATCTATAACAATAATTACAGTACAGTAAAATACAATTAAAATTGTTTTAATTTCTCTGAATTTTAGGTTTTTATAATTTTAAAATGGAATTAATAAAACAAAAGGATATATGTGATATTGAAAAAATTTAAAAAATATAAGATTTAATTTTTAAAAAGCTTGGGTTTAAATAGATGAGTTTTGATATTGGACTTAAACAATAAAAGATTACTTTGGGGAAGTATCCCAAGGTAATTTATTATCTTAAAAGGGCCAAAAAATCCCTTAAAAGGTCTTGCCCAAATAGGGAAACCAACTTTATTAGTCAAAACGGTTAGAACTCCACCAAAACGGTAACGGAAATTTGGTTAAAACGGTAACAACTCCGCTAAAACAGTAACAGCTATTTTTGGTTAAAACGGTAACGAAATAAATCCTATAATTAATGTGATCTTTATTAATCAAGATAGTATTAACTTAAAATTGGTGATTGAAAAAAAGCTCAAACAATCTTTGCCAATTGATCAAAGTAATAAACGGTATACCGACATAATTAGCTAACAGATTTCCTGACAACTATCATTATTAGTAATCACGATCAAAATTTAAATAACGCGATACATAATATTTTCTAATTAATGACATAAATAGAAATAAAGTACTTGTCCGATGCACCACTTATGAAATTTTGGTCGTCAGCACATTTTATGAATAATGTTACACTTGTTTGACTGTCTTGTTGGGATTTGAGGCGCGTTCGATGCCCTCTTTTCGTCGTTTGCCATTGAAATAATAGTGTAGGTGTCGCCCAGGGGCAAAAATCGAACGCAGCCACCTCACAGATACTCGTAATGCACGTGATGTCTTTGAACACTTCTGACAGTTCAGAAATTATTTACCCAACCTTCTAATTTTTGTACAGATTACAAAGAGCCCATACATTAAAGAAATACATAAATAGTTTGCATGTAGGCCTCAGTACGATAGAGACAATATCTTAGAATAAACGGTCTAAGCACTAAAAATTAAGGTGTGTCTGTTTTGTCAACTTATTCTTCGTCGGACGAGGTGCGTACATAGTAGACCTCTGCATACATTTTCACAATCCATTGTTATTTTCACTACTACGAAATGTTTATATTAAAGAAATGTACAAAATAAATTATTTTTATTCACCAAAATATCTGTTAACGTTTTGGTGGAGTTGTTACCGTTTTAAACCCAAAATTTTTGTTACCGTTTTGGTGGAGTTGTTACCGTTTTAACTAATAAAATTTGTTACCGTTTTGACATGTTACCGTTTTAACTGGATACCAAGCACAATATCCACAATGTTATTTTATGTGTGGCATTAGGACAGTTAACACTGTGCCATCTGTTGCAATCTACTTATCACAATGAGACATTTATTAAGAGCAAGTACGCTTATATTCACAATAGCTTGAGATATAGAACTTGAATATAACTACAACAAAAAAAAGTTGGTTTTAGACCTCTAGATTTATGTATTTTTTATATATTAAGTTTATTGCCATTGATGTTAGTATTTTTTTTATCTTATAAAACAATTTTTGCAGGGTTTAATGTTGAAACAGTTGAATACAAAAACATCGGGTTTACTGTGTGGGATGTGGGAGGACAAGATAAAATCCGACCATTATGGAGGCATTACTTTCAGAATACACAGGGTTTAATATTTGTTGTTGACAGTAATGACAGAGAACGAATAAACGAAGCTCGGGAAGAATTAGAAAAAATGGTGAGTGAGGTTCTTGATTTGTTTGTATTTGTAATGTTAACATTCAAAATATCTGACCGTGTACATGAGTTAGATATGGATGGTTAAAGAGGTTTGATTGTTGTACCAAAATTTATTTTCTCTCTGACATAGTTTGTTGATATTGTGATAGTTAAATCCAATTGATTTTGACTTTGCTCTACTATTAATGGATGGGTGTGACAGTTATTAATGTATAAGATGGAGTATTTGACTAGTTACTATGATTTATAACAGTTATTTGCATTAGTTTATATCATTTTTACGTAACACTACGAATATTACATCAGAACCTGAAACATGTTATTACTCAGTCTCTGGCTGTTTTTATACAGTCCAAATCAACTGACTGAACAGAATTTCATAGAAACCTTTACTTAGATTAATGTTCTGTTCAGCATTTAGAGGTGCAGAGGTGCTTTATCTATATTACTGACCCCAATTTAAACTTCAAAATTCAAACCAAAAATACATGTTAAGGGTGTTATAAGAGATACTCTCCTATAGAAGCACAGTGTAAGTTTACAAGAAAATGTTTTTAAGTTACCAGCCTGAAACCAAAGTGCTGACAATGATTTTATTTCAGTTATCAGAAGATGAATTACGAGATGCTATATTAATAGTTTTTGCTAATAAACAAGATTTACCTAATGCCATGCCAGTGTCTGAAATAACAGAGAAATTAGGTTTAAATAGACTAACCTCAAGAAAGGTAGGTTATAACTATTGTTGACATAGTTGATTGAAATACATCTTAAAGTTGGTTTCCCTTATTTTCATATATACACATATATATAACATAATTGGACCTGTGAAAGTAGAGGTGTTCTAATGACTGGGAAAAATACCAGATGGTCCCACAAGTCCTTGATTAACTCGTAATTAGGCTATTTATGACGGGATTTATTATATCTAGCAAAAGACAATAAAACGTTTAAATATCACTGTGTAAAAACATTATGAATTAAGTTTTAACTCACTAATAATAAAATACAAAATCAATTCTTATACACCTTCATTCATATGACGTCATTTGGTCATGTGGTCATGTGAACAAGCATGGAGTCTAAATTTAGCATTTTAAAGCAGATCAGACTCAAATGGATTCCACAAGCATTTCTACGTCCACATAGGTCTTGTTAACTTGAGAATACATGGATTATTCATTAGAAACCTCAATAAATCAATTAGTACGCTTAATTTGGCTCTTCTCAAAATAAAAATTTAAAGTTAAGTCAATAAGTGTTGTAGAAATGCCTAATGCTGCTTTCCTGACCAATTTTCCTTATTGTTCACTGAATTTTGTTATCTGTCTTTAGCTCAATTAGGATGTAATACTCCATTCTTTTCATTTGTAATCTGACAGTTTATTTAACAAGCCTGAAGGCACATTTTATCAGTAATGGATATGACTGTGTTTATTATTTAAACATGATGTCAGAGATAATCATTATGTAATGTGTTGTAGTTAATGACATTTATTACATCTTTATACATAGATATATTGATAATATCTAGAGTGCTCAATGGATGTTCTAGAATGTTTTGGGAGCTAGTTAGATTTACTTGGCGTATGATATTTATTTCCAATGCTTAAGACTGGGGGCTTAAAGTAGTAATTGTTTAATTCTTTTTTTTCAGTGGTATATACAAACCGCGTGTGCTACACAAGGAACTGGTTTATATGAAGGTTTAGACTGGTTATCCACGGCTTTAGAGAAAGCTTAGATTATCCAGTGACTATTGTATTTATATGTTTGGGTCTGTTGAATCTTGTGTGGCCAAAAAAAATCATCTCAACATAATCTAACAATTGCCACAACCATAATCATAATGCCTCCACAATGTGAGTGCATTTAAGAAGATGTTATGAGTTACCTCCCTGGAAAATTTAAGCAAAATGCGTATTATCATGCTCATGCCTGCCATTCCAAAGTCAGCTGTATACAGATAAGTTATCTCAAGGAAATCCACAGATGAAGTCTAGATGTTACCATTGCTCTATTTCTGTTGGCTTGTACCTTTTAAATTAGTAAGAATATTTGGAAATCGCAGGTAAAGTTACTGCTTCACAGTGCTGATGAAAAACAAAAACAAAATACTTTAACTATAATGCAACAACTTTTTCTACCAAAATGGCAGGTCAACTTGGGAACAATTTAAAGATTCAACAAGACCATCGGAACTCAATGTTGTTAATATATCTTTTGGGATTGAAGATTTCTGGGGATTAGAATTTCATCTTGGAGAAGAATTGTAAATTTGTATGTTTTATGTTCTGATTTGTGTATAATATTTTCATTCCTTATTATTTCTATAATTTATGTTCTGTATAAATATGGAATTTTGATGTTTCTATCCTGGCTGTATTACTATATCAAGTCTTATATTAATAGAAGATGTTTTAGAGAGCAAGGATCCATAAGCTATATGATTAAGCAAAAGAGTGCTCCTGATCCTGAAAACATACTTCTATATTCTTGCAAATAATATTTGCATGATTCAGTGTTTTGCATTATGTTTTGCATGATGAAATCACCAAATTAGTTAATTTTACTTACAACCAGTGGGGGTTACTTATTTTCACTGAATGCGCTTTCTGTCTTTGTACAATTGATCACTGCACATTTAATCATCACACATCATTATTTATTAAAGAGTTATTGCCCTTGATTTGATATAACTCAATAATTATCTTATAGCTGTTCACTTCCAAAGTACTGAAAATATAAAATAAACTGTGTCTTTGCAAGCTTATAGCCTTATGTTCATGTTATATCTAGGCAAGGGCAGTAACTCTGAGATTTCCTGGCTGTAAAATTGCTTATTTAAACCGGTTATGGCTAACAACCTTTCATTAAATATACGTAAAAATGTCCCATGATCCTTAATGTAGCCCATGTGATATTTCATTCCATTCATTGATTGCTTACTTATTTCTAAAGTACATGTGTTTTTTTTTAACTGTTCTTGATGAATGCTTAACATTAAATGGAAACTGATAACATATATTACACAGCTACGAAATTGTTTTTAAACTAATGGTCCTTGTTAACTTTAAGTGGAAATACAAATTCAGCGGTAATCCAGTCTTGTTTTTATTCCACTAAATATAAGTTTTGTTGTAGAGCCTTTGTTTTTGGGATTTATTTGTTGTTTTTGATGTATGTTGAAGCATATGAGAATGTTTTGGATCTTTTTGTTACGGTACAACCTTATGCTGTACTTTGAAGGCGGCCTCTATGTTAGCTTTAGAAAAGTGGAGAACATTAAGAAGTTTGTATCATGTAATTGAAACCTTTCTGGGTAGCAAATAATGTTAAATCATTATACATATTATCACAAACTCTAATGCCCCAAAGGTGATTTCAGTTAATGAAGACAAGATTTCATTGTGTTAAGCTTACCGAATATATATATATATATATATGCCTTCTTCATAAAAGTATGCTATTCAGTTATTCAAACATGGGGAGTCCATAGTAATAATTAGAAACTACAGGAGTATTTTGTTTTGAAAATATTATATAGAGCCTTTTTAATCAGTTACATCATGCCCTAAAGGTGAAACAACAACATTAGGAATTCTGATTGGTTGACTATATTGAAGCATTAACCAATCAGAGTCTGCAAAAGGGTTTTGATCTTTCTGACTACAATTGGAATCATAGTCATTCTGTACAGATCATAAAGAAATATACCATAAATAATAATATTGAAATAAAGTATATCTACACTAATTTGTAGTTTAATTGTTATTAAAACAAGAGGTTCAATAGAAGGTTGCTTACCATGGTGTCCTGCTCTGCTGGGATCGAAACTTTTCTAGGAGTCTAAATAGAACAAATCGTGGAATAACATGAATTTCATTTTCTAGTCTTTCATTAAGAATATCCATACTGTCGTTACAGATAGCCAATTTGTCGAAAAGTCTATTTAAGATAAATGAAGATCAACTATAACAGTTTTGTGACAACTATTTAGTAATGGCATCTGTAGGCCTACTCAAATAACATAGGATTTAAAAATTGTATATCCAGTCTGATTTTAAGACTCTCAAGTGTATTATAAGAACCATCATCAAGTATATCTAGTCCGTCATGAAGGATATAAGGTACGTGTATAAAGTATATCCAGTCTGTCATGATGGATATAAGGTACGTAAATAAAGATTATCCAGTCTACCCTGAAGGATATAAGGTCCGTAATAAAGTATATCCAGTCTGTCATGAAGGATATAAGGTTTGTCACACAGGATACAATAAAGTATATCCAGTCTGAGTCTGTCAGAATTATTTAAGGTCCGTCATAAATAAAGTATATTTATTCTGTCCTGAAGGATAAAATGTTTGTAGAGTATATTTAGTCAAGAAGGATATAAGGTCCCTCCTAAAGAATAAAAGCTTTGTAATAATGTAAATGCAATCTGCCATGAAGTGAAGGTCTATTATACACTATATCTAGTTTGTCATGGGGGGGTATAAAATCTGTCATATAGTATATCTAGTCTGTCATGAAGGATAAACAGTCATAATTTATATCCAGTGAAGGATATAAGGTCCATAATAATATATATCCCGTGTGTCATGAAGCATATAAGTTATGTAATAGAAAGAAAGAAACAACTATATTTTACAAGGATAACAACTTAGGTTTACAAGTCCGTTGTGACAGGGATCCTTTCTTGGCAAAATCTCTTGGCATTGTTTTGTACCCATTTACAGCTGGGTGGACTGGAATTATGAGTGAAGATGACTTATTCAAGGTCATCGAACTTTCACACACTGATCGAGAAAATAAAGTATATTAAGGCTGTCACAAAGGCTATAACATCCGCCATACATTATAAAGTACATTCAATCTGTTTTGAAGGTTATTTTGACTCTAAAAAAGGATACCTCATTTGTCTGAAAAGATATCCAGTCTTTTATGAAGGATATCCGGTCGGTCATTATGGATATCCAGTCTGTTATGAAGGATATTCGCTCTACAATATCCTTCTTTGATAGAGGATATGGCATATGCATTGCAGTCTAAAGGCTATCCAATAATGAGGCAGTCTGAGGGACACCGTTAAAAATAAAGAAACCCTTGATAATAACCATCAATGATAAGTAATAGCAGTTAATGGGATGGTAAGTTCTAATTTCTAGATCATACTTTTTCAACAAGTGCCACCCATCCAATTACACAATGAAAGATAAATCAGTGAACATGTAATAACACTTCTTTTATTTTTTAAAATCAATATTTCAATTCATATCAATTAATCTAATATACATGAAATATTTTTTAAATATTTTATTTTCTCTTCTTTTGTTTTCTCCTTTTGTCATATCATTCATTGTTTTGTATAAATGTTAGACAGGACCTTGTGTATTTTTAAACAAATCATACATGAAATATTTGTTCATATTTATTTTTTCATTTGTTTGTTTTTGTTTTGTTTAAATGTTAGATAGGACCTTGTCCTTGTGTATTTTAAAACAAATTATACATGAAATATTTGTTCATATTTTTTTTTTCTTTTGTTTGTTTTTGTTTTGTTTAAATGTTAGACAGGATCTTGTCCTTGTGTATTTTAAAACAAATTATACATGGAATATTCGTTTATTTTTTGTTCATATATCATTGTATTGTTTGAATGTTAGACAGGAATATGAGATTGTGTATTGGTGTTATATTTAGAGTAACTGAATCTATGTACAGTCTCAAATATGAATGAAGCTATGTACTGTGTCAGATATAATAGAAGCTATGTACAGTCTCAAATATGAATGAAGCTATGTACTGTGTCAGATATAATAGAAGCTATGTACAGTCTCAAATATGAATGAAGCTATGTACTGTGTCAGATATAATAGAAGCTATGTAAAGTGTCAAATATAATAGAACCTCTGTACTGTGTCAGATATAATAGAAGCTATGTACTGTGTCTGATATAATAGAAGCTATGTACAGTCTCATATATAATTTGAAGCTATGTACAGTCTCAAAATATAAGAAGCTATGTACTGTGTCTGATATAATAGAAGCTATGTACTGTGTCAAATATAAAAGAAGCTATGTACTGTGTCAGATATAATAGAAGCTATGTAAAGCGTCAAATATAATAGAAGCTATGTAAAGTGTCAAATATAATAGAAGCTATGTAAAGTGTCAAATATAAAAGCTATGTACTGTGTCAAATATAATAGAAGCTATGTACTGTGTCAAATATAATAGAAGCTATGTACTGTGTCAAATATAATAGAAGCTATGTACTGTGTCAAATATAATAGAAGCTATGTACATACTATAGTGATCACAAAACAATATAACATAAAATATACTGGCTAACATATTAATTTTTTTTTTTTTTTTTTTTCATATGAATTATATACCTTTAATATGAAAATCATTTCATTAACAATATATCTTCTAATAAATCAATTTATACAATATACACTGGTTTTTGATTAGGATTGTTTGTTAGATATGTTTTGAGGTTTAGATTGAGGATTTATATCAAGGAATTTATATCTGTTACAGCAGGTACAAAGTCAGTTGAAAGATCAAAGTCAAAGGGAGGAGAGAAATAGATATAAATATAAACATCAAGAAAACCTCCAGAAAGTTAGTTATAAAGATCAATGCCAAAGATTTTATTTGAGGAAAAGTCAGGAGAGGTGAAGGGGGAGATTTAATTCAAGAAAACCACTTGTGATCCTTGAATGGGAGTTCTACAAATAGGACAGGGCTGGTTTTTAAAGTTGGGTAAACACTTATTACAACAACAGACATGACGACACGGTTCAAACATCACAACTCTATCTTCTTCCAGGCAAAATAAACAGATTCTATTTGAGTCACTTTGTATATCTCCTCCACCTGAAATATGTGAATATTATAAGTTCATATGTCAGCATTAATTAAAAACATTTCAATATACTATTTTCAACTTTAGAAATCTCCTAGATTTCAAGCTACTACCTCAGGTAAATGTTGCCATGGGGTGTTCTGTAAGGCAATTCAGCCTTATTAATATTTTGATTAGTTTACACTATCATCAATTATACACAACTTTAACTGAGCACAATTCAATTAGTACACTGCAGTTATAAAATGAAACTATAAATTATGAACAATATGATGATGAATTATATGATTAAGGATATTGAAAAGTAAAAAATTTACAACGTCTGGAGCTTACCTTGTCTTTTTAGTCTTGAGCATTCATTACTTAATGCAGATATCTCCCTTTCACATTTCCTAATCTCATCTTCAATTAATTGTTTTTGGTGCTCTATCTCTTGTGCCAGAGACCTAGAGTAGTTAAGCTGTTGAACAAGAGTTGCCTCCCTTTCCTCATGTCTAGATACAGCTGTTTGTAGTCTTGAATTCAAGTTTTCTAATTGTACATTCTGTTGGTCTATAATAGTGTCTTTCTCTACCAGTTGATTGCGTAATTGTTGTCTTGTGCAATGAAGAACAAGATTCTGACGGTTTTTCTGACTAAGTTGCTGCCCTTGTTGATGAAGTTGCTGCCCTTGTTGATGGATTTGTTGTTCTTTCTGCTGTACTATTTGTTCCTTTTGCTGTACTATTTGTTCTATTTCCTTATCTTTATCATTTAATTGTAAACAATGTACATTGTTTATATTAGCTACAGAAAACTTTGTCAGTTGGTCTTTAGCTGTCATAACATGTTCTAATCGTTCCAATTGTTTATCTTTCTTCTCAATTACCTCCCCTTGAAGATCAATGACATCCTCCTTCTTCTTCAATTCTCCATCTGCTAAAATTGCTGCCTTTAACATGGAGATATTGGGATATCGACCATCTGGAATATACAAGAGAAAAAAAAATGTTTTAAAGTTTTAAACCTTAAATTTGCTCACACACTATACAAGTTACTTGTACTAGAGTAACCTGTTTTAGTCAGAACATCATGATATGTTTCATGAAGATCATAGTGATTGAAATTCTTGAAAAAAAAAAAAAAATTGGACACAACCACAAACATGACATGAATGTTGTATGATGGTATGACTACAAAAACATCCATCTTTCCAAATATATCAAGGTTTAGTGGATTCTAGGTATGTAAATACATTTAAAACCCCTGTTTCCACGAAGGTGCTGATTAGATTTTTGACTCTCCCCCAGCAATATCTGTCCAAATAGCAAGTTTGTCTTAAGGTGTGCCCTGAATAATCTACAAAACCCAATCATGAGGATCAAATATTCTCTATGATCTCTAATCAATGATATAAAAGTGAGTTATGGATACTCACAAGTCAAATTAAAGATTTTTTGTACAAGATGAAATAACAGTTGTGTTGTATACCCACATGATGTATAAGCCGTTAATAGTTCTCGAGATAAAGTTGGAGGGTAGGGATCAGGTACAATCAGGTTATCAATCTTACACACTGGTTCTGAAATTATAAATATAATCTTTGAATTATCATTTTCCACCAAGAAAAGGTATTAGTCAGACGCCTCATTAAATTCTGAACAAAAACAATAGCTGCCATATAGATCTATGAATCTTTATCTTCTCCCCAGTTGTCTTATGAAAAGGGATGTCAGTTAATTCATTTAATTCCATCATATACAGTAGAACCTCCCTTCAGAGACCACTCAAGGGAATATTCAAAAACGGTCGCTGAGTGAAGGTGGCCTCTTAAGAGAGGAACTGCAAGACCATTTCTTTTTGACATTTTTGAAATCATAGGATCTTACTTTTATTCTTACATGTATAGTTTCTACTGCTTTTGCATGCTATCTCCTATCTACCGATGGGATACTCTATTTTGTCGTATTTTATTTTCCATTAGATACCAAAGTTCTCACAGTTATTATCTTTTTCAAAGTCAAAATTCTCTACCTTAAATCAATAAGATATCCGTATTTACTTGCATTTTAATTGCCCGGTAACACGCTTTATTCCATTTTCACCTGATTAATATTTTTTTATAACAACATCCGGTATACCCTACTTTCGCTTTCTGATCAAATTTATGGTAGTCTAAATTTTCCCAAAAAACGAAATATTGAAGCCTTTACAGTAATTTATAATAATTGTCAATATGATGATATCTTTCAATATTAATCAGCAACAAGCTATAAAATTAATCTGTAGAAGATAATCTAATTACCGATTAGCGATAATCTCATTGAATATCGCCGACGCGTGAACGTGATTTTTGTTACGGGAGATAATCAAAAGTGTCATGGTCGCTTAATTGAGTTATTTTAATCAATTGGGAGTATAAATACATGGCCGCTGGTCGCGTAATGAAGGTGGCCGCTTATTAGTCGATAATTAGTCGGTAATCTTTAGCAATCAAAGGTATGTTTGTAGGAAATCTTTAGCAATCAAAGGTATGTTTGTAGGTAATCTTTAGCAATCAAAGGTATGTTTATAGTAAATCTTTAGAAATCAAAGGTATGTTTGTAGTAAATCATTAGGCAGTCAAATATATGTTTGTAGGAAATCTTTAGCAATCAAAGGTATGTTTGTGGTAAATCATTAGGCAATCAAAGGTATGATTGTAGTAAATTATTAGGCAGTCAAAGATATGTTTGTAGAAATCTTTAGCAATCAAAGGTATGTTTGTAGGTAATCATTAGGCAATCAAAGGTATGTTTGTTGGAAATCTTTAGCAATCAAAGGTATGTTTGTAGGAAATCTTTAGCAATCAAAGGTATGTTTGTAGGTAATCTTTAGCAATCAAAGGTATGTTTGTAGGTAATCTTTAGCAATCAAAGGTATGTTTGTAGGTAATCTTTAGCAATCAAAGGTATGTTTGTAGGTAATCTTTAGCAATCAAAGGTATGTTTGTAGGAAATCTTTAGCAATCAAAGGTATGTTTGTAGGAAATCATTAGGCAATCAAAGGTATGTTTGTAGGTAATCTATAGCAATCAAAGGTATGTTTGTAGGTAATCTTTAGCAATGAAAGTTTTTTTTGTAGTTAATCTTTACATACAATCAAGCTATGTTTGAAATTAATAAGCAAATACAATCAAGGTATTTTTGTTGTTTATTGTTAAATCCATGTTATCTTATTTAATCATTAAATACAATTAAAGGTATTTTAGTATGGTATTAAATTATAAATTCATTTCAAACATACATTTGTACAGTAGTAAATCATAAAAAACAATCAAACTAACCTGTAACTGAAGAAGCCAACTGAACTAATTTCTGCAAAAAAAATATAATTTATCATATTTCATAAGATTAGCATTATTGTGTGAATGCAATAGATCACATGATGAACTAACTGAATGAATAAATGACAAAGTCATTTTGGTATGTTCCATGCATCATCCATTGTGTTTACACACCAAAAATTGTAATGAGACAAACGTTTCCACAAATCTTAGATTGCGTCATTGTTGTGCATTGCCTACTTCAGTGTCACATGACAAACAACAGTTTATTGAAAAATAAATACCATTATGTGTTACTGGTTTATTGAAGGCAGTGGTAGTAGAAATGTAAATACAGGTTTTTGACTATAACTTGAATGTAGCAATTACATGCAATAAAATGTCTTCTTTTATTTAAAGATGGGTTGCCTCATTAATTAGAGCCAAAGTAAGCTTACTAATTGATTAATTGTGGTTTCTAATGAATAATCCATGTATTCTCAAGTTCAAAAGACCTATGTGAATGTAGAAATGCTTGTGGAATCCATTTGACTCTGATCTGCTTTGAAACGCTAAATTTAGACTCCATGTTTGTTCATTTGTATTAAAATTGATTTTGTATTTTATTATTAGTGAGTTAAAACTTATTTAAATTAATTCATAATGTTTTTACAAAATGATATTTAAACTTTTGCTAGAGGTAATAAAGGATTACAAAAATGCCATTGTTGTTGTGGAAAATATTAAGGAATGTGGGCAATAACAACAGCGTCCGGTTACGTCATGATTTATGTACCGAATTTGCAGACTGGATGATCAAAAAAAAGATCAACAATATTTGATACTTGAAGTACGTACCTATGTTAGTACCCTAACGTCATAATTAGCCTAATTACAAGTTAATTAATGACAAGTGGGACCATCTGGTATTTTTCCCAGTCATTAGAACACCTCAACTTTCTATCGATATAAGTATTACCGGTCCAATTTTGGTATATATATATATGAAAATAAGGGAAGGCAACTTTAAACATCTATGCAGGTTTACCATTGTTGTTAAATATTTCATATTATGCAAAATAACAAAATGTGGAGATATCATTTTATTCAATAAGTTGCAGGACTATATGAAGACCATGTCCGTTTAATAGTGATCACCAACTCTTACCTTTATTCCAGCCATTTCTTTGACAAATTCCGGACCCTTTTCATACAAAATAAACTGACAAGTAGGTGAAACCAAAGCATGTTGCTGCCAGGTATCAGCCTTTCTCTGCCAATTCAATATGGCTACTCCACAACAAAAACATAACACCTTGTTACCTACACCTGAAATGTGTTCAAAATGATTTTTTGTTAAGTAGATGTATAAACCTATTCTTCATGGCTGACATAATTGCCAGAATCAGAGGACAAACTTGGTTCACCTCTACGATATAGACTTGATTTAATACAAGTACAACTACTTTTCTAAAATATACATATCTTATTTCCTTTTTCAGTTGAGAAAATATTTAACTTTTTTTTTTCTGGGCTTTATTGATGTAAACTAAGCCTTAAAAGGGATAATAGGCCTATCTTTTCGCAATAATTTTTCAGTTTATATAAACATTCCCAGTGAGTAATATTGTGTCAGTGTTGGAGAAATCATTCAAAATCATATGAATCGCTTTTTCTTGGTTTTCTGTGAATTTAACTATCGAACATTATCTAACGATGTTGAGGTCAATTCAAGAGTAGAGGTCTAGTATGCATGAAAACCCCATGTTACAGTTACTTCCTTAATAATTAGGCTACATTGAAAATCTCTTAATAGATATATTAAGCATTTTATAATTAATTACCGGTACTGGATTTTGTGGTTTTATGTTTCCCTGTTCAAAACAGAGTCCACAATGACTTTCTCTTGTGAGACAATAGCAATTATTGAAACAAGCGTAAGGCTTGAAAATACGCATGAAATCAATGGTATATAAAGCACACAAACAAAACTAGCATTTAATTTAGCTAATGACTTCCCAATATCATACCGCTGCAATTTTTCTGTTTTTTCGCGATAAATTGTTAAATTAGCCGCCATTTTGAAATGTGTAAAATCATTCACACAACCATTCCCGAGAAGAGTTACTATTACTGGATTAACTACATGCTTTTGATGCATAAATCTTGTTGAAGATCGAATTTATCATATAAAATTATACTAATATTCAATTTAATTGATAAGTTTCAAGTTTTAAACCAACTATTTATTATAATAACTAATATTTTTTTTTTTTGTACGGTTATCAATGTGTCCAAATTTGAATGCATGACCTCCTTTGACAGCCAATCAAATCGAAGATGACCAAAAAATCGCAGATATGATTTTATATTTTCGACCTCCTTGCTGAGGCTATCAGTGGTTTCACCCATTTTCATGTTCAACCGTGGTTGTTTCACCCTAGTTGTTTCACCCATTTAGAGAGCTGGTGTTTTCACCCACTGATTTCTTGTGGTTTCACCCATATAAAAATTTACTTATGATCAAACCAATTAGTTACCATCATAATGAGTAAAATTCAAGAAGCCAATCCAGGATTATAAAGATCAATCCAAGTTAACAAATAAGTTAAATGAAAATCAAGAAGCCACAGTTTAGTAAGAACTGTATAAATACCACTGGTTCATTTCTACATTTTTATTGTTTGTAAACAATATTTATTTCATTGAAAAAGTGTTTCAAATAAGCGATACGGAAAAAAGCATAATGTTTATTTGAATCCGCCTCGCTAAACAAAAATAATAATTCATAATGTACAAAGTAAATGTGTGTAGATCAAATAGGTGAGCTGTAAGAGAGAGAGAGAGAAAGAATTAATATATATAGACAAACAAAAGTGGGTGGTACGGTGGGTCATCTAATAGACATGAGCAAATGCGAAATGCGTTAAATAATCAAATAGTGGTAAGTAAAAAAACTAGTATTTGTATGGCATCATTCAGTTATGAGATTTTCATCATGGAAGACTTATGTGTGGTGTGCAATGAAAGTGTTCGACCAAAGTAACATCATGTATCATGTGAAAAACGGACAAGCAGAAATTGCAATACTTATCATTTGTCCAGTTATGGTCTATCCATGGCTTTGTAAGCAATGGAGATCACATGAAGCAAGTCCCATTGTGTTTTGTTCTAATGACAAGAAGATCAAAAGAGGATTATGTTCAGGTAATGATTATATAAGGCCAAACAAAATAATATGTGTGGTTCCGGTAACCTGTTTGAAAAAAAATAGGGTAGGTAGGTAGGTATTTTTTTTTTTTTTTTTTTTTTTTTTTTTTTTTTAACAAAACAGGCTCATAATTTGATTTCAGGAAATACTTTTTTTTAGGACTGGTACCATAACTATACACAATATATTGAATTTCAGAGATTATGAGACTGTGTGTGTATGTGTGTGTGCTTCTTTAAATTTAGTCAAAAACTAATGTATTACTAATATTCACGTATTCATAATTTTATCTATTGCTCTGTGAACTAGGCCAGTGCTTTTATTGAGACTTGTCTTAATACACCCTAACACTGTCTTGCCTTTGTTTGCTGCCATACTTTGTCAAATAAATATAAAAAAATTGATAGATAGATGTCAGTGTATGAATTTGCCATATGCCTGTCTGTTTTTGGTCTATTAAAATATAGACCTAACTTCTGTTTGTATTCTATTCATTTCGTTTGGAATATTTTATTATCAGACTTACGAAGCCAATAGATAATAAAACGTTCCAAACGAAATGAATAGAATTAGACTGTCACATTTTCTGGTTCCTATTTCCTAGAACTTCCATAAGTAGCAGTTGCCATATTTGGTGTAGTAGGCCTAGATAACAGACAACAGTGCAATATCTAATCATGCTTTTCTACAACCTTAGACATATGTAAATCATGAATAACTCCAGGACAAAATTTATCATTATATTAAAATAGCCTACAGCCAATACTAGATCTGTTTTTACTGTTGCCATGTTGGCCCAACCTACCTGGCTGTTTTCTTTTTAGGAAAGCCTCTACCACCAGCCATTAATAACTCAAAAGCATTTGGCCTTGCCTCTTTACAGAGTCTCCTTCTTCAGTGTTAACAGCTATTGACAATGTGCACTCAAAATTTGAACTGTCGAAAGTTAAATAAGGAAACTACTTCCCCTACAGTCAATGACGGTACAATAGAATGAGATTGACTAGTCACATTAAAAGGGTTATCATCTACGCCTATATCAGATCCAACTT
>JAUJPP010000005.1:36831283-36850317 GCA_030562195.1 Nipponacmea schrenckii
TGTCAACTCCTTAACTAATAAGGCTAATAATTCAACTAATCTGATTCCTTTAGAACCCGAGGTAGTCAATGATCATTTTTCAAATATTGCATCCAAATTGATTAATCAAAAGCATGTTCATAGAAATACCGATAAAAGTTATTACGTAAATAAAATAGAAGAATTTGTCACTTCTAAGTTAAATTCTAATGAAGAATGTTCGATTCCCTACATTAACAAATATGGAGTTTTTAAACAGTTGTCTTCGTTAAATGCAACCAAAAGTGCTGGTTTAGATAAACTAAATCCCCTATTTCTCAAATATGGTGCTTTTACGTTAAGTGGTCCTTTGACACATATATATAATCTATGCATTGATGCAAATATATTTCCTGATAAATTCAAAGAAGCAAAAGTTTTACCACTGTATAAATCCGGCGCTAAATCTGATCCTAATAATTATAGACCAATTTCTGTATTATCTAGTGTATCTAAACCACTTGAAAGACATTATTCAAAACATATAAATAATTTCTTAAATAATAATAAGTTATTGTATTCGCACCAATCTGGTTTTAGGTCTAATAGTTCTTGTCAAACAGCTCTGACTAACATAATTGAAAACGTTTATGATGCAGTAAATAATAATCTTATGGTTGGTTCTATTTTCTTTGATTTTACAAAAGCATTTGATTTGATTTCCCATGAGATAATTATTGAAAAACTAAAACTATACAAAATTTTCGAATGCATTAATAACCTTCATAAATTGTTACTTGTCGAATCGTACTCAGCGTTGTTACGTCAATGGAACTCTTTCGTCTTCTCGCAGTATAAAGTATGGAGTACCACAAGGATCAATTTTAGGTCCCTTGTTGTTTAATCTTTATATTAATGATTTGCCATTGCATATTAACTCTAACTGTGATCTTTTTGCGGATGATACTACAATTTATACTTCTGGTAAATCGGTTACTGACATACAATTAAAATTGCAAGAAGATACCGATGCAATCTTAAACTGGTGTTCCTTTAATGTAATGATTTTAAATGAAAATAAGACCAAATGTATGTTAATTACAACTTCTCAAAAAAGAAAATATTCATCAGATATTTATCAATTGAACTTAATAATCAATTTATTGAACAAGTTGAAAACTTTAAATTACTAGGTGTTACTGTGAGTCAAAATCTCTCATGGACTCCGCACGTAAAGTTCGTTGCTAAAATTTTAAATACTAAGTTATTTCAACTGCGACAGTTAAGAAAGATCATGCCTGAAAAATATAGATCTATTTTTTATAAATGTCACTTTCAACCATATTTGGATTATTATTCAACTATTTGGGATTCGCGCGACATTGCATCGGCCGATATTTTACACAGGCAACAAAAAATTGCTTTTAAATTAATTCTTGGTTTTAAGTATAATACTGATTTGTCACTGAATCTTAAAAGGCTTAATATTTTTGACATTAAAAACAGGCATAATTTTAATTCGTATAAATTTATGTATAAAACTCTGAACAACTTGTCTCCTTCCTACCTTTCAAGCCTCTTTAGCTATAAACAGACGCCTTATTCTAGCATAAATTCAAAACTTGTGGTGCAAAAACCACGAATCAATTTGATTAAACAAAGTATTAAATACAAAGGATCAATTTTATGGAATGGTCTAGACGAAAATATTAAATCAGCATTAGATTTTAAGACTTTTCGAAGGATGATTCTTGATAATCTTTCATTAACATAAGCATACTTCCTGTTACACGGGTATTCTTTTCACCAAGTATAGGCTTACTTGCTGATGGCTATCTTAACAATTGTGTTTCTCCATGATTTAATGATTTAAGTAATTTATTGCGTGGCAAATAAAATTTGTCACGCTTTGTTTTCGTTCGGATTATTTTTTTTTTTTTTTTTTTTTTTTTTTTGGGAAGCTCGCTAGCCCAAACGGAAAAAGATAGACTATTTTTGTTTTCACCAATGGTTTTTATGTGGGCTGGAATCAAAAATGAATATCTAACATAATATTTTCGCTAACCCGAAAGTGGCTAATTGCATAATATGCAAATAAGATTTCAAGCTAGCTCGGGCCCTAATAGTCGGATCGGTCTGAAATTTAAAGGATATAGATAGATAGGCAGCGCAATTAAAACTACATCATCAAAATTTTTTGATCACTTCCGGTTTGGGCGTGGGGACTTCCGGTTTTTTCGTCTCATGTCGGGCGACCCTGCTTCCCATGTAATTCAAGAATCTAAACAAAAACAGTATATTTAAGCTATACTAAATGATTGTAATCCCCTGAGATGAAGAAAAATTAAATTGAATGTTGCGCATGCGCAGTTTTCAAAAATGGCAAATTTTCTTAAAAATTTAATAAGTCCGCCAATTATTGACCGATTTTTATGATTTTGGTGTCTATCAAAAGCTTGATACTTTATCTAAAAAATGTTGGGAACAGAATTTTGATTTTCGAATTTGAATTTTTTTTATGCCCGTTCGAATTTTTCAAAAATTTAAAACTCTATATCTCGTGACCTTGACCTTCAATGACCTTGACATTTGAGATGTAGAATGTCCTTGACCTCAGCTGTCTATAGATGTGCTGATATTGCATGACAAATATTAACTTCCGGTTTTATAGCCCACCGAAATCTGACTATTTTGCAATTTTGGACGGTTATATTACACTTTCGGGCTCTAATGTTCGGATCGATCTGAAATTTACAGGATATAGATAAATACGCAACACAATTAAAAATATATCATCAAAATTTTTTGATCACTTCCGGTTTGGGCGTGGGGACTTCCGGTTTTTTATCCCATTTCAGGCGACCCTACATCCCGTATAATTCAAGAATGTAAGCAAAAACAGTATATATTAGCTATACAAAATAATTTGTATCCCCCAATTGCTAGTTGCGCATGCGCCATTTTTCCAAGAATGGCAAATTTTCTTTAAAATTTAATTAGTCCGTCATTTATTATTTATGCCCGTTTGAATTTTTTAAAAATTTGAAATTCTAAATCTTGTGACCTTCACCTTCAATGACCTTGAAATTTTCCATATAGAATGGCCTTGACATCAGCTGTCTATAGATCTAACAATATTGTTACGCTTGTTCCACAATTGGAGGCTGAAAAGTACCGGAATTGAAAGCTAGCAGGTTAGAAGTTTCAAAATGTTCGAAATCCATGGGATAACGCATAGTTGCCACGCTCGGAGCTGTTCACAGTTCTAGTTAATTTTATTTTTCCCTTTCTCACAGGTATATCACCACCAACAATTCTATTTTGGCCTAAATTGAACCATTTTGAAAATCTAAATTATTACTGTCGGGGGATCAGTAAATATCCTTAAAGCTGGTCTTGAGCATGGACAAATCCTACCTCCCCCTCAATAGAAAATAAGAACATAAAATGGAGTAGGGTTGGGTAGCCCGCTCGCAGCACATTTTTTTTTTTTGCGTGGCAAATAAAATTTGTAATTCAAGATTCTAAACAAAATCAGTATATTTTAGCTATACTAAATGATTTTAATCCCCTGAGATGAAGAAAAATTAAATTGAATGTTGCGCATGCGCAGTTTTCAAAAATGGCAAATTTTCTTAAAAATTTAATAAGTCCGCCAATTATTAACCGATTTTTATGATTTTGGTGTTTATCGAAACCTTGATACTTTATCTAAAAAATGTTGGGAACAGAATTTTGATTTTCGAATTTGAATTTTTTTTATGCCCGTTCGAATTTTTCGAAAATTTAAAACTCTATATCTCGTGACCTTGACCTTAAATGACCTTGACATTTGAGATGTAGAATGTCATTGACCTCAGCTGTCTATAGATGTGCTGATATTGCATGACAAATATTAACTTCCGGTTTTATAGCCCACCGAAATCTGACTATTTTGTAATTTTGGATGGTTATGTTACACTTTTGGGCTCTAATGTTCGGATCGATCTGAAATTTACAGGATATAGATAGATACGCAACACAATTAAAAATATATCATCAAAATTTTTTTATCACTTCCGGTTTGGGCGTGGGGACTTTCGTTTTTTTTTTATCTCATTTCAGGCGACCCTACATCCCGTGTAATTCAAGAATGTAAGCAAAAACAGTACATTAGCTATACAAAATAATTTGCATCCCTCGAGAAGAAAAAAATTCCAATTGCTAATAAAATTTATTTATTTTTTTGTAAAATTTTTGCATACAAATTCAAAAAATATCTCTTTATAAAGCTGTGAATTAGCAAATTATCACATAGCTTGAATTTTCTCTCTATGTTAATTACATTTCTCTCTATGTTAATTACAACCAAAGTTACAAAATAATGTTTAAATTTGAATATAGAGAGTTTAAATTTCATGACAAATTGACATCTTACTACCTACTTAAATTTTAGTTTGGAATTTATGTAAATATCCTACCGAAATCTTAGACATGTACAAAAATCTAATAAGGAACTGATAGTAGAAACTTATAGTAGAAAAAATTGCCTATATAGCGGAAAGTTTACGCTTACAATTGTAGGCTGAAAAGTACCGGAATTGAAAGCTAGCAGGTTAGAAGTTTCAAAATGTTCGAAATCCATGGGATAACGCACAGTTGCCACGCTCGGAGCTGTTCACAGTTCTAGTTTTTTTTTTTTCTTTTTTTTTTTTTTTTTTTTATGTGTATGTTTTGATGTCTGGTCGTCTCATGCAGATGTACTTGTCTATACCTTGGTTTTTGTGGTCATGTACTTGATCGTAGAAAGATGAATCTGTCCATTTTATACACATGTACTTGTGTATTTTAAAACTACTTGTACGTTGGAATGATATATGGTTTTTGCTGTCATGTACTTGATCGCCGGAAGATAAATCTGTCCATTATTTACACATGTAATTGTGTATTTTAAAATAAATTGTACGTTGAAATAATACGTGATTTTTTGCGGTCGTGTGCATGGCCGCGGGAGCTATGTTTTACATCCATTTTATAAACAAATTGTAGGTTGAAAATCTGTCCATTTCATGCACATGTACTTGTGTATTTTTAAACAAATTGTACGTGGAGTATTGTATATTTATTTTGTGGTCATGTACTTGATCGCCGGAACATAGATCTGTCCATTTGATACACATGTACTTGTGTATTTTATGTATTTCAGACGAATTGTATATTGAGATATTATGTATTTTCGATTTTTTTCTTTTTTTCTTCTTTTGTTTTTTTTTTTTTTGTTTTTTGTTTTTTGTTTTTTTCCAATGTATTGCCCCATGGGCTGAATGTGAAACAGGACCATGTCCTTGTGTATTGGGCCTAATTCTGACCCATGTAAAATATAGAGTTTATTATTATTATTATTCATTAAACGTCTTAATCATATACAATCATCGTCATCATCTAACCAATGGACCCAACTTTACGAACGCCTCAGACCAAAGGTAAAATATTTTTGATTGACCTCTATTCTAATGTTACTTTTTTTAACTTTGACCTAACATTAATATAAAACTAGAACTGTGAACAGTACTGAGAGTGGCAAAGAACCCCTATGGGGCCACTTGATACAAGGTCACGTGATATAGCCTTTTGAATTTTTAAACACTCAAAACAAACTTTTTAACAACCATTGTAAGCATATGTATGGACAGCTTAGGTCAAGTACATTTGACTTGAAAATTATTAAGGTAATTGAAGGTCAAGGTCACTTGATATAGCCTTTTGAATTTTTTTAAAAAACTAAAACGGGTACAAAAAAATTGTTGTCGACCATTATAGGCCTATGTGTGGATAGCAAATGTCAAGAACATTCTACTTGTAAAAATTCCGGGTTATTGAAGGTCAAGGTCATTTGATTCAGCCTTTTAATTTTTTTTAAAATTCAATCGGGCTTAAAAAAAAATTATATTTGAAAATGAAAATTCTGTCCCCTACAAATTTTAGATAAAGGAACAAGGTTTCAAAAAACACCAAAATCGTACAAATCGGAGAAAAATTAGCGGACTTATTAAAATTTTGCTAAATGTCACCGTTCTGTGATAACACATAAAGTTTCACTTCCGGTTCGAATTTTTTCCTTTAATTGGGTTCTAATTATGCCTGATAGTTTATATGTATAGCTTTTGTACTTATTTCTTACATACACCGGAGGTTGGGTCACCCAACGTGGTTCTAAAAAAAGTTCTCATGTACAAACCGAAAGTGGTAGAAAAATTTTTATGATGTCTTTTTATTTCTATTGGCGACTTCTCTATATTCTGTAATTTTCAAAGAGATCGGATAATTAGCAACAAAGTTATGCAATCATTCAATTATTATTATGCAAAGTCTTATGAAAACAAAGAGTGACAAATTTTTAATTTGCCACTCAAAAAATTTGTAACTCAATGTTGTTACAAAAAAATCATCTTAATTAAACGTCTTAATCATATACAATCATCATCATCATCTAACCAATTGACCCAACTTTACAATAATTCTAATCTTTGACCCCTTCACCTAACGATGCTTAACCTTTGACCTATGATAAGCTTAACCTTTGACCTAAAGTTAATGTTGTTACAAATCATATCATATTAATTAAACCATAGAACTGTATACTGACTGGAACGCCAAGTCAAGGCAAATGTCGAATTATGCTTGGCACGCATGCGCGACTTACTAAGTGGACGCTTTACTTCCGGCATCTTCAACATGGCGGATAGTCTGGATGTGGAATTTGTTGATATTATTTTAGAAGTAAGTTATGAATGAAAATTATCTTAAATTATTAGATTAGTGATATTTTCAAGAGATACAGAAACATATTATTGTTATGGATGTGCTAATGGTGTTCGAAGTTAAAATTGAGCTTGTGTTTTAGCCAGCGATTTCAACATAGCGGTAGAGTGGTAGACTCATCCGTAAGCTATAACAATAGACCTTTTCCTTCCAGTTCGTCTTTCATTGACATAAACTTTGAAAAAATCTTTTTAAGCCATGTTTGTACTGTGTATATTTTACATTCCAGAAATTTCTAGACATTGATAGTTTTGAGTTTAACCCCAGAAATGGAAATGAAGAAGTGAGCCAGGTGATGAAATTAACATGTAGGCCTATAATAGTTGGTTGAATGTAATAGAGGCTTTTAGCCTAATTTATTACCCTAATAAAAATGAAATGAATGGAGTTTTACGTCCTATTTTTCTGCACCATATATGCAAATGAAGATGGAAAACGCCATGCAGGGTGCAATTAGGTAATCTTTGCCAGGACGACGGCATTAGCCTACTCTAATTTTTTCCAACTGTCAAGGGATCTTTAACATGATCTTATTGTCTTTGGTTTTAGCGCCAGCTCAGTAAGATACTACCACCATCCGAATTCATGTCAATCATTTTTTCTTTGAAAAATACTAATACAACACTTATTTTTAATTGTAAAAACTTAGGCAAGTTTATATCTTGTTTGTGTGTTATTCAATCTTGTTTTTGATTTATTGTTTAAAATTCAAGTTGAAATTAATTGATGTTATGCATTTAGTTATTGAATATGTTTTTTATTAATGTAATTTACTGTACCAGTAACTTGTCAATTTGATCAGATGAAAGCCTTGTATTGATGTTATGCATCAGTTTATATTTTCTTTTTAAGTTGCAGTTATTGTTTAGTATTTAGTTAAGCCAAAGTCTCCATAGCCATGATATATTGTATGCCTGGTATTCTTTTGTTGGTGATATTTTTTGAGAAATATTGGTTTAAAAACAGATGGTAACATATATTTACACAAATTTTAGTAAATGCAGTCTTTCACTAGATTGTGTGCTCATAAATTAGAAGTTGAAACAGGAAGGTACAGGCAAATTAACTATAAAGAAAGAGTTTGTTCATGTGATGATACTAAAAATTCATACAAGCAAAGCAATTTCCCAAATAAAAAATCTCGTTTGAAGTCAGGAGCAAAATGTATAGTAGTGGACTCCTGTGAGAGGACCATGGTTTATCATGTGCAACAAAGTTATTATTCAAATAATATTCCTTGTTTTCTTTCAATTCTGTACATCTTATTGATAATATTTTTAAAATAAACCTTCATTGTTTATATCATTTAACATCAAATGAATTGCTCTTCTAATAATTAATAAATTACTTACAAAATTATAAAGTATTGTGTTATTTCATTTGATCAGCCACATTATAATGTTTGAATGAAACTTTCTGTGATCAAATGATTAATGAGATCTTGGACAAGTTGGATAGTGATGATTTTCCGTGAACATTTTTTGATTTATTGCCCTTGACTCTGTCAAAATCCATCGAAATAGACTTTTGAACACAGTAGAGACAACAGTTTTCATCTGATTTAAATGAAATTTGGTGTGATTGTTGAAGTCAGAACGAGGCGAAGTTGGCTTGTGATTGCGATAGACAATGCAGTTTTCATCTGATTTGAGTGAAATTTGATGTGATCATTTATATTGATAAGATCTTGAACAAGTTCAATATTGACTATTTTGCGAAGAACTATTTTTGAGTTATTGCCCTTGCACATGATAATTAGCTAGAAAATGCAATAGAGACTAGATTTCATCTGATTTGAATCAAATTTGGTGTGAACATTTATATTGATGATTGGATTAGACCTAGATAATGTTAGAGTTTCTGCTGTGTTAAAACAGAAAATATATTTTAAAGTGGGCGTATCTTGCTAGGCAACCGCTTGTTTTTTTTTTACAATACAACTGAATAAATAAACCAAGTAGCTTTTATTTCACTAACAGAATATTTTTCCCCAAGCCCAATGTTTCTACAAATTATTAAACATAAATTCAATGTCTGGAAGCACCCTTTTTAATCTGGAAAGAAAAGGCGAAAAGCAATATCTGAGAAACAATTATCTTAACTTACTACTATCTGCTGTAATAGGTCTAAGGCATTCTGGAGTAAAATGCCTTGAGAAAACTGTCGGTCTCTCCAAATTTAATGCATCTTTCCTGGTGGATCTTACAATTTACAAAATTCTTGATCGCCATTTAGGATGTTTTGGACATTTGATAGGTGGAAAAAACTTAAACCTTTATGTCTTGTACGACTTGCTGAACAGCCAACTATACAGCACTTTTCTATTTGGTTAGTTCAGTTCAGATTCATCACACACTCAGTAGACATTGGGCCTATAGGCCAATCAGTAGATTACCAAGCACAATTTCAACTTTATAATTATATCACTTATACTTTATTTAAAAAAAAACATATTGATAAGTATTAATAATAACATATTATAGTAAACTGTGACACAATTTTAAAAATTCCAGGGGTTAATTTTCATTGATGAATATCGATTTATCGCTGTTGTTATTGTTTAGCGCTATGTATTTATACTACACCGGAAGTAAGTCATGCATGTGGAGTGTCAAATTCTCCTAACCATAAATTGAAGCGGAAGTAGACCTGACTTGGCGTTCCAGTCAGTATACAGTTCTATGATTAAACGTCTTAATCATATACAATCATCATCATCTAACCAATTGACCCAAATTTACAAAAAGTCTAACCTTTGACCTTTTTAACAATAAGATAGGTAAACTTTGACCTATGATCAGCTTTACCTTTGAACTAAAGTTACGATAAATCAAAATCCTGACCTTACGCCAGTCATGACAAGTTTGACCCAACTTTGTGAAAACTTTCGACCCAATAACCAGATAAATGACCTGATAATAAGTATTTAACCAAACGAGAACACCGCTGACCAAAAATAATTTTTTTCATGATCCGGTCATGGTTCCAAAAGTCAATTATTTGATGGTGACATTAAGTATGATACAATTCACCTCTAATCTAGCCTGACTAACCTTTGACTCAACATAACAATATGTTTACCTTTTATCAAAAGTAATGACAAGGTTAACCGTTTGAACAAACTCTGCGATATTTTTTCTAAACAGTTTTTGGCCTTTGTCCTTACGTTACTATTATAGTCACCCAACGTTAGCACATGGTACAAATCAAATCACCTTAAACCAAGTTTTTGATGTTAATGTAGCAAAGGCGGAAAACAAAAATAAAGTACAGTTTTTACTTGCTGACCTATTGGCCAGTGTATCAGTAGGCCTAGGCCTACTATCAGTCTAGAATCTGCGGTTTTTATCAAGGGAAACAATCGGGGTCGTGTGGTTTTGGCAGGGTATTTTTGAATGTCGGGGTCTTGTTATGTCCTAAATTAATTGGCAGCATTTTTTGGCAGAACTTAGTGTTTGTTTCTTAAAGTGAAAATAAAGACAAGAGCGACATATTTAACCGAAATTCCCCAGATGTACAATCAAATAAGAAAATTAATTTCAAAATATACTTTTATCCAAATATAAAATATCCATTATGACATATACAGATATAAATATTTTAAAATATTCTTTTATCCAAATAAAAATATACAAAAGGTTGCGTTCAAATTAATATATATTTCATCTCACAATAAAAATGATAATCCGTAAATTCAATTTTATTCTCTGACATGCTTAGATTTGAAACAGGCTGTTATACAGGTCAAAGGTCGAGCTACTCTTTTCTTCAATTCTTTTAAAATTCTCCTCAATCTCTGAAGTTTTGTTGATTTCTTTTCTGTAATGAAAAAATATTTCGTTTTCTAAATTAAAGTTGTCATCGGATAATAGAAGGATTTTGTAAGTTAAAACTTTTGCAGAATATATTGACCCCGAATTTTATATGATATGATCTGATAAAAGCATCCAGCATCAGGTATTCAGAATATATGAGCACGTTCCACCCCTGTCGTTAGTCACACCGACATCACAGCTCTTGTATCTATAAGCTCTAGTACAATTCTTTTCTTCCGGATCGATTTTTTAAAGCTAGCGGATTAAAGTATACACTGGAGAACAGTCTTTTCCAACTGCGTCAGACAGGCGGTGGAATCTACATGTAAATATTTATATAATACTGACCTTTTTGGTTTCCATTCTCTTCCTTGCTGCTTGAATTGAAAACTGGAACTTTGAAGTCAACTTTACTGTTATTGTAATCAGCAGGAACTACAGATCTGTTAATGACGTATTTAGAGAAATCCAGATGACTTTTTGTTGGTATCAGATATTGTGATAAATCTAAATATAAATTCTTTTGTTGCAATTTCTTTACCAGTTCTTCATCAACATGTCCTGGAATATTCTCATGCTGTGTAACTGGACCAAGAGAGCATGTTTTGTCATTTTTGGTCTCGTCCAGTTGTAGATCTTGTCTTGCTGAATCTCTCATCATCACAATTCTTATTAAATATCAGGAATATCTGATATTTCTGTGAAAATTATCAGAGAAAGTGAAAAATCCTGCTATTTCTGTTGAAATTCAGAACAATCAGTGATGACAATTGAAATGACGTCATTAGAATAATTCCATGACGTTATAATAATGTTTAGAATTTTGAGCCTCTTTTCAGTGCATGCATAATCAATATCGTAGCAAGTTTAGATACAAGTTTACGAGCGTGAGTTTTGGATAAAAAAAAGTATAAAATTTGTTATTCGGAATCCTAAATAGGCCTTTCATCTGATCATTGACTCGACAATTTGGACTGTAGTCTATCCATGATGATATTAACATTATTATCATAATTAGGTGTAGTTGTAGGCCAGAGCTCTGGTTATAGTATGCGGTTACTCCCCTTGATATAAAAAATAAATTTCAGAATGTTTCGATGAAGCTTTTGTCCGTTCGGAGGAACGAATCTCAATTCCAGTGGCTCAACTACCATAGGAATTGGTTTGGTAGGAACTGTAGTAGCTAATCCAAAGGGTCTGGTAAGGAAGCCTGTATTAATGACGCTGTTGTGATCCTCATTGTACACTGTATAAAACTAAAAGTGCTGTAGCAGGCAGAGTTTGCATTCTAGGAAGTTAAACTTTAACATATCAACAGATAGATTGGTGCCAGTAGAGCAAATTGAAATTTTTCATTTCTAATGAAAAGAAAGGTCAAAGTTTTTCTTTATCGTCACTTTAGGTCAAAGGTTATGCTTATTTTGTTGGTCAAAGGTTTAAACAATTGAACTAAAGGGACAAAATTCAAGCTTATCATAACGTTAGGTCAAATCCTTTTAATTTAAGGTTAAAGTTCAAACTTTTCATTACGTTAGGCTGGGTCAAAGGTTAAACTTTTTTTAAACGATAGGTTAAAGGCTAATTCTGTTTAAAAAAAAATTAAACGTCTAAACATATAATATTAGGTAAAAGGTTACGCTCATCATTATTTTAAGTCAAAGGTTAAGCAGATTTTACTATAGGTCAAAGTTCAAACCAGTAAACGTCAGGTCAAAACTTATTATCATGCTGGGTCAAAAGTTAAACTTTCTAACGCTAAGTTAAAGGCTTAATTTCTAAAACAATAGTTCAAAGTTCAAACAGTATGTAACATTAGGTAAAAAGTTACGCTAATCATTTATGTTAGGTGAAAGGTTAAACAGGTTTAACTATAGGTCAAAGGTCAAAGTGCGACTTGATAAGGTTATAGTTTGACACAACACGACCAGGTCTATTTTGTCAGGACAGCGACTAGACGCTTAAATGATAGTGAACCATCAAAAATAATTTTGATTGTTACTACAACCACTGTTTACCGGGCCATCTTGAATCTAGGCCAAACCGGACCAAATAGCTCTGACCCACAATGTGATTGATTTGGGCATTCGCTTTGATCAATAGCTAAAATAAGTTTTTATGAAAACGTCGTAGTCCCTTCGTTTATTGACATGCACACTTTGATCGGGGTTGATGCGATTTGCTGAAATATGAAATTAAACTTATTGTTATGTGATAAGGTCAAAGTTTGGAATAATTGTAAAGTTGGGTCAAAATGTTAAATTTAAGGTTAAAGTTCAAATTTTTCATTATGTTAGGCTGGGTCAAAGGTTAAACTTTTTTAAACGATAGGTTAGAGGCTAAATCTGTTGAAAAAGTTCAAAGTTCAAACATACAACATTAGGTCCAAGGTTACGCCCATCATTATTTTAAGTTCAAACTTTTCATTATGTTAGGCTGGGTCAAAGGTTAAACTTTTTAAACGATAGGTTAGAGGCTATATCTGTTTTTTTAAAAAGTTCAAAGTTCAAACATACAACATTAGGTCAAAGGTTACGCCCATCATTATTTTAAGTCAAAGGTTAAACAGATAGGTCAAAAAGTTCAAAGTTCAAACATACAACTTTAGGTCAAAGGTTACGCTCATCATTATTTTAAGTCAAAGGTTAAGCAGATAGGTCAAAGTTCAAACCAGTTAACACCTTAGTTCAAATATTGTGACCTTTGAACTATGAATGGGTCACGTATAAAAGTTGACCTTTGATGTAATTGACCTAGGTCATGACTAGTATGACTTGACACGGTATAGTTTGACACAACACGACCAGGGTTAGGGTCACGGACGTGACACGGTCATAAGTGGTCACATTTTTAGTATATAGCCCAGATTGACCTTCAAGTTGACATTTATGTAACCGCTGATAATACAGAAATGGAAACATTAGCAATCGAACGCGTCCTATGCTCAGAGAGCATGGAACAATACGGATACAGACTCCATGCCTATCTTGGCGAAGGAGCCTGTGGGAAAATTTACTCATGTGAGAGAATTTCGGATAACTTAATGCTTGCTGTTAAGATTATTCGAAAGGACAATTCTAACAATTGTCTCGAACGAGAAATATCTGTGATGAAGAGTCTTCATCATGACAACATTGTTAATTTACACGATGTTGTTGAAACACACGACAAGTATTACTTGATTATGGATTTAGCTAGTCAAGGTGATCTATTAGAATTTGTTGGTCTTCACGGTTCCCTAAATTCCGAGAAGTCCAAGAAAATCTTCCGACAAATTGTTGCTGCAGTTGCTCACTGCCATCAACAAGGAGTCGCTCACCGAGATTTGAAGCTTGAAAATATCCTTTTAACCCAAACTAGTCAGGTGAAGTTAGCTGATTTTGGATTCAGCAGACAAATGACAACCAGTGATCTTTTCAGTCAGACATTCTGTGGTAGTGTAGCTTACACTGCTCCTGAAGTCTTACAGGGAAAGAAGTACAACCCATTCCAGTCAGATGTCTGGAGCATGGGAGTCCTTTTATATGCCATGTTTGTTGGTCGATTACCATTCGACGACTCAAATGTGACAAGAATGGTTCGATCGCAATTGAAGCAATCGATCCCACTTTCAGCTGACATGAACAGTGAGTTAAAGCAACTTATTTTACAGATGCTTAATCCTGAAGTCGAACAGAGGATAACTTTGGAGGAAATCCAAAAATCCGAGTGGCTAAAGGAGTAAAAACTTAATATTGGGAAGTATCCGGTGGATAATTCCTGGTATTTAATCATATACAATCATCATCATAATTATCATTATAATCAATCATCATTCATCATCCATCATCATAGAGTGATATGTCGAAACTGTGAACAAAGGCAATTAAACCTGTTGACCAAACTAACGCTTTGAGAAGACAAACCTTCGACCTAATAGAACGCCTCAGATCAAAGGTAAAATATTTTTGAGTGTCCTCTATTCTAATGTCTTTGACCTAACATTAATATAAAAAAAAATTTGTAACTCAATGTTCTTACAAATAAATCATCTTGATTAAACGTCTTAATCATATACAATCATCATCATCATCTAACCAATTGTATGGAACGCCGTAACTGCCTTCTGTTAGTATTTTTGCAGTATCAGCATCTTTTTGTATTATCAGAATCATCTTTTCGATGAAGTTGAAAGTGGCAGGAGGTCAGAAGTTCTATTTTCACGGGGGTTTAGAAAAATGAAAGTGCTATGGTTTTTAAATGTCTTCTGACAAAGTCTGCCATGAAGAGAAAATTGAGAATCGTATTGCAGCTAATTCTCTAACAATATCAAAATCAATAAATTTGCTATCGTTAAATATTTGTGCTATGAATAAAAGAATTTGAATATTTCTATTGCACCAGGTTTTTTTAATACCATATGGTTAAATCTTCATGTAATGTTATATGTGGCCACAAGTATAGATATGCTCACATTAATTCCCTTTTGATATAGGATTTGTCTCAACATATTTTCCCCATCTTGAAAATTGAGTCAATGCATCATTGATTTCAGATTTTAACTCAGTATCGTTAATTTGAGTAAAACTGCGAACGGATAATTCAAAAAATACCATTCGCCGATATACAGATCTTTCCGATACAGACAGCAACTTTGAAATTTCAGATATCTTGAAATTAGAGTCTAATAAACTCTCTAACAATTGTTTTGATATATCAAAACAATTCTGTTGTGTTTGCATTCTGACTGGGGCATATGTATGGAAGCCGGTTGCGTCCATTCAATTTCTCGTGTTCTCGCCTTTGTTAAGAGGGCGAGAATGCGAGAACGCGAGAAAGCGAGAACGCGAGAACACGAGAAAGCGAGAACGCGAGAAAGCAAGGGACGAGAACGCGAGAAAGCGACAACACGAGAAAACAGCGCGAGAACGCGAGAAAAAGAGGGCGACAAAGCGAGAAAAAATACCCTCGTGTTCTCGCGTTCTCGCCTTTGTAAATTTTAATAACAGAGTGCTTTTCCTCGCATTCTCGCGTTCTCGACCTTCATTTTCCTCGCGTTGTCGCTTTCTCGTGTTGTCGCTTTCTCGCGTTCTCGCTTTCTCGTGTTTGTAATTTGAACTTTTTTTTTCTGAAAATGACAGTTTCCTCGCTTTCTCGCTTTCTCGCGTTCTCGCTTTCTCGCTTTCTCGCGTTCTCGACCTTCATTTTCCTCGCGTTGTCGCTTTCTCGTGTTGTCGCTTTCTCGCGTTCTCGCTTTCTCGTGTTTGTAATTTGAACTTTTTTTTTTCTGAAAATGTTAGTTTCCTCGCCTTCTCGCTTTCTCGCGTTCTCGTGTTCTCGCGTTGTCGCTTTCTCGCGTTCTCGCGTTCTCGCGTTCTCGCCTTCCGGTTTCTCAACAATCGATTATTACGCATGCGTATCACATGTTTTATTTACGGGTTTTGTTTATGATGGCACAAAGATACACTTCTCTTTCGGACTCTCTTCCAAATTCACAAATGCGTTTCCTAGTGTTGCAAAATTTCAAATGAAATTTCCAGGAATCTTTCAGGAATTTTTGGGAAATAATGGGAAAAATTGGAGATTCAGAAAATTGTATTTGTCTCTTTTTGTATAAAACAAAACAATTGTGATTTATAAAGTCTTTTTATATAGTACACATTAAAGGTCTATGAGGTGAGATATTGTTTGAATGTTGGCAAAAAGAAATGCAAAACACAAAGTCTTTTTGTCATATTTATTGCTTTGAACATTTTTACCGTAAAAAGTTAAGTCTAACTTCATTCACATTCCAGTTGCCAAAATAAATCTACCATAATCATTGCTTCTATAGTTTGCTTAATATATGATGATTATAATTTTGACTACTAAGATAATGTCTGGCTCGATTTCATTTTAAGCACATCAATATATATTTACTGCTATGGCATTATGCTAAAAATGGTGCAATATAAAATTAAAAATGAATAATGATAACAACTAAAGCAATTTAACACAATCACGTTGAAAAAAGAATTGGTAATTCTAATTCCAATTTGGTAAATAACTAAAATATTACAAAAATCAAACTAGCCCATCAAGTGTAGAATAATTAAACATATTTAGTCAATAATTTCCACGTGAGATGTTTCAACCTCACCATCACTAAGCTGTGGTTCATCTAGAAGACTATCAGAGTTGGCTTCAAACAGTCCAAGGTTAACTTTAATAGAAACAAGCATTTGTCATTTGTTAGTTTGGTGGGAGCCTTGGCGTGAATATTGCGTTCAGATATGGCCGAACTGAGAGGAGTTTGTAGAAGAATTGTATACAGCCTCGGTACCACATAGGCCTTTCCACCAGGTTTCGCAGACGCACACCCCTTCTCCTTTACAAAGGCACTGAACTTCACAAGGTTGTCCATTACTTTGTCCAGACGGAGATGTTAAAAATCAAATTTTGTTAAATAACTTTTTTAATTCAAAAAAAAAAAATTCAATATTACCAAAGTTTCCGAAAATTACCAGGTAAATTTCCAAAATTACCGGAAAGTTCCCCAGCCTTTGCAGCACTAGCGTATCCTTTATTTAAATTTTATCATTCGAGTGGCTAATTTGTTAACTTTAAGGGCTATGAAATTTTTATTTTTATATAGCATTAAATGGGAAACCGGAACGCGAGAACGCGAGAACGCGAGAAAGCGAGAAAGCGAGAACGCGAGGAAACTTTCATTTTCAGAAAAAAAAAAGTTCAAATTACAAACACGAGAAAGCGAGAAAGCGAGAACGCGAGAAAGCGAGAACGCGAGGAAAATGAAGGTCGAGAACGCGAGAATGCGAGGAAAAGCACTCTGTTATTAAAATTTACAAAGGCGAGAACGCGAGAACACGAGGGAAGTTTTTCTCGCTTTGTCGCCCTCTTTTACAAATTTAGTTAATATACCGTTCATAATTTTGTCCATGGTGCCCTGAAAAATTCCTGGAGCTGATGCCAGACCAAATGGGAGCCGATTAAATTCATAAAGCCCTTTATAGCATGTAAAAGCTGTTTTGTGCTTTGAATCTTCGTCGATTTCTATTTGCCAATAGCCACTTTTGAGATCTAAGCACGTAAAATACTTACAATCACCTAATGAGGAAATTAAATCATCCATGTTAGGCAAAGGATAAGAATTTTTTGTAAGTTGGTTATTTAACTTCCGGTAATCAATGCAGAAACGAAACGTATTATCTGGTTTAGGAATCAAAACAATAGGGGATGAATATGCGCTGGTACTGGGTCTGATAACGCCAGCTTTTAACATGTCATTAATTTGTGAATCGACTAAACTCTTTTGTGATAGCGGTAAACGGAAGGGCTTAAGTCTTACTGGGGCATGCGACCCTGTATCCAAAGTGGCCTTACCTACGTTGGTTGTGCCTAATGATAAGTCATTTGCTGCGAAAATGTCACTATTCCCTTTTAACAATGAAATTAAGCGATATCTCTGACCAGGTTCGATGTGGTCGAGGGTACTCAGATCAAATACTGACGAGAAATCTGATGTCAGAGGCTTGTCTGTCTGCTGAATAGAACAAAGTTCAGTCTTGTCACATACTGTTGCTGCAGGCGATATAATTTCCGCGGCCGCTAATATCTCTTTGTGTTTTATTCTAAAGGATGATCCAGTTTCATTTATAACCTGCACATAAATGCTAGTGTTCTTTGGTCGATGTATGCTACTAGTCATGAGTAAGCCAGGTTGATCAAGAAAAACTTTGCAATTGTCTAAAGGGGATATGAGGACACATTTATTTTTCATGTATTTTGGTACTTTTAGCTCTAGTACATTAACGGATGAAGGTGGAATATGAGAAGAAGTTCGAACATGAGTTAGCTCAACTTTTCTGAAAGATCCATGCGGAATTTTATAGTATACCTGAATAATTTCTGCTCCGAATCGTAATGTGTGAGAGTTAAAGTCCAAAATGATACCAAATGTTTGAAAAAAATCTTTTCCTAAAATCATATCCTTACCTAAATTAGAAATAATATGAAATTCAAATTTTACAAACGTCTTCCCCAATTTAAAACGAATGGTACATCTACCCTTAACATCAAGTGCTGTACCGGTAACACCGACCATCTTATGTAACTTGTTTTGGTCTGTGATAAGATTTGATACATAATGTTTTGGAATTTGTTTAAAAGCGTTAAAATCTAGGGCGGATCCTTCTGCGCCAGAATCGTTAAGGGCATATATGTAATTATCTGCAATATGCAGTCGACAATAGGTATTTCCAATTTTGTTTGTTTGTAATCCCAGGGAAGTCTCTTCAGTTACTCTGACGCCCCTGGGAGTTATTCGTTTTTTGAAAGATATGAGCGATTTTGCATTCGGCGACAATATCGTCTAGTGTGGCCCGGGGTGTTACAGTAAAAACAAATAGGACGACCATCAGGGGTATATTGATATGAATTTGATGATGGGCGAGATGAAGAAGAAGGAAATTGTCTGGGATGGGG